>CAWUFW010007097.1:600000-1054500 GCA_963921515.1 Calotriton arnoldi
GACAACCAACACCATCTCATAATCACTTTTTAAGGTGCTTTGTTTACGCTCATTATTAAACTATCACATTCAGCTGTACGTTTATGTTACTAAAACTACATTATATGGAAAAGATGCATTAAATGTAAATATTTTAATATAGCTAATGGATTAGGAATTACAGATAGATTGTTAAATTATTAATTAATCTACATTAAAAAACATTTCAACATCACTAAAAAAATCCAAGGCTAAAGTTATGTTAGTTAGGTATGTGAGGAATGTATTCATTTAAAAAAGAAACTTTATAAATTCACTGAAAAAAACAGAGGCTAAAATGACGTTATGGGTAGGAATTGTTGGAGTATCTTACTTTAGATTAAAAAACCCTTAGCAATTCACTGAAAAAAAGGTAAATAACTGAAAAATGACAGACACTGAAGCAAAGCAAACATTTTACCACCAAAGATGCTTATATACAATTATTATTTCTTATCCCTCTCCCTCAAAGCACAGTAATCACATTAGGCATCAAAACCTCTACTATTCTCATACTTGAAAATGTCCAGCAATTTTCACCTACAGTCCTCTGCCTCTAGACTACCTAATCTCATTAAGTGAGAAAACTTCAACTATACACAGAGCTCACTCAGTGTGAATCTCTGTGTGAAGATCCACTCCTTTAAGACGCCTAAGCTCCATTAAGAGGTTAAACTCCTAATATGTTTGTAAAAACCTACACAGATCTCTTCCTAAAAACCCCACTCCATCCATATACCCAAGACAATCTCGGCCCTAATATGGCTGCCCTTTGAAATGTGCACGTCTTCATGCAGACCTTACTTCTTTCAGAAATTAAACCATCATTATGTTGCAGGGACCCTATAAGGAACACCTGTCACCCTCTGGTCAACATAAGAGTGACAGCCCACTACTACAATACTGTCAAATCCAGTTAAATGGTGATGTTCCTACTCCACACAGGCTTTGTTCTTTAGAAAAGTCTACAAAGGTAGACTGAACAACGCAGGGAAATACTCTGCAAGCCTTTATCACGTATTTTTTACCCCACATTTTTTTAGAAAGCATGTTTTACAACATATGCCTTTACCACGCCTTGTATATATACATTTATATATATATAAACAATGTATTTGTGGGGGTCTGAACTTACCTTAAATGCGTGGTAAAGGCATACGTTGTAAAAGCGTTTGCGTTCTAAAAACATGAGTGGTAAAAAATGTGTGGTAAAGGCACAACGTGGTAAAAACCTAATTGTAAAGGCTGTTTCCGGTCAACAATCAGAGCATGCACCTTCCACACGTACAATTCCCATTAAGAAGTTAACCACATCACAAATGTTTAGATACAGTGGTTTCACTAAGTGGCCAACTTCTAGAACTGTCATTCTTCCCCATATGCACAACTTATCATGCAAATTCCACCATCTCCAGACACCCAAGCCTCATTACATACCAAAATTCCAATTGTACACAGCCTTAACTCTGGGAAAAACTGTTTTTATGGAGTCTACTCTTTAAAGACACCCAAATCGCATTATGTGATGACACCCCTGTTTTCTACAGACTTCAAACCTGTACCATCTTTTCATCCACAGCCCACTGCCTGTACACACCTAAGCCCCATTAGGTGGACGGGCTGTTACTACGCACAGCCTTTGCCCAGTGTTCAGCTCTCCATGGAGAGCTTATTCACTCCACACATGCAAACCCCATTATGTTGATAAGAGCTTCCAACGCACAAACTGTTGCCCTTTGCACAACTTATGAAGCAGACACCACTACTTACATACTGCCAATCCCAATTTGATGGCAAAGCTCCTACTACATAAAGACTTTGCCCTGTGGACAAGTATTCAAAGACTGTACACACTCTCCACAAAAGCAAGTCCAAATAGGACACTAGGGGCCAGATGAAGAAACATTAGGACTACCGATTTCTTATTTGCGAATCTCTCCGAATCACAATTAGGAAATTGGTATTCCTAATGTATGAAACTCGTTGAGTTTCATTTAGGGATTCCTTTTGGGCCGTAAATCGACCTACCTCATGAATACTATTGAGGTAGGTCGCAGTTTGCGACCAATTAGGAATCACAGGCATCACAGGGATGGTGGTGTGCGGAAGTCAGCAGACCACCATGTCTGTGATTGCTTTTTAATAAAGCAAACCTTTTTTTTTTTTAATGCAGCCCGTTTTCCTGAAAAGCCTACGGGGCCCTTGGGGCTCCCCCCGAGTATATGGTGTATGCCGTGGGTGGACACCAGGGCACCCACCTTTAAGAAAATCGGACCCCTGTGATTGGGAATGGGGTCCCCGGGGTGAATACCGCCTCAGGGACGGGGGCCACGCCGCCCCACTCCCCTTAATTTTTACAAACTGCCCTGGGGAATGGGGTCCCCAGGGCCTAACAAGGCTTAAGGAGGAGGGCCACGTTTAAAAAGAAAAAAATGAAACCTTGAAGTTTCATTTTTTTACGAGTAGCCAATGGTCCATGGGACCACTGCCTGCTCTTAAAATAATTTACAATTTACATTGTCAAAGAGGAAGGGGTCCCTTAGGGACCCCTTCCCCTTTGCGAATGGGTTACCACCAATTTTAAACTGGTGGTAAAGTATTACCGTTCTGCAACCGGTATTCATTCGCAAAACAGTAACACATACCATACCGATTCTATATTTGGAAGAGACGCCCTAAACACGCCCCTTCGAAATACCGAATCGCATATGCAAAATGCGATTCGGTAACAAGTTACTGAATAGCATTTTTGGCCTCAAATAAGTTACAAACGCTAACAGTCATTAGCAGCAAAGAAGCAATAATTTTTTTTACGTGCAAGTACTTCAGTAAATACCTTTCAGTGTCAGAAGTGTTTAGCAAACTGTCACACTCGCTGGATGATGTCATCAGGGGTGATCCATCAAGTGAGGACTGAGAAAAAAGGGGGATCCCAAAACAGGTTTTTCTTATTCATTTTCCCATAGAAACTTTAGACACAGCTACAGTCTAGATTGTTGGACGGATATACACCAAATTTGGCAGAAAACTAGATCTAGGTCCAGAAAAAGTGCTTTTCATGTTTTGGTGTAAATTAGTTTAGTAGTTTTTAAGCAATTAATGCTCAAATACTTTGTATATCTAGGGACGTGGAGCCTCTGCGTATACTGACAGATCTCAAGCTGAGATGTGATTGGCTGCCACCACCTCAACCAGGAAGTGGTGGTAGCCATCTTAGGACTCAGGACTAATTTTGCTGGAAATTTGGATAATTTCTGCCCCAGGGATCCCATTCCCCAAGGCTCGGTGTGATTTTCAGGGAGAGGGTGGCAGGCAGCCCCTCTCCCCGGGCTGTCTTTGGCCCGGGGGACCACATCCCCCAAGGCCTGGTGCATTTTCAGGGTGAGGGGGGCATGTGGTCCCCCTCCTCAAGCCATATTTGGCCACGGAGACTCCATCTCCCAGGGCTCAGTGTGTTTTTGAGGGGGAGAGATGTATGTAACCCTCCACCCTTGGGCGGTCTTGGGGAGGGGTGCCCCTTCCCCAGGACCGTGTAATTAAGTAAAAGGGAGGGGGGCTGCACAGCCCTTAACCCAGAGGCAATATTAGCCGCGGGGACCCCATCCCCTGGGGCCGGCTCACATGCTTTGACCCGGAGAGTCCAACCCCGGGACATAGTGGTTTCCCTGCCCGCACTGGCGCGGGCTGGGAAACCTGTGTTTGCTCCCATTTGGCAGGAGCATTTTTGAATCTCCCGCCAAGCATACACCAAGTCTTCTCCCATCGGGCAGGAGATTTAAAAATGCTCCAGCCGGCTGGAAGCAGCCTTTTGATCTGGGAAACAGATCAAAAAATTGTTCCCGCCTGGAGGGAGCAGCATTAGTAGCTGCTTCCTCCGGGTGGGAGCAATGCCGGCTCCTGCTTCATGCGGTGAGCCAGCTAGGGCCCACGGGGTCCTTGGGGCTCCCCCCGCAGCCACCAACGAGTATATATTGTATATGCCCTGGGTGGGCACCAGGGCACCTACCTTTAAGAAAATCGGGCCCCGGTTATTGGGAATGGAGTCCCTGGGGTGAATACCGCCTCAGGGACGGGGCCCACACTGCCCCGCTCCCCTTCATTTTTACAAACTGCCCTGGAGAATGGGGTCTACAGGGTCTAACAAGGCTTAGGGAGGAGGGCCATGTGCCCCCCTCCCCTTTAATGAAAATATATGGCCCTTGGGGATGGCGCCCCCAGGGGCTTAGCTCGGGGAGGTGGGCAACGCGGTCCCCCTCCCTTGGTCCCCCTCCCTTTACTGAAAATAAACGGCCCTGGGGGTGGGGTCCCCAGGGCCTAACAAGGCTCGGGGAGGGGGATCACACAGTTCCCCTCCCCTTTAAAGAAAAAAAAACGGCCCTAGGGGATGGTTCCCCATGGCCTAATGAGGCTTGAGGAAGGGGGTTACGTGGCCCCCCTCCCTTTCAAAATGTATATGGCCCGGGGGGATGGGGTCCCTAGGGCCATAATAGCCCCGCTCCCCTTTAAAAAACAATAGGCCCTGAGAGATGGGGTCCCCAGGGCCAGGCCCTGTGGCCAACCCCCCACCGCTGCACGGCTGAAGGCAGTGTGCACTGTGGGGTTGGCTGCCTTTGGAGGGATTGACAAGAAGGCCTGGCCTTGTGGCCAACCCACGACTGAAGCCCTGCAGAGTATGGGATTGGATGCCTTTATTTGGGTGGCTGCAGCCAACACCCTTGACGCGCATGGCGGAAGGCCGAAATCCGTGCGTAGTGGGGGGTTTGGATTTACGTATGATAATTAAATATTACTTCACATTACAAAAACCCTAGAAATTTACTGACAAAAACAAAGGTTAAGGTAACATTATAGTTAGGTGAAATATTCAATAACTTAATGTTTTAAACTCTAAAAACTACAGAAATTCACCAACTATAGTTATAGTTATCTCAAGTAACTATAATAGTAATGCATTGTACTGTTCAAAATGCTGGGATTATGCTACAGCTAGAGATGTTTCTTTTTGTAGTTATGATACTTTCATGTCTATATTAATAATGTAACTGTGATTTTGAAAATGCCAATAAAAATCTATACGCAAAAAGAAAGAACTTGATAATATCATTGCAATATTTGCAATTAAATTTTTGATGAGAAAACTGTGCATGGCGGAGGCTCGAATTATAGTTACCCTCGGGCATGAGTTATAGTTACTTGAGATAACTATAACTGGTGAATTTCTGTGGTTTTGGAGTTTAAAACTTTACATTGTAACTGAACATTTCACCTAACTATAACCTTACTTTAACATTTGTTTTTTAGTGAATATATATATATATATCCATCCAAAAAGGTATCCCACCTAGAGTATCGCTTGAGGTGTGCTGGGCAATGCTGGTCCTCACTATGGCACTGCGTTTCTAAGTGCGGGGAAGGAAAGACTTCCTTTTCTTTAAATAACCCTCACACACTCTAGTAGTGTCATACTTCATCATCGGGTTCACCTTGGCTCCTAAAGGTCAGAGTGGGCTCAACCATCTTTCAGGGAGCTCTTACAAGAAAAAGGAAAAGACCAGGGGGCATAATTAAAGATTAAAATTCCCTCGACTACTCCAACATGTTTCAGCCCTACTCTAGGGCCTAGATAGGTCCGGGACTTTCGTCAGGGTGATGCGGCTCACCTCCCCAGTTCATTCAGCTCATTAAGCTATTTTGTATTTGTAAATGTGATGCATAAAAAATTTGTGCATACTTGGGCAAAGAATATACTTGCCTTTATCTTCTTTCCGAATCCAACCCACTAGTGTCGGACTTCTTGTTTCTCGGAAGGGAGAGGGTCGCCCTGTAGTCACACTTTCATCAAGGGTCCTACCCTGCTTAGCTGTCTATTTGGATCCGCGTCTCCCGGGAGACCCTTGATGAAAGTGTGACTACAGAGCCACCCTCTCCCTCCAGAGAAACAAGAAGTCCGACACTAGCGGGTTGGATTCACATTTACAAATACAAAATAGCTTAATGAACTGGGGAGGTGAGCCGCATCACCCTGATGAAAGCCCCGGACCTATCTAGGCCCTAGAGTAGGTCTGAAACATGTTGGTAAAGGGTCAAAGGACAATCATATCCTAAGTATCCCACATAATTTTTGGTTTTAACATCCCGACCACTCCACCAATAAAGGGATACCTTGGAGTAGTCGAGGGAATTTTAATCTTTAATTCGCCCCCTGGTATCTTCCATTTTTTTGTAAGAGCTCCCTGGAAGATGCTTGAGCCCACCCTGACCTTTAGGAGCCAGGGTGAACCCGATGATGAAGCATGACACTACTAGAGTGTGTGAGGGTTATTTAAAGAAAAAAAGTCTTTCCTTCCCAGAGCTTAAAAACGCAGTGCCATAGTGAGGACCAGTATTGCCCAGCACACCACAAGCGATACTCTAGGTGGGATACCTTTTTGGATGTATGAATAGATAGGGAGGAAGTATCCCCCCTCGTTTTTCCTTTCCAATAGCGGAAGGACCTCTTCACCCTCCGGGTCTGTGAAAGGTAATAAAACACCCCCCCCCCCCTCAGATCTTAATGTGTGAAATATATATCAGCATTGTTGAGGGGACCAGACCATGACTTGCGAGAGGTGAATCATGGAGTGTTGCCCCTCCCCTCCTGCAACAATGTTTATAAACAGCATACTACACTTTGTGCATCTAAAAATAAAAATATAAAAAACTCCGATTGGGAGACAGAGCTTACTGCTCCTGTCAACCACTTCAGATCTGCAGACAAAAAGGCAGGCCACAAATTGGGCGGCACCAATTGCTGGCCGGAAGAGTAAATTTACTTTTCCAATCATCATTACAGGACGTGAGGGGCCTGGCTAGGGGTCGGAAGGAAGCGTTCCTGGTCATCGAGGGACTACCTGGCCTATAAATCATTACTCCTGAGGAAGGGGGAAGGGTAATCTGGCCCTGCAACACCCTCCTTTAGCGCTATAAAGCACTTACATCACACCCACTGCGTGGGATAGAAGGCGGCGCTCCTGGTCATTAAGGGACTACCTGTCCTATAAATCATTGCTTCTGTGATGGGAATGGAGTAGGTGGGCCCTCCAAGGGCTTCCCGTAACGCTATAAAGAGCTTGCATGGCACCTGCTGTGGGGGTAGGAAGGCAGTGTTCCTGGTCATCTAGGGATTACCTGTCCCATAAATCACTGCTCCTGAGGAAGGGGGTGGAGCAAGTGGGCCTCCAGTGGTTTCCTGTAGTGCTATAGAGTGATTGCATAATACCGGCTGCACGGGACGCGTGGTGCCTCGCCAGGACTAAGCCTGGGCCAAGGCCAGGCCATCTCCCTTACCCCTGAGATTTGATGATTTTTTGCCTTTTCCTGCTCCCAAGGATTATCGACTTTATTATCCAATAGGAGTCTGGATCGTCTTATTGACTAGTTGAGAACAAGTGCTTTCATTGACATCTTGACCCTGCTATGTCCAGAGTATACCTGAGTGCAATCTTTTTACTATCACTCCTGTGTGAACTGCTTCACTTGATTGAGATTTAGCCCTTGAGCTTGTTGAACTGTCTTGCAGCAAGGAGCACTGCCGTCCAGCATCCCTTCTGGTGATGTGGTTCTAATTGGTCATTGCAGATGGCTGCTCACCTACCTTGACTCAATTGGCAAACTGGTTTTGATAATTGCAGGAAGGGGTTTGGGTTAGCAGTGGTGTTCCATCGAGTAGGGGTTTAGGAGGTTCTCTGTCTAAATAGTGACTTAAGATGCAGAAAAGGAAACCGCTGGGAAGAATAATCTGCAAAACATGCTGCTGAGAGTTTTATGCCTGACATAATCGATTACCTTATTGAGGAGGTTGAGTTGATTGCAGAAGGAATCATGGCTCTAAACCATCTGCCAAGGTCCTTAATATTTTTAAGAAAACAAAGAAGAATGATGGTACAAAAATAAATATCTGATTAATGACCAGGGAGAATTACACCCAGCAGATCTTCAGACCAACGGGCAAGTAGCATTACAAATCCTATGAATAAGGGGCCTATTGCTCAAACAGATCACTCAAGGTGCAACATGGCACTATCTCCTTCTAACAATGTGCCACAGGAGCACCAATCTAAAAGTTATATCCACCCCAAAGTAATATGTCACAATAGGTTTGGCTGATAACCATATGATGTTATATCTGTGAATAATATGTCTACTGACATAAAGGACAAAGTGACATAGCAGATGACCTCCGCGGCTAAGTTCAATGGTAATAATGACCAATTAAGGATAATCCATTCAATGAGGTCTGAAATCAGTTACTTAAAGAATTAGTCCTGGTGCTATCCACGAAAATCAATAAACTATTGCAAGGTGGCCCTGCCTTTTCTCCATAGGTGGGGCAACAGAATGGGAGTATGTGCTTTGACAGTAATACCAATATCCACCCAGGAATAAGGAGGAAAGCAAACTTTGGTCAGGTGGGAGAAGACGGTGGCTACAGAGTTGATAGATCAGGTAAGAGTCATAACCCTTTCAACTATTCCTCATTCTAATCCTTTTCCCAGAGAGCAACATCCAGTACACCTAAAACTAGTGAGACTTACAATTAAAATAACATGTGTGCAAAGAGAAAACTGGGGAGCACATTGCATCTTACACGCCTCATATTTAATAGAAGTAGGGTGTTGTATATGGTCAATGTGCCTAAATTGCCTCTTAATGCTAGGGAGGATAATGACTCATTGAGGAACAAAGGGAATTTGCTGCATAAGACTCTGTCCCCATTGATCCGTCATACGATCCAATCTTTTACATGTTAAACAATATTCTCTCCCTAACGAGCCATATGAATATATCGCACTGAGATTGGTCTTTGAAGAGTTAGCCAAAGGCCTGGTGGCCCTTGATATAAGTACTACTCCTTCCAATGGTTCTGCAATTCAATTTTAAGTTTAACCCACCGTTTACAACACACTCTCAAACTGCACCTGATGAAAGTAATAGAGTTTTTACATCATAATTGTATTTGTAGGTTAAGTGCAGCTTCATTAATACCAAGCTTGAGTTCAGGCATGTCTGTGATAGATTGACATGTTGATGGCCATTTTCCAGCTGGCAGTGGGGTAGTTCCAACTAGTATTGGTCCAATCAACATAGCTCAGGTGATTACTCAATTTCATTGTGGGAACTCGTTAGGTACCACTACAGAGGCTCATATTCCCAATGCTCCAGGGTCTCCCGGTGTGTCCTGCTTGGCTAATTATAATGTTCATCTGCAGCATGACCCATCGGATGCCCCTTGGTTGTGGCTGTTATCATGAAATGGGAGGCCTATGCCTGATGATAAAGTATAGGGCGCTTTGATAGAAAATTCCATATATGTGATTTTCAAGAAGCCTGGGCATTAACTTCATTGCATAGATCGGGATACTTAAATTTTAGTATTGAACTGAGACCTTCAGTTGTTGGTCGCACCCCAGGTGGGTTACGCAATTTGGATTAAAACTTTGATGGCTTGTAAAATCAAATCCCTTGACATATGGTTCTCCGACATTTTACGGCTTATCCTCTCCTCTGCCACTGGTCCCTGTCTTAGATTAATCAATGTTTACAATCACAGTTTTACCTGGAACAATGGTTCTTTCACTATTCACTTAATGGATGCTTATCTGGAACAGAGTAATAGTCCCCTTCTCTTGGCTGGTGATTTTACCGAGACCTTTGAACCCTAGAGTATTAAGCGTCCACTTATGTGTGATGAAGATGAAGCATGGGGTATTGCAGTACTCATGGCCCCTCCTCTAAAAAAACTGGTCTGTCGCAGCTCTGCAGCTGGCAACACTTACCTAGACCCATGGATTATGGGCTTTTAATGGGTGATCAAATTCAGATTGGCATGCTGTGCATACATTTCAAAGGGGGATGAGCACCAATAAACTACATTATATTTTACGTGACTTACTTCTTTGGTCTACTCTACATGATATGGTAGTGGTGGACTGAAATAACAGTGATCATAATGCACTTACTCTTTTTATGAACAACGCCCCTCTCATTGATTTGGCAGCACCAACCAATATACCCAGTATGCCAATTTGCATGCTAATAGGAGACCTGTGAAATGGCCTTCAATAGAGGGGACATCAGATGCGCTCGCCAATATTCATACCACTGCTGCTAACAACTTTGAACATTATATAAATATCTGTGCTATAGAGATCCCAATATGGAGTATACACCGCATATTGTTCAATTCGCTTAGATATTATTTTCCTATGAGCATGAAGTCATAGCCCTTCAAACAAAAAGAAACATCTTCATAAGATAGTAGCTGGAAAGAGGCAAAATCAAAATTGGTTTTAGCAATAAAAAGCAATATTAGGACTAAGAAAATAGAGTGTTGGAGAGAATGTAGGCTAGTCCAGATTGTTAGTAAAAAAAAGATCCTTATAAAGAGGCTTTTGCAGAAATTAGAGAAATTGATAAAGTATGCAAATTAGCATGGTTTGCTCACATCAAGTCTTGGTTCTTATAAGTTGGACCTCCCTGAAGTATGGGGATTAACCCTGAGTCCATCTCCAAGGAAATAACTGCTGTTGACAAAACTAGATATTGGCTGTATACACAGGGAAGATGGTGGTTAGATTTGAATCTAGGTTCCTACACCAAAATGTTCATTGATTTTAAAAATGTAATATAATGTAAAATGTAATGTTTGAGAGGTTCCTGTATAGAGCCAACTGAGGCAAGATAGTTATTTATGAAATTTCATATAGGAATCTTACCTGTTAACTGTTTTTGCAGTAAGTGGCGAGTACCTGTAGATTGCTCGGAAATGTGTCCCTCCTGCAGAGTCCATTTTAAAACTGATGCTCACTTTTTGCTTTTTTGACCAGTGCATCATAACATTAGAATTAAATAGATTATCCCCCATCAGCAGGAATATGGACATAAATAGTTTGAACATACTTTAAGGATTTTCGTATTGGACATTAATGAGCTGTGTTTGCTGTGTCTAAAAACCTATACTCTGGTTAGCATTTGAGGCACAGGTTTAGTTCCTGTATATGGGGTATCTGGATGGCTTACTTTGAAATGAGTGAACTGAATTTCTGATTTTAACTATTTATGTGAATTTTTTAGATGTATTTTTGTGTATTTTAAAAATTATATATATTGTTGGGGGCGGAGCTTGCCTGGCTCCAAGATGGCCACGGCGTAAGAGTGCTCCGCTAGCCATCACATCTATCCGACAATTATCCTTGCATTCCCGGACACCTGGGTCTCAGTAATCGCTGCCGCTGAGTTTGGGAAACGCGGGCTATCGATCGAGCCCAGTTTGAAAGAAATCGGGGTGACCTAGCTGTGGGAGCGGAGAGAGACGTCACGCGGCCTTCTCTGTGCGCGGGGTGAGGCCTACTGCTGGGTCCACTGGTGTGCCTCGGCGGTCGACTGGTTCCCCGGACTCCGTGAGCCCTGCGCGGAGCGAGGGAGCAACGACCGAGGGACACCGGTGCTGCCAGAAGGGAAACCCGGCCGGCGGGATCGACACCGGGGGCTCAATGAAGTGAGCTGGCTGCACGGGTGAGGCCTGGGAGCGGGACCGCCTCAGGTGATGCCGCGCCCCAGGCTGGTGTGGCCGTAAAGATTCTAGGAATAAATAAGTGCGGTTGAAATAGAGGGCTGCCGTCGACTTGTGGCGCTTCCGCCCTGCATTGCCTCTGGAGGCGGCCGGCCGGAGAAAAAGTAGACGAGAAGTGAGCTGCAGCACCGCAGCCGACACCGTGAACGCGAACCCGGGAGGTCGTGAAGAGCTGCGTGGCCTTCGGCGGGTAGGGAGTCAGGCCTGCTGTCGAGGCTGGCGTCTCCGTGCCCCGATGCGGCGTACATAAGACATTCAGGGCTGGGTCAGGTGAGGAGACCCGTGCTGATCGATACAGGCCCTAAAGTTAACACTTGCATAACCCACTGAGTCTGGATGCGTGGAGACAGGTGCTGCGCCCAGCATGTAGAGTGGAACAAGCTGCTGCCCGCGAACATGCGCCTGGAGGTTGAAAGGTACACGAGTGTGAGGCGTATGAAATTCAAAGAGCCTTTCCGTGATCTCAACGGGGCAGTAGCTGTACTTACCTCCAACCCCCATTGCAGGAGCGCATATCTCGCAGAGCACGAGGATCGTTCTTAACTCACAAAGAGCGCTAGATGAGGGTGGCTGGGTTCGTCCTGCGCGCATGGGATTGACTCTGCGCTGACTGTCTGCCAAGTTGGTGGTGCTGGGCTGGCTGGGTATTCGTCTCCTGCGTATACCTATTTGAGACTGCCGGGGAGAGCTTTTTTGTTGCGGACTTGGAGGCAGAGTGTGGGTTGCTTATACCGGCCTTGCCCCTTCACAAATATGGGCAAAGTGGATAAAACACAGCAGAAGCTGCAGTTCGAGCAGCGCAAGTCACGGCATAGGGAGGAGGAGGCAGGCCAAGCGGGGACAGAGCAGCAGACTATCTCGGAGGAATCGGAGGGAGACCTGCAACAGATATTGTCAGCAATGCAAAAGAGTCTGTCCACCATTGACGCTAAGATTGACTCTCTGGCCTACAGGATGGACAGGATGTCGGAGCAAATAGCCAAGCAAGCAGAACGTATAGATATGACAGAAAGGAGAGTTGCAGACGTCGAAGAGGCTCAAATGAAAACTGATAACGCGCAGAAACAGATGGGGAAGCTACTAACGACCTTACAAGAAAAAGCGGAAGATTTAGAAGCAAGGTCTAGATGCAGCAATATTCGGATTACTGGGCTGCCTGAGACCACACCGATGGGAAACATGGAGGTCTTCATAGAAAAGCTGCTGGTCACCTTGCTGGGCCGAGATACGTTCTTAGACATGTTCATCGTGGAGCGTGCTCATCGCTCCCTGGGGCCCAGACCGCTGCCGGGTGCTCCACCTCACCCTGTAATTGCGAAGCTATTGCAATTATAGAGATAGAGACACTGCGCTGAAGCGGGCTAGAGAGTTGAAAGACTTGCAGTACGAAGGTTCCTTCCTCTCTCTTTTCCCTGATTTCACCATTAAAGTTCAGGAAGCTAGGAGACAGTTCGCCCCACTGAAGCGGAAGCTGAGAGATCTTGGGCTTGACTATGCGATGCTCTACCCGGCCAGACTTAGGGTCACGATGAATGGTACGTCGAAAATATTTGTCGACCCTAGGTCACTACAAAAGGCCCTCAAGGACTGTAAAAAATCGGAAGGACGAGGGAACTCGACTCAGGAACAGCCGGAGGCAACAGGAGGCGACCTGGAAGAGTAGAAGTCCCGGGTGGGTGAGATGAACAGTTTGCAAATGATAGTAAAAGGTACGTTACTGTTAAATTGCTGATCCGGGTGTCAAAGACGCATCCTGGGGCTGCCCAGCGGTCTGGGCCTGTCTTTGAGAGACTGGCAACGGCCATTGACAGTACCATTGTTGGCACTCTGAGACATCCAACGAGACTCTGTATAAGTTTGATATTATTGTGTAGCAGCACGGAGCTGGACTATGATCACAACTCTCCACGTGCCACTGTGAGGGATGCCCTAGGGGGACTCTTCTTTCGAAGGTGGGTGGGAAATGCATAATAGACCTTGATGGCTAAGCTTCAACTTCAAAGTTTCACAGTTGCCTTTAGACGCTTTGCCGGTAACATCCGCCCCTGAGTGTTACCCACTACCTAATTTGAAATCGGAAATAAGTGTTTCATGTACTTCTCAAATTGATATGGAATTGTTATGCATGCCTGGGAGGGTGGGTTGGAATCGTTCATGCCCAGTTGGGGGTGGAATGGCGTGAGGGGGGGTGGGGGTAGGGAAATTTTTCTTCTAGTTCGGTGCTACAGTGCAAGATACAGGAAGCGTGCAAACGATGCTCTACAGTTAAGGATGTTCCTGGGGAGTAGTCTGTGTAATTCTTCATATGTGATGCCCCTGATGTGACTACTGTACTGATCTTAGATGGAAGGTAGAGGTGTTAAAATTTGATTACTTACTTGGAATATAAGGGGGTTGAATGATCATAGAAAGCTGCGCAAGGTGGTTGCATATTTTGTGAGGCATGAGATCGATATTGCACTGATACAGGAGTCCCACCTACCTGCAGGTAGTAATATGCTGAAGCATAGAAGTCTACATGGTCATATTAACACTGCTGGTTTCACCTCCCATGCCAGGGGAGTTATCACATGGGTCAATCCCAAATCAGGTATCAAACTACAAGCGCTCGAAACCGACGCATCTGGCAGATACGTAATCTCCAGGTGCACTGGTAAGGGAATCGATTGGCTAATGGTTAACGTCTATGGGCCTAACTATTTCGCCCACAGTTTTATCAGAACTTGCTGGACCGTATGATAGCGGGGGGGGACTTGCCTATCATCTGGGGCAGGGATTTCAATTGTGTGTTGGACCCCACGCTGGACCGATCTGGAGGGCCGGCGAGACGTCCATCGGCAGCAGCCAAGGTGGTTTGTGATATAGCTGTGCAGCTGGAGCTACTGGATGTATGGAGGGAGCGATCCCCGGGTGCGGGTGGTTTCACCCATTACTCTGCCCCACATCACTTGCACACCAGAATTGATTACTGGTTAGTATCGAGAAGTCTGATTCAACGCGTGCAGGATTGTAGGGTGCTTCCCCGCTCTTTTTCAGATCACTCCCCAGTACTGCTAGATATAGACAATCTAAAGAGGAGACCTGCACCCTCTACATGGCGCTTCCCACCATTCTCGTTAATGGATAGCGTTTTCCGGTCTGAGCTTGCTGAAGCTATAGAGAGCTTTTTTTATACTAATATAGGTTCTGTCCAGAAGTTCTCTGCGATCTGGGAAACATTTAAGGTGTACATCAGGGGGATAGCCATGTCCAAACATTCGGGAGTACTTACTCCATCTGCCAGCGCCTGTCATGTTTAGAAGAGCGGGCTAGCTGAGCTGGGAAAGGAAGCTATAGAGAACGACTGCCCTAATGTTGCTGATAGATTGAAAGAGGCGCTGATTGAATACCACGAGACGGCAGATTGTGAAATAATGCACTTGGGGAAGTATGCAGTGGCTAGAACGTATGGTGAGCGTGACCGACCGGGTGCGGTGCTGGCTGCTTTGCTGCGCGGCAGGAGGGAGGCTGCTAATGTGATGGAAATACGAGCCGCTGATGGAGGGTTGCTGACACCACAGATATTGCAAACAGATTTAATCAATATTATACTGACTTATATAGTAAGAAAGTATCCATGGATGATACAGCTATTACAGACTACCTAGAACAAATACGGATGCCCTGGCTCTCCAATGAACACAGGGAGTACCTTATGAGGCCACTGGATGCGCATGAGATATCGGTGGCATTGAGCTCGCTGAGATCGGGGGGCGCGCCCGGTTCGGATGGTCTCACCGTGGCGTTCTATAAAGAATTTAAAGATCTTCTAATCCCGCACTTGTGCACCCTTTTTGAAGAGATGGGTGAAGAGGGAACGATGCCTGCTTCCATGAGAGAAGAGCTCATTGTAACTATCCTAAAGCCTGGTAAACCGGTGGATGAATGCTCGTCATTCTGACCACTATCGCTACTTAATGTTGACACAAAACCTTTCGCGAACGTTCTGGCTAACCGCCTCGCCCCTTTGGTCCCCAGGCTGGTAGGCCCGGAACAAGCGGGGTTTTTCTCAGAACGTAACCTGTCATACAACCTTAGAACGTTATTTGGTGTAATACAACATATCAGACATGAGATTAAGGCGGCGGCAGTATTTTTAGATGCCGAAAAGGCCTTTGACTCGGTAGAATGGGCATTCATGTACGCTGTACTGTGGCGCATGGGTGTGGGTGATATCTTCCTGCGGCTGGTGGGAGTCTTATATAGCTCTCCATGCCCGAATACGAGTTGGTGACATCGTCACGTCCCCTATCAAAATATTGAGAGGCACGCTCCAGGGATGTCCTCTATCCCCGTTACTATACGCCCTAGTGGCTGAGCCGCTCGACTGCGCCCTTAGGGAATACCATAGCCATAGGGGGATTAGATTCCCTGAGTATAATCTCATTGTGTCAGTTTACGCAGATGACACGCTGTTGTATGTAAGGGGCCCGAGGTTAATCTCACCCCAATTCTTGACGAGGTGGTAAGATATGGTGAAAGATCGTGTTTGAAAATTAATTGGGCGAAATCGACAATTTTTCCCTTAACTCCCTCTATGCTACCGACTGAGCTGGGCTATCCTCTGCAGTGGTCAACTGAAGCAATAAGGTATCTTGGAGTCTGAGTTCATACAGATTCTGTCTTGGTGATTAGGGAGAATTATGGCAGGCTAATTTCCAGGTTAGAGGAAGACATCGAAAGATGGATTGGGCTACCTCTGTCGATTCTGGGACGTATATCCCTTATGAAGATGGTAGTACTGCCCAGATATTTGTTTCTTTTTTTAAACATACCCATTGTTCTACCTATGCATATTTTTAAGACAATTCGGACGCTTCTCACAAGACTAGCCTGGGCCGGAAAGCAGCCGAGGGTCAGTTGGAATATACCAACAGTCCCGTACTCAATGGGGGGTCTGGGGGCTCCAGATCTGGAGCTTTACCACAGGGCAGCCCAGAGCTCCCACTTCTACCAATGGTTGCATGAGGAAATGTGTCCTCCGCATTTATTTATAGAAAAGGTAGCGGCGGCGCCGGAGAAACTGCCGGTAATGCTGTTTCAGGCACTGATAAGAAGAACAGGGGTCCTGGACTCCATAAACTCTGTAGTGCACACTTGGCATAACTTGCTGAAAAGGCAGGCGGGAGCCATCCTATATTCCCCTTTGACCCCAATTGAGTGGTGTGATTGGATGCCAATAAGCCGTGAGAAAGGGGTGGTCCAGGCGCTTGATAAAGTAGGAGTTTCCAAGATGGAGGATTTGTTTGTAGAGGGTAAGGCCCGAAGCTGGGACGAGCTGGCTGTAGGGGAAGAGCCTCCCACGCTGTTGGTTCGCTTTCAGTTCCATAGAGTTAGACATGAGCTGAGTGAACTGCTGGGCACTGAGCTAATGGAGCCCCCTGAGCTAAGGGCTCTCCCATATTTTACGCTGCAAAACTCCCAGAAAGAAGGTCTCCATTATATACACTACAACACAAGACTATAGGTGACACCACTATACGAAAGCTAGATTAGAAAGGCAAGCAGATCTAGGAGTGGCACTAGAAGATAGTGTGTGGGGCTATTGTTGCGAGATTACTAAAAAAGTGTCACTGAATGGCAGACATCGATTAATTCATTTTAAATACCTCCAAAGAGTTTATTATACACCTGAGCGGCTATTTAGATATGGGCTGCGAGATTTGGCTGCCTGCGAAAGGTGTGGTATGGACCCTGCTGGGTTTATGCATTTAGCTTGGATGTGCCCGCGTATAGCTAAGTATTGGGAGCAAATCTTTCAATCATTGAGTGAAATTTGTGGTCTGGAACTCACGCTCAATCCACTGATGGCTTTGTTGGGATACACAGGGAAATTGCCCAGAGATGTGCGAAGATTAATTGACATAGGATTATTGCTAGGTAAGCGTAGAATTGCTATTAAGTGGGAGCGGGGCCCGATTCCTACTATCTCTGATTGGTCCAGGGACATGATATATTGCAATACGCAATCGGAACTGTACAGCGAACTGCTGCCACTGCAGATTCGCCCTAAGAGTTTTTGGGGCCTGTTCCAGCAGTACTTGGTGGGAAAGGAAACAGGGGAGGTGGAGGGAACAGGCGAAAAAGACAAGGAACTAACGGTTTAAATTTGCTAGCATAAGTGGAAGGGTTATGTTGGATAAGATCTGCATAATCAGGATACTGGATAACAAACCCTCTACCCCAGATGGAGATTATCGCAAAATTAAAAAGGGGCAATGTATTATCTGTAAGTTTGGCTCTGTATGACTGAGGGGAATGTTTTACTGTCACTGATATTGAAATTGCACATTGTGACTCGCTCCTTTGTACTGTATGTACTTTGTTCAATAAAAATAACAATAAAAAAATTATATATAGTGTTTCTGTTTTAATGTATGATGGGGGTTTCTCCCATCAATCGATGGGGGAACCTCCCTGGAATCCCGCATCAATGTTTACATGAGATGTATTTTTATGTATTTTAAAAAATTATGTATATTGTATCTGTTTTAATGTTCGATGGTGGTTTCCCCCAAAATACACATTTTCTACGACCTTGCAAGAAGGTGGAGCAAAGAGCTCTCTACTATCTGATGTCTAATGTTCCAGTTACTTATCAGTAATTGCATTACTCTAACTGCGTTTTTGACTAGATCAATTGTGTATTGATGCGGCCGTGCCTCACAGACACATCCAACCAAACCAACCAAAAAGTAAGACTACACAAAAGCCCCTCCCACCCTCACCACTTCCTGCTTTAGTTGACTCAAGCCGCCAAATAATTCAGTTGGCCTGGTCACAACAGGGCGAGAGAGAGGGGTTAATTAATCTAGGCAAAAAAGCACTCAAAGTAATGTAAGTACCGGTAAGTAATTGGAACATTACCTCCCCGTAGAATTTTCGCCACAATTAATTACAAATTGAGTTATGGCAAGCAGTGACATAGAACAGCACAACTGAATTTTCATGCACAATTACGTTTTATTTATTTGGAATCCGACCTTTCTCTATTGCCTCATAGAAGACAGTACCTTTGTTCCCAAAACCTCCTCCAGATCAATTTCCTGCATTACCCTGCAATGTCTGACAAAACTAGAAGGTGTAGCCTACATCCCAGGACTGAAAATTTCAATCAGTTATGTTCTCTGTGACTCTGTAAGGGAGGTACAAATAGCTCTGGTGGATCTACCTTCTACCCCAGATGGACAAGGTATCCTTGCTTTCCTTTATGCCAAGGCTAATAAGGAATGGACCCACCTACTAGAGTCAGAATGGAAGGTTTAGATCCTTTTCTGGCTGGTTCGTAATTATTTACAAACAGAAACAAAATCACCGTGAAATCTGAAACCCTGTCTAGGTAAATGAGAATTGCACGCTTCAAGCCAAGTGTAGCTCCTCCTCATCAGGAGAACTAGGGTTAGGTTGAAACACTGGAAGAATGACTTCCAGGCGGAAAACAAAGTTAACTTTGGGCACAAAGGATGGACCAGGACAGAGTACCACTCTCTCCTCAAACACTCGAAAAGAGGGATGCCTCACTGTCAAGATGACTAATTCTCCCAAGCTTCTCCCTGAAGTGATCGCTACCAGGTAGAAAGTCTTCAAGGTAAGGATTCTTAGCTCAACCTTCTCAAGATCTTCAAAGGAAGATCGCTTCAAGAGCACAAGGACCAGAGAGAGATACGAAGAAGAGTAAACAGGTCTAGACAAAACCCTCAGGTTAAGGAACCCCTTAAATAACCTCTGAACGAGACCATCCTCATCCTGAAGCTTATCCCAAGAGGGTCTATAGACCCTAATGGCTGCCCACTGAGTTGTAAGGGTTGAAATCATCAACCCCAGAGAAAACTCATCCAGCAAGAAATCCAATACCTTAACCAGCTCAACAGTTTGAGTAATCAAGTGTTTGGACCCACAACATCTTAGGAACAAAGCCCAATGCCTTGCATAGGAAGACAGCATGGAAGCCCTCATAGAAACTCTTAATAGAGGAAGCTACTCTCCAAAATACCCTTCTCTATAATCCCTATCCTCTCAACCTCCAGGCCATCAGCCTGAGAGTTCTCCAGATATTTGTCTGAAGACAAGGAAATGTGTGGGGGGGATGGGTCTACAAAAAAAAAGAAATACCCACTTTCATTGTCATGATCAAATGGAACCATGCAGAGTGGGCCATGCTGGCTATCAAAATCACTACAGAACTTTCCCTCCTTAACCTAATCAGAAACCTGAGAAGAAGAGGGAATGGCGGATAAGCATAGAGAAATCCCTCCAGCCAAGGGCAAGAGAGAGCATCCGCTGCCCAAGCCATCTCCTCCCTCAGCCTTGAACAGAATAGAGGAAGCAGGGTGTTCCGCACTGATGCAAACATATACCCCCTTGGAGGACCCCATCTCTGACAAATCCGGGCAAATACCTGCCTTCTATGGAACTCATGTAATAAGTGATCTCCCCTGATTTCCCCTGAATGCAGATTGCCCGCAAATCTAGGATCCTGTCCTGTGCCCACAATAAGATCTGATCTGAGATCCTCAACAATTCTAGGAACCTCGTGCCCCCCTCTTTGTTGAGGTATAACTTGGCTGTGTTATTGTCTGTTCTGTTTAGAACAGCTCTGTCCATCAGATGAGGAGCAAAAGCAAGCTGTGCCAGCCAAATCACCTCCAATTCCCACCAGTTGGAGGACCTCGACTGGGGGACCTTTGATTAGTGGCAACTGGACTCCGCTCCGGATGTTTAATGACTGTTTCCACCAAAAAAGTTTGTTTCTCATGCCCATTGTCATAGTAATCATTATGGGGAAGTCCTGAGGTGATGGGACCAATGAGCCAGAATGTACCTTACAACCTTGTTCAGATGAAACCTGGCCCATGGAACTAGAAAAATGGTTTGCCACTAAGTCACCTTGCACCTGTCAATGTTAGAATGCCTCAACCCATGATCTCCACCAAATGATTGTGGAGCTTGGGGATTATTTTCTCTGTCAGAGAGACCAATCTTTTTCTGGTTTGAAATTTTGCGCAAATGAAGGTCTGGTGCTGAGCCGGAGTCAGCTGAGACTTCTTCATGGTCACCAGAAATCCATGATGCTAGCACTGCAAGCACTGTTGCGACCTGCGTCTCCGTTATCTCCAGGGATGACGAGATTACTAGACAGTCATTGTAGAAAACTGGCTCTATATATACTACACCAAAGTGAGGTATAGTGTGTATAGAGTCCAGGTGACCCCAGAGGTAGGCAGAGGTTAAAGTTAGATAGAACCTTACTCTCTATTTGTGGTAGAGTGGTCGAGCAGTAAGGCAGTATCAGAGGACAGTGTTAAGCATTTGATGTACACCCTCAGTAAGCAAATGAATTCACACACTCAAGAACTGAACTCTAGGCCAATTGTTTTTGTATAAAAAATATACTGCTGTTTTATTTTTAGAACCAAGCAAGCCTGGCACGTGTAAGCATTAAATACTTTACAGTAATAAGTTGCTGAATATAGAACAGTTTGAAAATGCAATAGGTATTGTACTTTGTTTGATTTACAGGGGATGCAGTAGGTTGCAATACTTAGCAAATACAGTACATTCAAATGAGTAGGCTTTTTCAGTAAATTACAGGTAAGTTACTTTTCACGTTACTTTCCTAACTCAGTGCTGGATACCTAGATTCAGCACTGGGACATTTCCTGCAAACAGGTAAGTAAATGTGTTTTGGTTATTCGTGCGATTTTTAAAGAATATTTTTAGATTTCAAAACTCCACACTTAGAAACTTTTTGGGAGAAAATTGTAAATTGTCAATGTTGTCCTATGGAGGAAAAACAGGTTTTCGGTTCAAAGGTAAGTTATCGACAGTGGGAGTTAAGGTTCTGGGGTTAGACTCAGGGGTCCCCCAGGGTCAGTGATGCACTCTTGTTACACCCTCAGCGGCACTAGGGCGGCCGGGTGCAGAGTGTTGAGGCCCAATGTTATCCTATGGAGGATAGGGGGTCTCCGGTTGGTGGCTGCTAGCAAGCAGGCCACACGGCTGAGCAAAGCTCCTAGGGTTTAGCTCAGGGCAATTGGGGTTGCAGGTCAGTACAAAAGGTGCACCCTCAGCGGCACTGGGGCGGCCGGGTGCAGAGTGCTATTTTGGCGCCAGGCGCCCTGTTGTTTGCTATGGAGAGACTCAGGTCGAGAGAAACACTGCAGGCTCGGGGACGGAGACCTTCTGGGTGCGACCACCACTTCGAGGGGTAAGTTGGGATGTCTTGGGTTGGCTAGGCGCCGCTGGTTGTAGCACACAAGGCCGTGGGGCGTCAGGTGCAGGGGTGCCTTTTGGCGTCGGAAAGTCTTACCCGCTCTTTGGTCGCGGTAGAGGAGGCCCTCTGGATTGAGGCTGCAGGCGTCGGCTGAGGTCTTGAGGCTGGTCTGGGACCTCCGGATCTTGGGTCACAATCGCCGGGGGGACCTCCTCGTCGTGTTTTTCCACTCGAGCTCGGGCCGGGTTCGGCAGGTGCAGAGTGGGCTGGATTCGCGGTCTCCGGCTGCTGCCAGAAGTTGCAAGTTGAACAGGTCCGCTGTTCTCGGGAGATACAGTCTTTTGAAGTGAAGGCAGGCAGGTCCTCCGGGTTTGTTGAGGTTGCTGGCTGCAGGACACACCGGGATTTCGCAGGAGCAGGTTCGAGGGGAGACAGGTAGGGCTGGGGCCAAGTCAGTGGGCGTCATCCTCTTGTTAGCTCTGCACGGCTCTTCGGTCCTTCTTCTTATCTTTTTTCTTGTCGTTTCTGGGTCTGAGGAAGCAAGGTTCAGGGTGCCCCCTAAATACTAGATTTAGGGGTGTTACAGGTAGGTAGAGGGCAGGGACCAATGGGTCCCTTCCCTGGGGTGGGTACACCCTCTATTGTCCCTGGTTGGTTGGGTCCCCCCATCCTCAAGATGGCGGGGACTCGGAGTTGTGCTTCACCTCGCATCCCCCACCTGAGGGGTAGAGTTGGCAGAGGTGGGCACACCTCTCTCCCTCACTTGTTTTTCCCGCCGGTTCTCCTGCCCAAAGTGGGGGGCAGAACCAGTGAGGACCAGTTGCTGAAAGCAGCAAGTGGTCTGGGGAAGCTCACAAAGGTGGCATGCCTTTGAAGCTTCCCCTTCGTGAACCCTGCCCACCCTGGGGGAGGAGGCTTGGCACCTCGTCCCAGGATGTGCATTGTTTCAGGCCCCCGAGAGCAGCAGGCTCTCAACCCAGGGGTCCAGAAACAAGTCTGTTGATGGCAGCCTAAGCAGCCACTCAGTCGGGACACTAGAAGTTGGTCGAGTTTCAGGGGGCATCTCCAAGATGCCCTCTGTCGTGCATTTTACATTAAATCCCACACTGGCATCAGTGTGGGTTTAATGTGCTGAGAAGTTTGATACCAAACTTCCCAGTTTTCAGTGTAGCCATTTTGGTGCTGTGGAGTTCGTAATGACAAACTCCCAGCACCATATACTCTTAATGGCAGCACTGCACTTACAATGCCCAAGAATGGACTTGGGCATTGAGGGGTACAGGGCTCATGCACCTGTACCCTCACCACTGGCATAGTGCACCCAGCTGGAGGGGTGGCTGACCTAGGCCAGGGCAGTGGGTTGTAGGCATGGCACACAGGGATGTGTGCCATGTCGACTCTTCACTTTTGTTCTGCAACAAGACACGCAGCCTGCACAGGCAGTGTGTGAGTGAAAAGGTGCAGGGCCTCTAAGGGTGGCACAATAAGTGCTGCAGCCCTTAAGGGCCTTCCCTGGACACAGTGCCCTGGGTACCTGTGGTACCATTTACCAGGGGCCTACCTGTGGCCAGGGATGCCAATTGGGTTTAGGCTTCAATGCAATTTTAGAGAAGGAACATAGGCCCTGGGTACCTGATTAGCAGGAGCCCAGGGCACACTCAGTCAAAGAGCATCAGCAATTCAGAAAAATGTGGGGGCATACCATGCAGAAAGAGGGCACTTTCTCACACAACCCCCCCCCCTCCCAAACGAAAGATGATGAGACTAACCTTTCCCTAGAGAGTCTTCATTGTCTAAGTGGAAGAACCTGGAAAGTCCATCTGCATTGGCATGGGCAGTCCCAGGTCTGTGTTCCACTTCAAAGTCCATTCCCTGTAGGGAGATGGACCACCTCAACAGTTTAGGATTCTCCCCTTTCATTTGCATTAGCCATCTGAGGGGTCTGTGGTCGGTTTGAACTAGGAAGTGAGTCCCAAACAGGTATGGTCTCAGCTTCTTCAGGGACCAAACCACAGCAAAGGCCTCCCTCTCAATGGCACTCCAACGCTGCTCCCTGGGGAGAAGCCTTCTGCTTATGAAAGCAACAGGTTGGTCCTGGCCTTCATCATTGGTCTGGGATAGGACGCTCCTATCCCTAGCTCAGAGGCATCAGTCTGCACTATGCTTGGCATAATCTGGGGCCTTCAGAATTGGTGCTGAGCACATTGCTTCTTTCAGGGTGTCAAAAGCCTTTTGGCAACTAACTGTCCAGTTTACCTTCTTGGACATTTTCTTGGAGGTGAGTTCTGTGAGGGGAGTCACAATGGACCCATATCCCTTCACAAACCTCCTGTAGTAACCAGTCAAGCCAAGGAATGCCCTGACTTGGGTCTGGGTGGTTGGAGCTGCCCAGTCCAGGATGGCCTGGATCTTGGGCTGTAAGGGCTGTACCTGGCCTCCACCAACAAGGTGGCCCAAGTACACCACAGTTCCCTGCCCTATCTGGCATTTGGATGACTTGATAGTTAGGCCTGCAGTTTGCAGGGCTTTTAAAACCTTCCCAAGGTGGATCAGGTGATCCTGCCAGGTGGAACTAAAGACAGCAATATCATCAAGATAAGCTGCACTAAAGGACTCCAACCCAGCAAGGACTTGATTCACCAACCTTTGGAAGGTGGCAGGGGCATTCTTTAAACCAAAGGGCATAACAGTGAACTGGTAATGCCCATCAGGTGTGGAGAATGCTGTTTTCTCTTTTGCTCCTGGGGCCATGCCAATTTGCCAGTACCCTGCAGTTAAGTCAAAGGTACTCAGGAATTTGGCTGCGCCCAATTTATCTATCAACTCATCTGCTCTTGGGATAGGGTGAGCATCTGTCTTGGTGACAGAGTTGAGCCCTCTATAGTACACACAGAACCTCATCTCTCTCTTTCCACCCTGTGGGTGAGGTTTGGGGACTAGAACCACTGGGCTGGCCCAGGGGCTCTCAGAGGGTTCAATAACCCCTAACTCCAGCATCTTGCTGACTTCAGCTCTGATGCTTTCCTTGACTTGGTCTGACTGTCGATAGATTTTGTTTTTGACAGGTGCACTGTCACCAGTGTCCACATCATGGGTACACCAGTTTGTCAGACCAGGGGACAAGGAAAAGAGCTTGGCATACTGCAGCAAGACTTGCTTGCAGTCAGTCTGCTGTTGGGCAGAGAGGGTGTCTGAAAAGACAACTCCCTCTACTGACCCATCTTTTGGGCTGTATGAGAGGAGGTCAGGGAGAGGTTCACTCTCTGCTTTCTGCTCCTCATCAGTCACCATCAGCATGGTGATGTCAGCCCTGTCATTGTAGAGCTTTAGGCGATTCACATGGATAACCCTCTTGGGTGTCCTGCTTGTGCCCAGGTCAACCAAGTAGGTGACCTCGCTCTTTTTTTCTAGGATAGGGTAAGGGCCACTCCATCTGTCCTGGAGTGCCCTTGGTGCCACTGGCTCCAAAACCCACACCTTTTGCCCAGGTTGAAATTCAACCAGTGCAGCCTTTTGGTCATACCAGTGCTTCTGAAGCTCCTGGCTGGCCTCAAGATTTTTGGATGCCTTTTCCATGTACTCAGCCATTCTGGCCCTTAGGCTAAGCACATAGTCCACAATATCTTGTTTGGGTTCTTGGAGAGGCTTCTCCCAACCCTCTTTTACAAGACAGAGTGGTCCCCTCACAGGATGGCCAAACAGAAGTTCAAAGGGGGAAAACCCTACTCCCTTCTGTGGCACTTCTCTGTAAGCGAAAAGCAGGCATGGTAAGAGGACATCCCATCTCCTTTTGAGTTTTTCAGGGAGTCCCATAATCATGCCTTTCAATGTCTTGTTGAATCTCTCAACAAGGCCACTGGTTTGTGGGTGATAGGGTGTAGTAAACTTGTACTGCACTCCACACTCTTTCCACATGTGTTTTACGTAAGCAGACATGAAGTTGGAACCTCTGTCTGAAACCACCTCCTTAGGAAACCCTACTCTGGTGAAGACACCAATGAGGGCCTTGGCTACTGCAAGAGCTGTAGTAGTCCTAAGGGGAATTGCTTCAGGGTACCTAGTGGCATGATCCACTACCACTAGAATGAATTTGTTCCCTGAGGCTGTGGGAGGTTCAAGTGGACCCACTATGTCCACACCTACCCTTTCAAAGGGAACCCCCACCACAGGCAGTGGTATCAGGGGGCCTTTTCGGTGGCCACCTGTCTTGCCACTGGCTTGACAGGTAACACAGGAGCTGACAAACACCTTCACATTTTGGTGCATCTGGGGCCAGTAAAAGTGGCTAACTAGCCTCTCCCAAGTCTTGGTTTGGCCCAGATGTCCAGCTAGGGGGATGTCATGAGCTAAAGTTAGGAGGAACTCCCTGTACCTCTGTGGCACTACCACTCTCCTGGTGGCTCCAGGTTTGGGGTCTCTTGCCTCAGTATACAGTAATCCCTCTTCCCAATAAACTCTGTGGGTACCACTGACATCTCCCTTTGCTTCTGAAACGGCTTGCTGCCTCAGGCTTTCAAGAGTGGGACAGTCCTGCTGCCCCTGGCACAGCTCTTCCCTAGAGGGTCCCCTTGGGCCCAAGAGTTCAACCTGGTAAGGGTCAAGCTCCATAGGCTCAGTTCCCTCTGGGGTGTCCAAGTCCTCTCCCTGAGGAGAGGGGTCCTGATCCTTTTGCTGAACAGAAGCTGAATTCCCAGTCTTCTTACCTTTTCTCTTAGTAGGTTGGGCCATACTTTCAGGCTCCAACACCTTTTCACCCTGCCTTTTGCTCTGTGCTCTTGTTTTTACACACACCAATTCAGGGATATCCAGCATTGCTGCATGGGTTTTCAGTTCAACCTCAGCCCAGGCTGAGGTTTCCAGGTCATTGCCAAGCAGACATGCAGCTGGTAGCTTTGGAGAGACCACTACCTGTTTTAGGCCAGTAACCCCCCCCCCAGTCTAATGTCACCATAGCCATTCCATGGTTAGTGGTAACACTGTCAGCATTGGAGACTGGGTAAGTACGCCCAATCAAGTATTGCTCAGGGGAAACCAGTGTGTCTCTCACCATAGTGACACTGGCACCTGTATCCCTCAGAGCCTCTATCCTAGTTCCATTAATCCAAGGGTATTGTAAATACTTCTTTAAGTTGGGTGGCCACACAGCTACAGTGGCAAACTCAACTTCCCCCTCTGAAACTAGAACTGCTTCAGTGTGCAACCTGATTTTCTCTTGGCACACTGTTGATCCCATCTGGAGACTTGCTACACCAGGAGTAGCTGTAGCTGTAGGACTAGGGGCCTTTTTGCTAGGGCAAGCATTGTCTCCAGTTAAGTGTCCCAACTTCTTACAGTTGTTACACCAGGCCTTTGCAGGATGAAGGTTCTTCCCCCTGTATCTAGGACCAGATTGGGAAGAGTTTTGGGACCCACCCCCCTGTGCAGGTTTTTGGGGCACATCAGAAGACTCAGACCTTTTATCTTGGGGATTCTCACCACCTTTCCCCTGGGGAGGTTTTGTAACCCCTTTCTTTTGGTCACCCCCAATGGTCGTCTTAGTCACTCTAGTCTTGACCCAGTGGTCTGCCTTCTTTCCCAATTCTTGGGGAGAAATTAGACCTAGGTCTACCAAATGCTGATGTAACTTTTCATTCGTGCAATTACTTAAAATATGCTCCTTCATAAACAGGTTCTAAATTCCAGTAAAGTCATGAACATTGTGTCCAGTTAACCAACCATCTAGTGTCTTTGCTGAGTAGTCTACAAAATCAATCCAGGACTGGTTTTGGGTTTTGTGAGCCCCCCTGAATCTAATTCTGTACCCGTCAGTGGTGAGTCCAAATCCCTCAATCAGAGTTCTCTTCATGAGGTCATACGACCCAGCATCTGCCCCAGAAAGGGTCAGGAGTCTGTCTCTGCAGTTACCAGAGAACAGTTCCCACAGGAGTGCCCCCCAGAGAGGTTTCTTCACCTTTCTCATGTCACAAGCCCTCTCAAAGGCTGTGAACCATTTAGTGATGTCATCGCCCTCCTCAAATTTAGGGACAATCCCTTTGGGGATTTTAGGATCATAAGATTGCTCTTTATCCTTGTTATTGGTATTGCTGCCACCATTGATGGGTGCTAAACCCATCTCCTTCTCTCTTTCTCCAGAGCCAGGAGTCTGGTCTCTAGATCTAGTCTTTTGGTCAGCCTTGCTAAAAGGCTGTCCTCCTCATTGAGGCTGTCCTCAATGTCCTCACCAGAACCTGAGCCGCCTATGTGGCCTCTAGGTCCCCAGAGGTAGATTCTTGGAAGTAAGGGTACAGGGTCCCTTTCTTCCCTAGGAAGTGGTGGAGGTGGGCACCTATCTCCATCCTCCTCACCTCCTTCTCCCACTGACTGGTCATCACCATTCTCAGAGGGGTGGGCCTTTGCATACTCAGCCAACAGCTCCTGGAGCTTTTGTTTGGTTGGATGGGGACCCATTGCTATGTTTTTAAATGTACATAAGGACCTTACTTCCTTGAAAGACAAGTGAAGGTAAGGGTGAGGTCAAGCTCCTCAACCATGTCCTGTATGTCATTATGGTTATCTTCACTAGTAGCTGGGTTCTTATTTTGAGACATTCTAGCAAAAAAGTTCTAGCCCCCCTACCCTTGACTACAGGGACTTTTTATTTTCTACAATTCTAAAGGGACTTAAGCAAGGCCCTAACAAGACTTTTAGTAATTTTGCAAAAATGCCAATTTGAAAAAATCTGAATTCTAAAGGCAATTTAAGAGTTCTGTTGTGTGATCAGCTGGTAACCAAGTAGTCCAACAAATGCAGAGTTGTGTATCCCACCGCTGATCCACCAATGTAGGAAACTGGCTCTATATATACTACACCAAGGTGAGGTATAGTGTGTATAGAGTCCAGGTGACCCCAGAGGTAGGCAGAGGTTAAAGTTAGATAGAACCTTACTCTCTATTTGTGGTAGAGTGGTCGAGAGGTAAGGCAGTATCCGAGGACGGTGTTAAGCATTTGATGTACACCCTCAGTCAGCAAATGAATTCACACACTCAATAACTGAACTCTAGGCCAATTGTTTTTGTATAAAAAATATACTGTTGTTTTATTTTTAGAACCAAGCAAGCCTGGCACAGGTAAGCATTAAATACTTTAAAGTAATAAGTTGCTGAATATAGAACAGTTTGAAAATGCAATAGGTATGGTACTTTGTTTGATTTACAGGGAATGCAGTAGGTTGCAATACTTAGCAAATACAGTACATTCAAATGAATAGGCTTTTTCAGTAAATTACAGGTAAGTTACTTTTCACGTTACTTTTCTAACTCAGTGCTGGATACCTTGATTCAGCACTGGGACATTTCCTGCAAACAGGTAAGTAAATGCGTTTTGGTTATTCGTGCAATTTTTAAAGAATATTTTTAGATTTCAAAACTCTACGCTTAGAAACTTTTTGGGAGAAAATTGTCAATGTTGTCCTATGGAGGAAAAACAGGTTATCGGTTCAAAGGTATGTTATCGACTGTGGGAGTTAAGGTTCTGGGTTAGACTCAGGGGTCCCCCAGGGTCAGTGATGCACTCTTGTTACACCCTCAGCAGGACTAGAGCGGCCGGGTGCAGAGGGTTGAGGCCCAATGTTATCCTATGGAGGATAGGGGGTCTCCGGTTGGTGGCTGCTAGCAAGCAGGCCACACGGCTGTGGGAGCAAAGCTCCTAGGGTTTAGCTCAGGGCAATTGGGGTTGCAGGTCAGCACAAAAGGTGCACCCTCAGCGGCACTGGGGCGGCCGGGTGCAGAGTTCTGTTTTGGCGCCGGGCGCCCTGTTGTTTGCTATGGAGAGACTCCGGTTGAGAGAAACACTGCAGGCTCGGGGACGAAGACCTTCTGGGTGCGACCACCACTTCGAGGGGTAAGTTGGGATGTCTTGGGTTGGCTAGGAACCACTGGTTGTAGCACACAAGGCCGTGGGGCATCGGGTGCAAGGGTGCCTTTTGGCATCGGAAAGTCTTACCCGCTCTTTGGTCGCGGTAGAGGGGGCCCTCTGGATTGAGGCTGCAGGCGTCGGCTGGGGTCTTGAGGCTGGTCTGGGACCTCCGGATCTTGGGTCACAATCGCCGGGGGGACCTCCTCGTCGTGTTTTTCCACTCGAGCTCGGGCCGTGTTTGGCGGGTGCAGAGTGGGCTGGATTCGCGTTCTCCGGCTGCTGCCAGAAGTTGCAATTTGAACAGGTCTGCTGTTCTCGGGAGATACAGTCTTTTGAAGTGAAGGCAGGCAGGTCCTCCGGGTTTGTTGAGGTTGCTGGCTGCAGGACACACCGGGATTTCGCAGGAGCAGGTTCGAGTGGAGACAGGCCGGTAGGGCTGGGGCTAAGTCAGTGGGCGTCATCCTCTTGTTAGCTCTGCATGGCTCTTCGGTTCTTCTTCTTATCTTCTTTCTTGCCGTTTCTGGATCTGAGGAAGCAAGGTTCAGGGTGCCCCCTAAATACTAGATTTAGGGGCGTTACAGGTAGGTAGAGGGCAGGGACCAATGGGTCCCTTCCCTGGGGTGGGTACACCCCCTATTGTGCCACCCTCCAGTGGGAGGGTGGCAGGAGCCTGTCCCTGGTTGGTTGGCTCCCCCCATCCTCAAGATGGCGGGGACTCGGAGTTGTGCTTCACTTCGCCTCTCCCACCTGAGGGGTGGAGTTGGCAGAGGTGGGCACACCTCTCTCCCTCACTTGTTTTTCCCGCCGGTTCTCCTGCCCAAAGTGGGGGGCAGAACCAGTGGGGACCAGTTGCTGAAAGCTGCAAGTGGTCTGGGGAAGCTCACAAAGGCGGCATGCCTTTGAAGATTCCCCTTCGTGAACCCTGCCCATCCTGGGGGAGGAGGCTTGGCACCTCGTCCCAGGATGTGCATTGTTTCAGGCCCCCAAGAGCAGTAGGCTCTCGACCCAGGGGTCCAGAAACATGTCTGTTGATGGCAGCCTAAGCAGCCACTCAGTCGGGACACTAGAAGTTGGTCGAGTTTCAGGGGGCATCTCTAAGATGCCCTCTGTCGTGCATTTTACATTAAATCCCACACTGGCATTAGTGTGGGTTTAATGTGCTGAGAAGTTTGATACCAAACTTCCCAGTTTTCAGTGTAGCCATTATGGTGCTGTGGAGTTCGTAATGACAAACTCCCAGCACCATATACTCTTAATGGCAGCACTGCACTTACAATGCCCAAGAATGGACTTGGGCATTGTAGGGGTACAGGGCTCATGCACCTGTACCCTCACCACTGGCATAGTGCACCCAGCTGGAGGGGTGGCTGACCTAGGCCAGGGCAGTGGGTTGTAGGCATGGCACACAGGGATGTGTGCCATGTCGACTCTTCACTTTTGTTCTGCACCAAGACACGCAGCCTGCACAGGCAGTGTGTGAGTGAAAAGGTGCAGGGCCTCTAAGGGTGGCACAATAAGTGCTGCAGCCCTTAAGGGCCTTCCCTGGTCACAGTACCTGTGGTAACATTTACCAGGGGCCTACCTGTGGCCAGGGATGCCAATTGGGTTTAGGCTTCAATGCAATTTTAGGGAAGGAACATAGGCCCTGGGTACCTGATTAGCAGGAGCCCAAGGCACACTCAGTCAAAGAACATCAGCAATTCAGCAAAAAGTGGGGGCATACCATGCAGAAAGAGGGCACTTTCTCACAGTCATCCAGATAAGATAGAATGGCAGTGCCCTCCTGATGCAGCACACTCACCAAAGGTGCCAGGACTTTCATAAAAACCCTGGGTGCTGACTTAAGGACGAAGAGCAGCAATTGAAATTGGAATTGTGAAGAACCCACTGGGAACCACAGAAACTTTTGATGTCACTGCTACATGGGGATGTGGAGCTAGGCATCTTGTTAAGTCTACTGTGGAGAGTAAGTTGTTTTCAGACCCAAAGAAATAACCTGCTGCAAGGATAGCATCCTGAACTGAAAGGTCTTTACCCAGAGATTCACTACTCATAGGCCTCTACTCTCCATTGCCCTCCTGCACCAAGAAAAAACAATGGAATAGACTCCCTTCCCTTTGTCTGATGGAGGTACTTCCACAATTGCCCTTTTTACAAAAGAGCCTGAACTCTGGACTGCAAAACATTTTTTACACGCACTTTGGGGATAGATGTAGGGATGATACCCAACACTGGAGAATTTCTGATTGAATTATATAACATATCCTCTCTAGTCAAACCTTGAGTACCCATTGATCCCTGACAGATTGCACCCAAACATCATAAAACTCCAGCAGCCTTCCTGTAACTGGATCCCCCATAGCCATAAGTGAAGACTAGTCAGCTCCGATTCTTGCTGGATCCAGCCTGCTTTCCTGAATCTTAGGATTTTTAGATTTTTGGGGGGCTAAAATCTCCTCGTCCTTGAAGATTATCCTCTAGAATCCTTCTTCAAGAAGGCCCTAGAGTCCCTGTAATAGGACTTATAAGACTTTGAGGACCACCCCTTGTAAGGTAGAGTGTGCTTTCTGACTTTGAACGACTTGACTTTATGATGATTGCATTCAAATGGTCACCAAAAGGTCTCTTCCCTTTGGCGTGTAACTTAAAAAGATAAGCCTTGCAGCTTGAAGAATTTTCTGGATTCACATGCTGTGCATCATTCCGCCATCTAGTGGTTGGGTCCGGAACTGTAGTATTTCTTCTGGTTTTTGTTTTTTTTTGTTGGTGGGCGTCGACGTACCACCATTTGGTGTCCTTCTGTGACGTCGACGTGCTTCCTCCGGAAGCTCCCACCTTTGGTCGCCATCTTCGGATTCTTTTTTTTTCTCTCTTTCCTCCTTATTGTTCTCTTCCTTGGCGGAGGCACCGGACCAGCATACCTGAACAGCCGACTCAAATTCCACGCACCCCAAAGGACCCTACGATCAGCCCAGCTCTCCTACGCCGTCGTCCCCCGCACCAGAAAGACCAGATCGGGAGGCCGCTCCTTCTCCTTCCTCGCGGCCAAAGCATGGAACGCCCTTCCGCTCCACCTCAGACAGACAACATCGCTCCCCATCTTCGCAAGAAACCTCAAAACCTGGCTCTTCGACAGACCCCCTCCTTGATGGATGGAACCTGCACCCCCACCCCTAGCGCCTTGAGACCCTTACGGGTGAGTAGTCGCGCTTTAACAAACCCCTGATTGATTGATTGATTGGGTTCGCTAGTGAATCCAGAAAATTCTTCAAGCTGCAAAACTACACCGACAGGTAAGAAACTATTCGTTTTGCAGCGTGAATCTTTTCTGGATTCACATGCTGTGCATAGACTTTGTAGCGGTTTGCTAGTCTTGTGGTGGCTGGGTGGAAGATGAACTTTGGTTTGTAAATAGATGCTGTAAGACCTTTTGTCCTACTTGTGCTTCTTTGTTCATTTGAATGTCCACACAGTAATGCTTTGTAAATGTGTGTACTGAAGACCAAGTTGCAGCCATGCAGATGTCTTGAATTGGAGTGTTAGCTAGAAATGCAATAGTTGCTCCTTGCTTCCTTGTTGAGTGTACCCGTGGCGCACCTTGTAAAGTTTGTCCTGCTTGCTTGTGGCATAACTGTATGGCTTGCGCTATCCATCTTGCAATTGTGTTTTTGGTTACTGGCCTTCCCAGAAAACTTTGTTTTTCTGTATTCCTTAGTTCTTTCAATGTAATACATGACTGCTCTTCTTGCGTCGTGTGTGCAAAGCTCTTTCCGCTTTGGTCTTTGGATTTTGAAAGAAACTTGGTATCTGAATACTCTGATTTATGTGGAATTTTGATACCACCTTTGGTGTGAATGGAAGATCTGTCCTCATGACAATCCTGTTACTATGTATTTGGAAGTAGGGTTCCTGTAGTGTTAGTGCCTGCAGTTCGCTAACTCTACATAGGGATGTTATTGCCACTAAAAAGGCAGTTTTTAGCGTGAGCATTTGTGGCGTTGCTTTGTGTAGTGGTTCGAATGGTGCTTTCATCATTTGCGCTAGAACTATGTTCAGATTCCATGTTGGTGCTGGTACCATTTTTGGTGACGCAATTCTTTTTGCTCCTTCAAGGAACCGTTTGACCACATGTGAAGTGAAGAAACTCTCTTCCCGGTTTCACCTCTTGTATACGCTACAATTGCTGCTAAGTGTGCCTTTAGTGAAGTAAAACATAATTTACTTTGTAGTAAATGTGTCAAATTCTTTAGCACAGTTCTTTCCTTTGTAATCTTTCTTGAAAGACGTCTTTTAAGACACCATTGTGTGTATCTTTTCCATTTCGCTGTATAACATTTTCTTGTTGTAGGTTTCCTAGCTTCTCTCAGGACAGCCATTGTGCTTTCTGGTAGTTTGAGATGTGCGAATTCTAAGTCCTCAGGAGCCATGCCGCTAGGCCTAAGCTCTCTGGTTCTGGATGAAGCACTTTCCCGTTTTGCATTGTTAGCAAATCTTTTCTTTTTGGAAGTTTGCGCATTGTTCCTTGAGACATTTCCATTATTTCTGAGAACCAAGTTTGTCTGGCCCACTGTGGTGCAATGAGTATCATTGTCATTTTGCTGATCCTGCATTTACTGATCACTTTGCTCAGTAACGGTATTGGGGGAAAAGCGAAAGCAAATATCCCTGACCAGTTTATCCATAGCGCATTCCCTAGGGACTGACTGCAAGGTCGCCTGGATGCAAAGTTTTGGCATTTTGCATTGTGGGGTGTTGCAAATAGGTCCATTTGTGGTGTCCCCCATTTCGTGAAAATCTTTTGCACTTCTGTTTGATTTAGTTCCCACTCGTGGGATGATGTTGTTTGTCTGCTCAGTCTGTCTGCTTCTATATTGTCTTTTCCTGGTAGGTGTATTGCTATAATGTCTATTCCCCTTGGGATTGACTATCTCCAAATCTCTTGGGCTAGCGTTGAGAGTGCTACAGACTGAGTCCCTCCTTGTTTGTTTATGTAAAACATTGTTGTTGTGTTGTCTGTTTGTATCAACACCCTTTTCCCGTAGAGCTCTTTCTGAAAGGCTTTTAAGGCTAAGAATACTGTTTTTAGCTCCAAGATATTGATGTGTTTCACTGCATATTGCTGTGTCCACAATCCCCTTACTTTGAGGTTGTTCATGTGTGCTCCCCATCCTATTAGGGACGCATCTGTTGTTATGGTCACTGTTGGAGTTGGTGGTGTGAAATTCTCCCCTGTGCTATGTTTGTTTTGTTCCACCATGCCATCTCTTGATGAACTTTGTTTGTGACAACCACTAGATCCTCCCAACTCCCTGTTGCCTGTGACCACTGTGTCTGGAGCCATTCTTGAAATGGTCTCATGTGTAGACGAATGTTGGGAATTCAATGAATGCATGAGGCCATCATTCCTAGTAATTTCCCCACTGTCCTCATTGTCAGATGGTGCCCCCTCTGGTATAGGCGAGTCTCCTTCAATAGGGCTGATCTCCTTTTCTTGCTTGGGAATGCTCTCCCTAACACTGTATTTATCTCTGCGCCTAAGAACACCTTTATGAGTTCTGGTTCTATTGATGATTTTTTCCAATGTATGGAGAAGCCCAGCTGAACTAGTGTTTCTATCACTTGTTGTATATGCTGTTTGCATAGACTGTAAGAGTTTGCTCTTACTAACCAGTCGTCCAAGTAGGGGTAAACATGAATCCCCTGCCTTCTGAGATTCGCTGCTACTGCTGCTAGGCACTTTGTAAACACTCTTGGTGCTGATTTTAGTCCGAAAGCGAGAACTTTGAATTGGTAGTGTTTTTTGTCCACGACAAATCTTAACAGCCTCTTGTGTCTCTTGTTCATTGGGATGTGTAAATATGCATCCTTTAAGTCTATTGTTGCCATGTAATCTCCCTTTTGCAACTGAGGTAGCACTTCTTGCAGTGTAGTCATTTTGAATCTTTGTGTTTTTATAAATTTGTTTAGAAACCTTAGGTCTAATATTGGCCGTAATGTTTCGTCCACCTTTGGAATTAGGAAGTATGTTGAATATACTCCTTTGTTTTTTTCTCTGTGTGGTTGGTGCTCTATTGCATGTTTTCCCTGAAGTTCCTGCACCTCCTTGACTAGGTGAGATCATTCTTCTTTTGAATGTTTCCTTTGCTTTGGCCTCCTGTTTGGAGGTTGTTTCGTTAACTCTATGCAGTAACCGTATTGTATTATGTTTAAAATCCATTTGCCTGAGGTTATTTCCCTCCATATTTGGAGGAAAGAACTTAGTCTGTCTCCTACTGGGGTGGTATATTGGAGGAACTGTAAACTGGTTTGCCTTTTTCTTTGTACATGTTGTTTTTCTGTGTGTACCCTCACTGCTGTTGTTCTGTCGTGTAGTTCCTATAGTACCCCTGCAGGACCTGCGCGTTTGGATAACATAAACTGTGGGCTTGGTGATAGACTGAATCTGTGCACCCCCACCGCGTATGTTAGCCGGATTTGCATTAGCTAGCTCACAGTGCCACTAGAATCTCCTCTTATCGGGGAGAGATTAGTTTCTGGCAACCTTAGATCATGACAACCCTGATCCCTCAGAATCGTGGAAACAATGTACTACTTTTCGCTCAGTCACTCGTGCTTACTTATTCGGTTTGTCTCAGAGAGTTACACAGAATAAACAATCTGGGCGTTTCAATAAATATTTATTGAACAGTTGTTATTCTGGTGTAGAATATATGTGCTGCAACCACCAGTAGACAATAGCAGAGATATATTATCAGCAGTACGATCAGAGTGAAGGGATAGTACAGTTCTACCATATTGCAATAATAATGGTTACATACATGAATATATAAAATGCATTATAAAAGTGATCGTACTCCTACGATGCCTAACTAGATGTACCTAAGTGTACCTACCATGTGTGTAGGTCTAAAAGCCTAAGAGTCAAGAATCCTTCTAGGATTTAGTCGAACCCCATTACCTGAATAGAGAGAGTGTGGGACCACGTCCTGGTCTCGAGTTGGACACCCCGCAAGGGCTGTATTAGACCGCTGTCAGCTGGAGCGACTGCATGCAGGAGCCTCAGCGTCTCTGGTCAGTGTGTCAGCATGGAAGTCTTGGTTCCCTCTATCTTACCGTGGCAAGATGTGGTGTATTTATACCCTAAAGTGTCTTGTCCCTCAGTATGGTTTGTATTGGTCTTTGTTAGACATGAGGAAGACGTCAGGAGTGAACTTTGTACATACATTATATGCGGGAGATGTAGCTGGTGAATGCTCATGCATAATTTATGAGTACATTGTTGGCCTGTGTTTGGGAAAAACCCTGCAGTGTTCTAACCACAGACTAGATAACGTTCAACCCTCAGAGCTCGTTGTGTACTGTAGGGAACTAATGTAGGTGAAAGATCATGCCTATATTAGGGCATAGGAGATCATGACTATAATTGGGCATAGATGATTATGACCAAAATAGGGCATACGACTATGATCATAATAGGGCATATGCGAACATGACCATATACGGCATATATGAACGCGTCTATATTAGGGCCTCTATATGAAACATAACACCCACTCCACTTTCGATTTGGATGACAATGACCATACTTAAAATCTGGACAATTTAGAAACTTTCTTAAAAACAGCTAAAAACATGGTTTTAAAAAGACATTTAAAAATGATTAAAAATGTTAAAAGTCAGCTATTCTTTTGTTGCCACTTGAAAAAGTCAATTCTGTCTCACTCATAAAAGTTGTATTACCATAAGCAGAAGAAGGCCATTCTTTCTCAAGTGAAAGTGTCAATTTAGGAAATGTTCCAAATTTAATTCGTTTATTTATGAAACGAAGTGGAGAAGCCGAATTCTTTCCCAGGACGCGGTGAGCCAATTCCAGATTAAGTGTCCTGGCTGGGAGATACAGCATTATCGGTGTTAGCTACTGCAGACGACAAATCCAACGCTTCACAGAGAACGTCAATCGCACATAGATGGAATTCAGCACTGCCAACAGTCGGTGCTGCGGCAGCTTGTGCGGCAGTTGTTACCTGAGTGCCTGTGGAGGAACCACCTAACCCAGCAGGAGCAAACGGCACCTGTGGATTCTTAAGGAATGCGTTCATCAGAATTGGAAGACACTGGGGACAACGCAGAGCATGGGCCTTTAGGGGGTCCAGCATAGCATCCATGTCCGGAGGCGTATCTGATGGAAACGTTAGACAGAGATCCAACGTGCATTCTTCTCCGCAGAACAGGTATCGAAGAACAGGTAAGGTGCAGTCCACCCAGACTGGTCTAAACAATAGAAACCAAGAGGCGTTCAGTTCTCTTAGGCAAGGTATTCCCAGAAGCTGTACCATGCGTTCACGGTACTTCCGCTCCATGAGTACGTTCGCCATTTCCTCGGAAATTGGGCCATCCATTGCGTAGCAGTAAGATTACAATCAGGACTCCTGCAATTAGGAACAGGATAAGCAGGAGACCTCCAAACACGCTTCCCAACACGGAGTGTATAAAATTTGGGATTACTCCGAGGACTGTCTGAAAGGTGCTTAATAGTCCTGACCCTATGGTCTTAAATAGGTGTACAATACCGCTCGTATCAGACATGTTAAAGATATGACCCACCATTTCTACGAAATGAAAGGGGCAGTTCGTACGTATAAGCGCCTGTATCTCAGTCGAGGTCCTTGCAACTTGAAGTTCAAAGGTTTCTCGAGCGGAGGATAAGGGCACGGTTTGCTGTAAAAGCATGGCTTTCAGTCTGCTCAAAGTATCAAATTGTATGAAGGAAACATTCAACGAAGCCCATAATGGCGCCTCCCTGACTGTGTTCAGTGGCGGAAACAATACTTGCATACAGCAAGTAACCCTGGAGTTAACAGTGACCAGATAGGCGACGCCCGGAAGCATCACACAGCAACCTTGATCATTTAGCATCAAGTAACTCCCATTCGAGAGCAGCTGGAAAACCGGCGTGATCATGGCCGCTGGGGTCCCCGACATGTGGCAAGATAGATTCACTACCGAACCACTACAGGCTCCGTGCAGAGAAATATGCTGACACATGAGAGAACTGCTTAAAGCGTTCTTGCAGTTTGTACCACTCAGATACACTTTTCGATCCCCATTCCGGCATCGATATCTATATGGTAACTCCCAAGTTTCCTTAATGTAACCCTTACCCATCTTTTCATATTTGCCTGCCTGCCTGCCTTTGCTCAAGGCAATATTGAAACTGAAACGTAGTGACCAGCAGAGTGATTTGGCCATGAATTAGCCATTCAGTTGATGGTAATTCGGCTACAGTGAATGGTAACCTTTCCAGTTTCTCAATACGCAGCATTGTATATTTGGCTCCCCTTTGTGCCATTTCTGTCTGTTTATCAGTTCGATTGTATTCTGAAAACAGAGATGTGGTGTTTATAAAACGCCAGGGCACATGGCCTGAACGCAAAGCTTGCAGCGTCCAGCTTAACATCACAATAGAACGAAGCTGTGATTGCCCGTGTTGTAACAAGGCCAGATCCTGTTCTAATATGTCGATTGCCGAAGATACAATGTTGCCTAAGGAGTAAATCCTGGAGGTCAAAGTTGTTAACCCATTATCCACTACAGCTAATGCCTTCTCTAGGTTAATACGGTCTATTTCCCGTATTCTTTCTGCAGCCTCCTGTTGGGATATTTTCCAGTTTTCATTATAATAGGCATAAATGCCAGCATATATGAAACTTTTCTGACGTGTTTTCCTTGGGCCTAGCAAGAAATCCCTACGGTCTACATCAGGTGTGAGTAAGGTCAAGTGATGTTTTACTTCTGTGAGTGTTGAGGTTTCTAGCCAATCAAGGCACAACTTCCCAACACTATAGGATGTCACTACCCCTGGGTGTTGTCTCTGTACATAGCGTGTATCTGGCCTACTGATACTAAACCCCTCGGCTATACCTAGGATTCTCTGTTGACATGTGTTTGTGTCAATGGGCCAAATCAGCCATTCTGTCCAATTGGGATCTGACCTGTTGTACTGGAGAATGTCATCTAATCCTACCCCCTGTGTGGTAGAATTCTGCGCCCCACCCATCTGTGATGGTGCTGGAAACCCTGGTGCGTTCATTTCCTTGTTCTTGGCTAGTCCAAGACAAGATGTCTGTTGCACAGTGTCATTTAGAAATATCATCTGCTGTGGAATGAGGCATGCTCTAAAAAGCGCTTCTGTTCCCTGGCCTTGCCAGTCCCTCGAACCCCAGATTGATTTTAAATCTATAGTGTCCTTCCATAGGTCGAAACCCTGTGTAGACAACTGGGCCATAAAGGAAGCAGAGTAAATCTGTTTGGTGTTAGTCAACATAATTTTCTGTGCTGATGTTTTTGCCACTTTGTAATAAAATGACTTCGGGTCAGATGTATTAAACCCTGAAAAGTATGTGAATTTCTGTGCAAAAGTTTGCGAACTACCTTTTGGAGGTGTTGGGCAGTGTTCCCACTGGTGGTATTCAAATACATTTCTAGGTGATTTGGGCAAGAAATGATGACCATAATGTTGGTAACAGTACAATGTATCATAGTCTGAAGTACCTTCTAACATTTCATTGTTCGGAAATGCTGCAGTTTTTCTAAATCAGACATTATATTATTCACAGTTTCAGTGTCCCAATCATCAGAAAATGTACTGGAGGTAATGATATCACTTAAAGAAATTTTAAATACAATGTTTAAGCTTTAAAAGTTCAGTCGGACCGAATATATCGAAATCATTCTTGTCCCATACTATACTGTCCGGTATAGGAACTGCTGTGATGTTCACTGAAGACAAGTCTCTTGGTTCACGATGTGAAGACTGGTGTGGTTTTAAAATCAAATTGACTCTTTGGGCTGTAGAGCTCTGCTGGAGATATCGTCCATTAATAAGCATACTAAAAGTTATAATTAAACCTAGCCAGAAAAGAAACAAGCATTGGCCGCGCGGCCGTAAAAGTGACGCGGCCGTGAAAGTGAAGGAACAAAGGTCTAAGGGCAACAAGCCCGGGAGTTGTGTGCGCGCGCGCGCTGAAAGGAAATTAAACAAGGCCTGGAAAGGAACACCAGCCCTTGTATTTGTGCCGGAGAGGGAGTCACTTGATCCTTGGTAAGCCGATAGGACGGGAACAATAGGGGACAAGGCAGGGCTGAGAAGGAAGACGAGCGAAGGAGGGGCGCTATGCGGGAAGCTTGTGATAAGAGAACCGGCGTCAGATTCAGCCCGGTGACTAACAAGGAGGGAGGGGGAGAAGGGAGGGGGTAGTGAGAGGGAGGGAGGGGGAGAAGGGAAGGGGTAGTAAAAGTGATTCGCGCGCTGTAAGGCTTAATGAGCCATAACAGAAAGCCAGATGGCGGCTGCGCGCGTGCACGCGCGCATAACCGCAAGCTTGAGGCCAGCAAAAGCGTGTGGAAGCACTTTTAAAAGCCCACTTACTAAATGTCTCGCAGAGCAGCGCATGCGCTGGTCAGGCGAGACCTAACAATAAAATCCCAGTGATATACCATAGTTCTATCCAAGGTGACACCAGGTAAGTCTTTCTAAAAAAGTGCAAAAAGTCAATGAGTTTCTGTTTGTATGATTTTTTGGCTGGCGTCGTTTCCGGCTCGCTTGGATCCAGTGAAAACGTAACAAAGTTCATGAAATAGCCAGAAGCAGTTCGATCAATTGTTGGAATTGCATCGGGATTTGTTGAAATCGGATTTTGCTCTTGACGAGGAATGTTGACGTAGACGTCTGTAATTGGTCTTAATGCAACTTGGTTGTTAAGTTGATTTTCATTTTGAAGTTGAACTTCTTGTTGAAGTGGAACAAGTTCCATAGCATTGTTACTTAGTCCTCATTCCGTACAGGTGGCTCTTCAAACGTGATGAGTCTTTCTTTTTGAACTTCTTGGATTGTAGCGAGAGGAGGGCGTCTGCTACTGTGGAGTCCACGAGGCCTACTGTTTAGTATCGGCCACATAGTGTGGTTTGATTAAGTCGATTGAGACAAATCTTTTCTCCTTTTTCCCGGCAAGAGGTGGCAGAAGTACAGTTCTTGTGCCTTGGATTGCTAGGACCGGTACAGCTGTTCTGTAGGATGGTCCGAATTCTTTCTTGTCTGCAATCTTTTCTCTGACCAGATCCCCAACTTTTGGGATCCAGACAGGTCTTGCCGTTACTGCCTTGACTTCCTCAGTGGTGGTCTGTTTTAAGTGGACGTTGCTTTGTTGTGTCCTGGATTCATTTAGATCCTGTAAAACAGCCAAACGATCATGGATATCAAATGGTTTTTCATCCGCCACTGTGCCTTTACAATCAAGATCAGGTACCCACATTCTTGTCCCAAATAGGACCTCGTAAGGAGTGACACCCCCTAGAGAGATTCTTGGCGGATTGTTTAGGGCTCTTTGTACCCCATATAAGTGATCGACCCATCTACCGCCCTTGCCTAATACCCTAGCTGTTAAAGATTGCTTTAAGTCACGGTTTTTCCCTCTCCACAACAGAATTTCCCTCAGGATGGTACGGAGAGGAATACCGCAATGCTACACCCATTCCTTCCATGGCCTCTTTGTAAGCCCGAGAGCTAAACGCCGGACCACGGTCAGAATGTAACGTGCCAATTGCGTATGTGCCGATAAAGACTCGCAAATCTCTTATAACAGTTCGAGCGTCAGCACAGCGCTGAGGCCAAACCCATAGGAATCTAGAGCAGGAATCCACTGCAACCATGATATATTTCTTGGCCCCATTAGATTGTAGGGGTCCGCAGTGGTCCAAATACACACATGCGAGAGGTTTGTCTGATTTCAGCAATGGTGTCTGCGCTGGGCGTGTTATGGTGGAGCCTTTCATCTGCTGGCAGATGTCGCACTTTAAGACATAGTCTTTGGTCTGCTTTGTTAACCCTGGCCACCAGTAGCGCTGTTTCAGTAAAGAAATAGTCGCTGTGACGCCTGCATGCGCAGAACCCAAACCCTCGTGTGCTGCTAGAATTAAGCCTTGCCTACGATCCATATTTGGTATTGCTCTAACCCCCACTCCAGGAATCTGAGCATATGGAATGTTTTGAGCATCTAACTTGTAGGAGTACTTGAGTGGAAATTTTTTAGGTACTGCTGTGCTGCCTTTGCGTGAAGCATTGACAGCTACCAAAATCTCGCCGTCTACTCTCGTTTTTGAATGAGTGATTGCAGCTACGGAAGCCTTGCGTACAGCCCCCTTTGCGGCTTCATCAGCCAATGAATTCCCTTCAACGTGAACGCCATCAAGCTGATGACTCAGTGTATGTATCACGTGAGCCTTTGGTAGTTCGTTTCTCAACTCCACTACCTGTTCCCATAGCATTTTATGCTTAATTGTGCCACCTTTCGCGTTTTTAAACCCGTTTTGTTCCCAATGATGTAAGTATTCATTGTACGACTGTACACAGTAAAAGGAATCACACACAATTAGTGTGAGGAATTCGTGTTCCGTATTTACCAGTGCCAGTATTAGTGCTTTTAATTCTGCCAACTTAGCCGTGCAGTCTCCTATAGATTGCGTTTTAGTGCAACTTGGATGGAACTTTCCATCGCGCATGCGACCTTTCACGATAGCACACGCTGCGCTGTAAGCTTGCTTACTCCCTATGGCCGGTTGAGCAGATCCGTCAGTGTAAATAATGTATTCATACTGATCTAGAGGCAAAATTTCATTTGGTAGAGGATATTCTTGTTCGTATTGCAGAAATGCTTGTGTTTTTAAACTTGGATCAAATCTGTATTCAACATCCGTTGCAGTAAGAGAATTAGCCCATTGTATCCATCTCGGATGTAAGGCTTTCGCATTTGGAATGCTAGCCTTTGTAACAGCCTCTAAGGCTGGTACTGGGGTCACAACTATTCTGCGTTTTCCCTGAGCCAGAGCTCTTTCTCTTGCTACAGCGGTCTGCACTGCTGTCAGGATTTTTTCTGTTGAAGTGAAACGCATCTCTGCGTTTGTGTACAGGTGTGATTTGCATGCGCTTGGTACTGTTTCGCCTTCATTGAAAGATAAATATGTGTACCCGCATTGACCCGCTATTACGCGGATCACTAAGTTGCGTACGTTTACGCGTGTCTGTAAGTGTTTCGAAGCTATCAAGTCTTCCTGTAATGAACGTAGGATGTTTGTATGTTCCTGTGTCCAATGTCTGACTGAAAAATCTGGTTTTATTAAGTCGTAGAAAGGTTTTACTCTTTCTGCGTAATCCAAAATGTAAGTTCGACCAAAATTTAGGAATCCCAGAATTGATTGTAAATTCTTTAATGATTTTGGAGGTTGGAGCAGCGCACACTTTTCTAAAAAGTTAGCTGCTAGGCTTTTTCCTTCACTTGACAGCTCATACCCTAAGAACAGGACATTGAGATGGGCAATTTTTGATTTTTTTAAATTAAACTTATAGCCCTCAGAGGCGAATCCCATAATAATGGTGCTCACCCTGGTCAAGTGCCTCGGTAAGTCATCTTCCGTCAAATAAATATCATCCACATAGGACAATGCTTCTTCATCCAAATTTTGGAGTAACTCTGTTACCCTTGCTGAAAATACCCCGGGGCTATTCTTATACCCTTGGGCTAGTCGACAAAATTGTCGCTGGGACCCTAACTCACTGAATGCGGTCAGATACCTGCTTTCAGGCGCTATATTTTGGCAGAAAAATCCATTTGAGATATCAAGTGTTGTTTTGTATTTTTTGCGCACAATGTTATTCATTAATGCGGCACTATGTGCATTTTGAACTGCAAATGTCTTTGTGCAAGTGTTTAAATGTCTGTAATCCAAAACTAAACGATATGTGTTGTCAGGTTTCATTACGGGAAACAAAGGATTGTTCATAGGTGAAGTGCAATTTTCAATCACCCCCTGGTATTCTAGTTGATCTAGTATCCCCCTGACTTGTTTTTTAGCTTCCTGCTTTATAGGGTATTGCCTTTGAGCATTTGGGGAAACTTTTAACGGGATCACGTGGTGGGTTAAATCCTCATCCCAACCAACATGATTTTTGTACAATGCTGGCGCTAGGGCAACCGCCCACTCCTGCGCATATGCTTGTTTTAAATGTATGGGAACGAGGTCGGAAAAGGCTGGAAAAATTATCGTTTCTCCCCTAGGGCACTCCATGACGAATGCTGGCGGCCAGTCTTGCTCTGCTAATAGGATGTCATAACCAGATGACAGATTTTTCCAAAATAGACCTTTAATTTTCCTGGGCTTGTCCCCCTCCATCCGGAGTGTTATCTCATGTAACTTATGTGGGACACTTACCCGAGTATCAGGTGTTTCCACCGTGATATACTCACTCAACTCCGCTGTCACCAGAAATTCCTTCAGGTTCTGGCGAGCTATCGTTACTTCTGCTGCGCTGTCTAGCATCGTCAGAGCCTATTCCCCGTTCAGAAGCTGTGTCCTCAGAATTCTGGGCATGTCTGATCTTCTTCTTTTTGAACTGAGGTTTTGATTTTTGTTTATCTTCTTTTTTAGGTTTGTAGTCCGCAGCGCGTTGCGTGTCTCTGGACTTTGTACGCTCCTCTTGTCTGTGCTCTGACCGTCCTTCCCTCTCTGAGTTTTTTGATGAACCCTGAAAGGAACAAGAGGAACGTGTATCAGTATCCTGATACCTGTCAGGTTTTTTAATATTATCCCTATTCCTGAGGTTATACCTCCTTTCAGAGGGCTCCTGTTGAGGAGACCTACCTCTGGAGTGAGATCTGCTGTCTTTAGACTTTTGTTGTTTTTTATTTTCCCACTTCTTTTTAGAGGAAGTAGGTGTCTGCTTTTAGTGTCCTTTTCAGGACAGCCCACCAGTTGTGGTTTTAATGCTTTCCCACCTAAACTGTCTCTGCCTAGTTCTGCATAGGCAGTTTCGATTATTTTGGATAGTTCGTGTTGTTGATCCACTGGACTGAACTCCCTTAGGCGTTGGCGGATCGCCACTGAAGCTGCCTCCCCCTTAATGTTAGCTAGTATTATGGCTGATACCTGGTCAAAGTTATTTAGTAACTTCCTCCCTAAGTTTAGGGCACGTTCTGCTCCGTACTCATTTTGTATCTGTCTCAATACGTCAGGTACTACTGCTAAGGATGGGATACCATGTGTTCTGGTATATATGGCAGCGAAGACTGAACCCCAAGAGGTGCAGTCCTCTAGTTGTGGTGTGATCCCCATGGGCAAGCAGATTGTTAGTATTCTGTGTTTATCATAGGTGGTAGTATTCGGGAATACCACCTCAAACTGAGTTATTTTCTGAGCTATCCAGAATGGTATTTGTTCGCGTTTTGCGGGCATTTTGCCCATTACCGCGTGTAATGTTTGAGGAGTGATTTTAGTTGCTGTACCCTGGAATTGGGTCCCGTTTGTTGCAACTGTTGTTGGTTGAACTGTGAGAGTCCTCATGACGAATTGTGTCAAGTTTCTGTAGATTTTGATTAAATCTCTGTGTTGTATGAGTAATTCTGGCTGTGGCATTGTGCCAATGTCAGGATGCGGTGTATAAGCTGCTAGTATCGGCCATGTGGCTCCGTCTCCTCCGAGCGGGCCTAATCTTACTCTTGCTCTTAAGTGGGGTAGGGCGCCTTTAAACCAGTATAAGTGTTCCTGGTAAGTGAGTGGAATCTCTATGTCATCGAATGGACAGTATTCCTCTGGTGCATCTCCTTCTATGTAGTAGTGAAATGTCTTTGTTACGGCATCTGCTGCAGGGAATGTAACCCATGAATAGAATACCTCTGTTTTATTTGATTTGTGTGCCTCAATCACGAGAGCTACTACGCCACCCCTTGGTGGAAAACCATTTTTCAATAGTTTCATGGTGAGCGTACGTCTGAATTTGGGTGCAATTTCAATTGCATTTGCGGGTTGTTCTCCGGCTGAGAGATGCAGATCTACTCTTTCTTCATCGCTCTCAGTCATTTTGAAAAGAAAAGCTTTTCCAAGAGAACTAAGATAAAAGTTTTATGCACAATTTGGGAACTAAATGTCCTTCAAGCTTGATTAACCCACAGCCAATAAATAGTATTTTCATACTACTCAGCTGCGGCGGATTTTGTGCCCACCCACTCCAGACGTCTCTGGTGTTTTGTGAGTAGGTTCTCTGAGAATAGCACGACTGAACTACTCAGATTCTACTGTTAAATAAGTAGCCAACCAACGTTGGTGGCGCCATGTCATGTAGTTCCTATAGTACCCCTGCAGGACCTGCGCGTTTGGATAACATAAACTGTGGGCTTGGTGATAGACAGACTCTGTGCACCCCCACCGCGTATGTTAGCCGGATTTGCATTAGCTAGCTCACAGTGCCACTAGAATCTCCTCTTATCGGGGAGAGATTAGTTTCTGGCAACCTTAGATCATGACAACCCTGATCCCTCAGAATCGTGGAAACAATGTACCACTTTTCGCTCAGTCACTCGTGCTTACTTATTCGGTTTGTCTCAGAGAGTTACACAGAATAAACAGTCTGGGCGTTTCAATAAATATTTATTGAACAGTTGTTATTCTGGTGTAGAATATATGTGCTGCAGCCACCAGTAGACAATAGCAGAGATATATTATCAGCAGTACGATCAGAGTGAAGGGATAGTACAGTTCTACCATATTGCAATAATAATGGTTACATACATGAATATATAAAATGCATTATAAAAGTGCTCGTACTCCTACGATGCCTAACTAGATGTACCTAGCATGTGTGTAGGTCTAAAAGACTAAGAGCCAAGAATCCTTCTAGGATTTAGTCGAACCCCATTACCTGAATAGAGAGAGTGTGGGACCCCGTCCTGGTCTCGAGTTGGACACCCCGCAAGGGCTGTATTAGACCGCTGTCAGCTGGAGCGACTGCATGCAGGAGCCTCAGCGTCTCTGGTCAGTGTGTCAGCATGGAAGTCTCGGTTCCCTCTATCTTACCGTGGCAAGATGTGGTGTATTTATACCCTAAAGTGTCTTGTCCCTCAGTATGGTTTGTATTGGTCTTTGTTAGACATGAGGAAGACGTCAGGGGTGAACTTTGTACATACATATTATGCGGGAGCTGTAGCTGGTGAATGCTCATGCATAATTTATGAGTACATTGTAGGCCTGTGTTTGGGAAAAACCCTGCAGTGTTCTAACCACAGACTAGCTCGTTGTGTACTGTAGGGAACTAATGTAGGTGAAAGATCATGCCTATATTAGGGCATAGGAGATCATGACTATAATTGGGCCTAGACGATTATGACCAAAATAGGGCATATACCACTATGACCATAATAGGGCATATGCGAATATGACCATATACGGCATATATGAACGCGTCTATATTAGGGCCTCTATATGAAACATAACAGTTCGTGAGTGTACCTTTTTGTGAGCGCAGTCACTTAGTTGAGGTTTGTTGTCCACCTTTTTGTGGCTGACCTCTGCCACGGGGACGCCCTCGAAAGGATGCTCTTCCTTGGTATTGCCAGCGCTGCTGCTGTCCCTGTTGTAGACCCTGGTTTCCAGCTTGGTATGTTTGCTGGTAACTTTGATGCGAGGTAGTAGGTTGGTGTGTACCTCTCCCCGCCGGTCTCCTTGATGGTGTGCCTCTACGCATGCCTCTGAACTGTAGAGCCCCCATGGACCTTGCAGTTCTGTTATCCTTTTTTAATTGATTGAGCTTTTCATCAACCACGCTTCCAAACAATTGCTCCCCATTGAATGGTGAGTTAATGATGTTACTTTGCACTTCTGGCTTGAATCCTGAGATTCTAAGCCATGTGTTCCTCCTTTCTGTGATACCAATCATCATTTGTCTGCTTGATGTTTCAGCAGCATCTAGGGCTGATTTTAAACATGTATTTGCAATGTTTTTACCCTCTTTCACCAGGTGGCTAGCTCTTTTTTGGAATTGTTCAGGTAGATTTCTTAACAATTCTCCTACCTCCTCCCAATGTTGATAAGCATGGCTGTTCAACAATGAATTTGAATTGGCTATGCACCATTGATTCGCTGCACTTCTTTCCACCTTCCTTCCTAACCAGGTCCATCCTCTTGCTTTCTTTGTCTGGAGGTGGTCCCACTGTAGTTGGTACATTTGCTCTTTTCCTTGCTGTTGAAGTAATAATAGAGTCAGCTGGCACAGATCCTCTGATGTAAATAGGATCCTTAGAGGAGTGCTTATACTTCTTTTCTGCTCTTGGTGTGATAGCCTTGCATGCAGCAGGCTCTTTGAATGCCTCTTTCCCCTGGTCTAGCACACTTGGCAGCATTGGGAGGAATTGATTTCTGGATTGTGTAGGCATCAGTGTCTCTAATAAAAAACATGACTGTGGTTTTTCTTCCTCCAGTTGAACCCCATAAGTCTCAGCAGCTTTTTTAATCACCTGATTATACATGCCAATGTCATCTGGGGGTGATGGCCTCGAAGGATATGTTTCTACAGCCTCCTCAGGTGATTCGGCGTCGAGATCTTGCCATTGGAGGTCTTGATTCTCCGAGATTGCCGATTCGGCATATGTCTGTTCGTCTTCTTCGATGTCTTCTCCGAAGAAGAAGAATTCTTCCTCTTCTTCTTCGATAGGTTCAGGGGTTGTCGGCGGTATTAGTTCTTCGACGACCTTTTCGCCTCCCGTATCTTTTGTTTTCGGCGGTATCTTGAATTGCTTCAAGCTTTCGTCGAAGTCTTTTTTACGTTGCAAAATATTAGCCATTTCGGCTTCGAGCCTTTTCCTCTTTTTCTCTATCTCGGCCGCATGTGTTTCGGCGTCGAGATTTCCGGCTTTCCGTTTTTTGCCTGTTGACGCCGAACCGGTCGTCGACGCTTGTTTGGGCCTCTCTTTTTTCGACGCCCAGGCGTCCTTTTCTAGACTGTCTTTCAACGTCTTTGTCTTTTCGAGGACCTTTGCCGTTCCGGAGTCCTTATCCAAGGATCCTACGGTGTTTTTTTGTTTGGATGCAGCTGCGTCGCCGAATGCTTCGACGCCGAGGCACCCTTTGGTGGTCTAGAGTCTGATTTTCGAGACTCTTCTAGTTTTTTCGAGGTCGATGACTCTCTTACCTCTTTCGAAGTCTTCTTCTCGAACTCCACGACCAAAACATCTCTGTCCTCGTCGCCCTCTGGCCCTTCGGCGTTGTTATCTTCCTCCTCACTGGAGAGGCCCAGGTCTCGCAGCGAAGGCGGTGGTCCTTGGCCTTGCATGTTGTAGTTGGCTCGTCGCTGCCTTTCTCTCACCCTCAATGTCTTCGGGGTGAAGACGGAGCAGGCGTTACAGTCGTTGCTCTGATGATCTAGCAGCAGGCACAGGTTGCAGACCGGGTGCTGATCCTTCTGTGCGTACTTGTGGTGACAGTTCTTGCAAAATTTGAATGGTGTTTTGCTATTACCGCGCACAGGGAGCCCCCTGCATGCGCATTCTCCGATCGTCATCGAAGATCTTGTTTTTGACCCTTCGTCGAACTCCGGTCGTCTTGGTTTGAAAGTTGCAAGTCGCAAAAACGTCCTACCAGTGTTTCTTTTGTTTTTCCTTTATTTTTGTCGATTCTTCTCTCCAATATTGGGAGCTCCTTCCGTATCGATCCAGACCGAACGGCGGAAAAAAAGAATCTGAAGATGGCGACCAAAGGTGGGAGCTTCCGGAGGAAGCAAGTCGACGTCACAGAAGGACACCAAATGGTAGGACGTCGACGCCCACCAAAAAAAACAAAAACAGAAGAAATACTACAATTACGGACCCAACCACTAGATGGCGGAATAATGCACAGCATGTGAATCCAGAAAAGATTCACGCTGCAAAACCATAATTTCGGCAAGTTTGGATGCAAGCATCAGAGGACACCAGCGAAGACCTTATGATGTCAGATAACACGTCTGCCATAAGTTTTGCCATAAGCTTTGCCTTCTGCTCCATCTGTAGCATAAGATCAGAACAATCCACACTCTTCTGGATGGCATAGAACAGACACTCGAAGTCCTTTACCTGCAATTGCGCTGTATATGCAGAAATAGAGCTGGCCGCAAAATATTTCTTGATCGAACTGTTCATCTTGCGATCCATCGTATGAGACTGCAGCAATCCTCAGGGCTTTTCGCTATCCTGCCACTCAAAGGTGCCAGGATCTAATCCACCTTGATATTTGGAAGTAAGACTTCTCCCTCAGACAGGGCATTTGTTTTCTGCAGGGACCTGGGCAAGTTGGACTGATCTACCTCCTGCAGGTACCTGAAGTTCAGCTTCTTGACTGTCTTATAAAGAAGCAAGGCCAGCACAAGTAGTTTGGCATACTGAGGGGAGAGATCCTCCTCCTCCGGCTGGTCGACAGCACCTCAAACCCAGTGGCGAAAGCCATAAGGAAAGGGTGGTGGGGCGGGTGGGGTCGCGCAGGAGGGGTCGCGCGGGGAGGGGGTGTTAGAAGGAAAATGCTACTTACCCAGTATGCATCTGTTCTTGGCATGTAGAGCTGTAGATTCACATGCTTTGCATAGACTGCCATCTAGTGTTGGGTCCGGATGTTTGTACTTTGTTTTTGTTCAAAGAAGTCTTTTTAAGTCACGAGGTAGGTGACTCCTCCTTTCAGTGATAGTGTGCATGGGCATCGGCTCCATTGTTAGATTGTTTGCCGCAGAGGGTGATAATGGAGTTAGTAAGAGTAGTAAGAGATGTCCATGTATATATGTATCTAAGTAAGATATTACTGCAACATGTATAGGTACCCGGGGAGAAGGCTAAGCGCATGTGAATCTACAGCTCTATATGCCAAGAACAGATGCATACTGGGTAAGTAGCATTTTCCGTTCGAGGCATGTGAGCTGTAGATCACATGCTTTGCATAGACTATACAGCAGTTATCTCCCAAAGCGGTGGCTAACCTGTAGCTGTTGCAGTCGCCTGAAATAGTGTGCGTAAAACTGCTTGGCCAACACTAGCTTGCTGTCTTGCTAACACATCTACACAATAGTGTTTTGTGAATGTGTGAGGTGTAGACCATGTTGCAGCTTTGCAGATGTCATCTATGGGTATATTCCCTAAGAATGCCATAGAAGCCCCTAGTTTGCGTGTGGAGTGCAATCTAGGGGGAATTGTTAGTGTTCGTTTTGCCTTTGCATAGCATGTCTGAATACACTCGACTATCCACCTTGCAGTGCCTGATTTTGATATAGGATTGCCTTTATGTGGTGGCGCAAAAGCGACAAACAGTTGTTTTGTCTTTCGGAAAGGTTTCATCCTTTCTACATAGTAAAGTAGTGCTCTTTTCACATCTAAAGTGTGCAAAGCACGTTCTGCCACAGAATCTGGTTGAGGGAAGAACACAGGCAACTCAACAGATTGGTTGATATGAAAGGCAGAAATGACCTTTGGTAGGAATTTAGGGTTGGTCCGAAGAACCACTTTGTTTTGGTGTACTTGTAAAAATGGTTCTTCTATGGTTAGTGCCTGAAGCTCACCTACTCTCCTCCGTGATGTGATAGCTATGAGGAAAGTTACCTTCCAAGTGAGAAATTGCAGTTCACATCTATGCAATGGCTCAAAGGGTGGACCCATCAGTCGGGTCAGGACAATGTTGAGATTCCACACTGGAGAAGGGGGAAGTCTTGGAGGAATGATTCTTTTAAGTCCCTCCATAAACGCTTTAATGACAGGCACTCTAAAGAGAGACAGATGTTGTCTGTTTTGTAGGTATGCAGCTATTGCAGCAAGATGTAAGCGTATGGAAGAGTACGCTAAATTGGAACGCTGCAGATGTAATAAATAGCAAATGATGTTTTGAACTGAAGCATCAAGCGGATCGATTTGATTGTTATTGCAGTATATTACAAATCTCTTCCACTTTGCTGCATAGCATGCTCTTGCGGTAGGACGTCTAGCCTCTTTGTTGATGTTCATGCAGTCTGGCGGGATTGTAAGGTAGCCAAACTCTCAGATTTCAGGTGCCAGATCGCAAGATTGAGATGACTGGGATCTGGATGTCTTATCTCTCCATGGCTCTGAGTGAGAAGATTGGGAGTGAGATGTAGTTTTTGGTGAGGAACTACTGGGAGCTCCAACAGTGTTGTGAACCTGGGTTGCCGGGCCCATGTGGGAGCAACTAGGATTAGTGTCAGGGATGCCTGTGTGAGCTTCCGAACCACTAATGGAATGAGTGGGAGAGGCGGAAAAGAGTAGGCAAATATCCCTGACCAATTCATCCATAGTGCATTGCCTTTGGACAATGGGTGTGGATGTCTAGATGCGAAGCTTGGGCATTTTGCGTTTAGGTTTGTGGGAAACAGATCTATGTCTGGAAAGCCCCACATTTGGAAGAATGGGAGGAGAACTTGAGGGTGGAGTTCCCATTCGTGAATCTGTTGTCTTTGACGACTGAGCAGATCTGCAATCTGATTGTTTACTCCTGGGAGGTGTTCTGCAAGGAGATACATTTTGTGACATATAGCCCATCTCCAGAAGGTCTGTGCTAGTTGTTACAGCTGGAGAGAGTGTGCTCCCCCCTGTTTTTGTTTGTAGTACATTGCTGTCATGTTGTCTGTACGGATCAGGACAGCTTTGCCTACTAGATGTACTTGAAACGCTTTGAGCGCTAGAAAAATCGCTAGCAGCTCTAGATGATTTATGTGAAGCTGCTTTTGCTGCAGGCTCCACATGCCCTGAATTGTATGTGTCTGGAGATGAGCTCCCCAACCAGTGAGTGATGCGTCTGCTGTTAGCACTATCTGTGGAACTGGGTCGATGAAGGGCCGCCCTTTTGAAAGGGTTTTTGTATTCCACCACTGCAGAGAGCGATGGGTGCGGCCGTCCACCAACACTAGATCTGATAAGAGACCCCGAGGCTGGTTCCACTGACGTGCTGAGCACTCCTGAAGGGGACGCATCTGGAGTCTTGCGTAAGGGACTATTAGAATGCAAGACGCCATGATCCCTAGTAACTGCATGAACACTCGAGCTGGCAATGAGTGTTGAGGCTGAAACTGACAGAGTAAAGTATGCATGTTGCGGATTCTGGCCGTATTGGGGTAGGCCAAAGCCTTTTGTGTATCTATTGTGGCTCCCAGATACGCCTGTGTGTTGGATGGTTGTAGATGGGATTTGGACAGATTTACTGTGAATCCAAGATCGTGAAGCAACTGCACTGTTTTGTGAATGTGACGTAGACAGCTTTTTTGCGAGCTGGCTTTTATGAGCCAGTCGTCCAAATATGGGAAGACGTGAATGTGTTGTCTTCACAGATGAGCTGCAACTACTGCCAGGCACTTGGTGAAAACCCTGGGTGCGGTAGTTACTCCGAATAGGAGCACCTTGAACTGATAGTGCTGGCCTGCTACTACGAACCTGAGGTACTTGTGGTGAGCAGGGTGTATTGGGATATGGAAATAGGCGTCCTTTAAGTCCAGAGTGGACAGAAAGTCGCCTTGTTGAAGGAGCGGGAGCACTTGCTGGAGTGTGACCATGTGAAAGTGGTCCGATTGAATGTATAGATTTAGATCTCTGAGGTCTAGTATAGGCCTGAGAGAGCCGTCCTTCTTGGGAATTAAGAAGTACAGGGAGTATACCCCTGCCCCTTGATATTTTAATGGGACTGGTTCTATAGCTCCTTTTTGTAACAAAGAGAGAACTTCTTGCTTTAGAAGGGTAAGATGTTCTTGTGACATTGCGTGTGATCTTGGAAGAATGTTTGGGGGATTGTCTGTAAGTTCCAGGCAGTAACTGTAGGAGAGTAGGATCTGCTTCTTATAGTTACCCCCACTTTTTATAATAATAATAATAATACTGAAATTTATATAGCGCGAACAGCTACCTCAAACAGAGGTGTCCCGGCGCTCAAGCAGCAAGCAGCAAGCAGCGCGTGCACAAAGTTTAGGCACTGAAGTCAGGCCTAATTATTGCTAAAAAGCCATGTCTTCAGCGCTTTTCTAAAACTGGTCTCAGTGTCAGCTTGGCGGAGAAACCCAGGTAGGGCATTCCACAATTTAGCCGTTCTAACTGTGAGCGCCCTACCGCCCAGACAAGCTTTCACAAAGCGAGGAGCGATGAGCAAGTTCTGAGAATTTGACCGCAGGGAGCGATCTTGCTTATACCGGCCAAGTCTTTGTTTAAGATAGCTAGGACACCTTCCCTGAAGAGCCCGATAGGCCAGCGTCAAGGCCTTAAATTCAATTATTTTGGCTACCGGAAGCCAGTGTAGTTCCTGTAAATGCGGAGAGACATGATGTCGAAATGGAATGCGTCTAATTAGTCTCGCAGCCGCATTCTGCACCATCTGCAAACGTCTAATAGAATATTTAGGCAGACCAAGATATAGGCCGTTTGCGTAGTCCAGCCTGGATGTCACTGTGGCATGGACTACGGCTTTACGGCAGTCTTCTGGCATAAAATGTAGAAATTTACGAAGATTTCTCATTTTACTAAAACATGAAGCGGTGACCTGTTGGATTTGGGCCGAGAAAGAGAGATCCGCCTCCCATCTCACCCCTAGATTTTTAATACTTGTGCTAGGCGAAGGCGGAGGGCCCATTTCTACTGGCCACCACAGATCTGAAGCAGGCACAGGGCCATTGCCAAAAAACAGCACCTATGTTTTTCCCGCATTGAGTTTTAGTTTGTTAATATTCATCCATATGGCTATGTCTCTCAAGCAGCCTTTAAAATTCATAAAAGTCTCTGTCGTTTGCTCCTGAAAAGGGAAAACCAGCTGGGTGTCGTCAGCATAGGAGATTGCCTTCACCCCCCAGTTGGCAATCAGAGAGAAAAGAGGGGCTAGGTACAAATTAAAAAGTAAAGGACTCAATGCGGAGCCTTGAGGGACGCCACACCATAGGGCTTTAGGTTTTGATTCAAATGGTTGTAAAGCGACTCTTTGAGTACGGCCGCTTAAGTATGATTTCAACCAGGTCAAAACCTTCCCCCCAAAACCTGTGTCTTGCAGTCTCTGCACCAACATGTTGTGGTCGACGGTGTCGAAAGCTGCAGACAGATCCAGGAGCACCAGTACCACTGAAGCTCTGAATCTAACGACCATCTCACCGACTCGGCCACCTCCAGGAGGGCAGTCTCCGTGCTATAGCCTGCCCGAAAACCAGATTGTGTATCATGCAGGGCGGCATTACTCTCAACAAAGTTGGTCAGTTGCCGCTGGACCAACTTCTCTAGCATTTTACCTGGAGAAGGTAGTAAGGAGATTGGCCTAAGATTGTTGAGATCTCCTGCGTCACCATTAGGTTTCTTTCTCAGAGGGAGAAGGGTAGCGTGTTTCCACTTGTCGGGAAAAATGCCAGTTCCAAGAGATACGTTCCAGATATGAACTAGCACACCAGAGAGAGAAAGAGACAATATTTTCCAAAGTTTAGGAGGGCAAGGATCATCTGGGGCACCTGATCTACACTTTTGGATTTCAGCCAGTGCATCCTGATGAGAAATGGGTAGAAAATTTGTAAACAGAGGAACCTCCACTGCTTCCAGAGGTGTGTCCAGTTTCTCTGTTACCATGGGTGCTGAAAAGGAGTCGTAGACCTTTAAACTTTTATTATCAAAAAAGCTAGAAATATCTTCACACAAGGCTAGAGATGGTTGCACTTCAGTCTCTATTGCTTTTGGCTTAAAGAAGGTCTGTACTACCTTAAACACCTCTTTGCTGGAATTATCTGCCTTATGGATACTTGAGACAATAAAATTTCTTCTGGCTATTTTTTGCGATTTATGAAAGTCTTTCAGCGCATTTTTATAGATTGCTTTAGCTAAGTCGCAATAGTTTATTCTCCACAAGCGTTCAAGTCTTTTGCACCTCCTCTTTTCTACTCTAAGTAAATCAGAGAACCAAGGCGCCGAAGGAGACAGTCTACAAGACTTCACCAATCTAGCTGGAGCAACGGCCTCCACAGCCGTGGAGATCCATTGATTTATTGCAAGAGCATCTACATTGGGGTCTAAAGATAAAAGAGGAAGGTTGTTCTGAAGGGTAGGACCTAGTGCTGCCGCAGTCAGATTTTTCCAGTTTCTTTTTAAAGAAAAACGCTTGCCTCTGGCCTGGCCGGTATTAGTCAGCCTAACCGAAAAAGGAATCAGATAATGATCCGACCAAACCAGAGGACAGGGGGGCTCCATAACCATAGAAGAGATATTCGAAAAGACTAGATCCAAGGTATGACCTGCTTTATGGGTAGGAGCGGCTACCATTTGCAATAGATTGGCGCCTGCCAAAGAGGAGACCAGCTGAACTGCCTGTGAGCAGTGAGGATCATTCACATGTAAATTAAAATCGCCAAGGGCCATAAAATTTGCATAATCTAGTGACTTTTGAGCAATATAATTGCAAAGATCCTGACATATATTGGCTACACAGTCGGGTGGTCTATAGATGAGTATACCAGCGAGGGATGAAGAGGGATTGATTTGGAGGCAAAAATTGAGGCCTTCAATACCCTGTATGTTGAGAGGGGCAGAGGAAACTAACTCCCATGAATCTTTAAATATAATGGCCACCCCACCCCCTCTTTTATTGCCCTCTCTATTTGCATAACACATTTTGAAACCTGGCGGGATGGCCAGAGTTATTGCTGCCACAGTGTCCGTATTAAGCCAGGTTTCTGTTAAAAACATGGCATCCCATGAGAGATCAGCTAGGGCCTGATGTTTCACTGTTTTTCGACTTAGCCAGACTGAGGCCCTGCTAATCAGGACCCCAGTCTATCTGCTTTCTACTCTAAATTGATTGTATGTACTTTAGTTACACTCCAGATTGGATTCTGGGGTACCCTTATAAGTCCCTAGTATATGGTATACTATGTACCCAGGGCATAGGTACCCCAGAGGCCTCCCAGGGGCTGCAGCATGTATTATGCCACCCCTGAGAGGCCATCCAAAATGACACCACAGGTCTGCTACAGCAGCCTGTGTAAGGTGGTGTATGCACCCCTTACTGAGATATAGGTTCCCTATATCTCTCCATATCACTGCACAGGTAAACCTATCAGTCACCCCTATGGCAGGCCTTAACAATCCTGAAGGCAGGGTGCTGGGTTTCATGTGAGAGGGAGCCCATGCATGAGCAGGGCCCCTCTGCAGCTTTCGGAATCTTCATTCCGGGGTTGTCTGTGATGCAGCCAACCATATACTCTTAAGTGCATTATAACCTCGCGGTAAATGCTTACTTTAAAACGGCTGCATGGAAACATATCGTGTTTGGTGTCAAACACCTTGGAATCATACCTCCACTCCAGTAACTGGGGTGGGAGGTATGATTCCACCCTACTAGAGGGAGAAACATGGCACCACCGGTACACCCGGTACCAGCTTAACAGAACCCTGGCATCATAAAATGGATGCTGCAGCCACAGACACGAGTCTGCCCTCCTGCTGCTGGACGAAACTCCGGCAGGTAAGGCCTGGACAATAGGTTTCCTGTCACAGGGAGGTGTGACCACCTCCCAGACAGGCTTTAGTGTATTGGGGCTGGGTGGGTGCACTCCAAGAGTGCTTTGAAGTCTGCACTGGGGGCACATTTGGTGTCCCTGTGCATAGTCCAGCTCAAACCGGTTGCAGGGGCTACCAGCCCCTGCTCTGACGCGAAACTGGACAAAGGAAATGGGTGTAGCCACCCCTCTTTTTTGACCCTCCCATAGGTGGGTCCCCAGAGTTTGTCCCACCCCTTCCTTGGGTATAAAGTAGGAACTACAGGACTTTAGATTTACCTGGACGAAACTCTGCTACAAAATCCCAGAACTTCAACTAACTACATGACGTTGGATGACCGAAGAATCTCCCTTGGAGTAAAGGAGTTACTCCCCTGCTTGGCAGGCACCAAAGACGCATCTGTCCGGTTGGCATCTCCGAAGCTCCTGAGGACTCTGAAGACTATTGCCACACAGGAGGTGGGTTCCCGTGGTCTCTGAGGTCGATCTGTGTGCTCAGCAAGTCTGAGGCCTGTATCCCTCGTGGAGACTGTGCAACCCGAACCCCTGGGCACTGCGACCATTTGCAGAAGCATCAGCTTTGAGGTGACCTCTGAGGCTGAGCTTTGGGTTACTTGTAGCCCTGACCCCGAGCAGCAATTCCACCGAAGATTGCCAGCCTACACTCCACGAGTGTTCCGTGAGCTGGCCCTTTGTGTTTTCTCTCGAGGTCCCTTCGCGATCCCTGGTCCGTCGACTGGTGGGCCCCTGTGAAGGCAACACTAAGATTAATTGGGCTACCCTGGTTGCTCCAGACGTGCCCTGACTCTCCATCGCTTGGGGAGTCCCCCGGACCTTGCTGGTCCGCACCAAAGCATCTTTACTCTTCCTGCGTGGGTTGCTGTTGCCAAGGCTTGTTGGGTTCAATCCGAGCACCGACACGCCAGCACTTGACATCCTTCGTGGGACAGCTCTAATCCGGCTCCTGGTCGTCCTCGACGTCTCCTGGACCCCGTGGCTGCAGAGTCAAGCTTCACCTCTTCGCACCTGAAGCACCCGACATCGGTGGGCATTTGATTGCTCCGCTCCAGGTCACGTGAAGTGACCCAGACTTTGTCCCCTCTACTTTCAGGTTCTTCACATCTTCGATCCAGGCTTGGATCATCCCGGACACTTTTCTTCTTCACGGCAGCAGCACTTTGCAGCAGATCGCCATTGAACTCAACGACGATTCCCGACACCATTTGACACCTATACACCCGGCTTCCCTGGGTGAGGTAACTCGAGTACTCCGGTGCTCCCGTGGGTGTTGGCCCTAGAACCCCTTAAGTCTAAAGGGGTTTGCTCAAAGTCCTCTCCTAAGTGTCCTTTTTCTTTAAAACTCCAACCTCGACTTTCCTCATAGAATCCTACGGCGCTCGCGGCTGTGTTCTCACACTGCACACGTCCCCCATGGGTCTCCTGTGTCACTACCTTGGGTAGTTCCTTGGGGTCCCAGCGATTCTATGTGCTCTAGGCACTGTGTCCAGTCAAGTCGTGGTTCTTATACCACTTTCTTAATATATGGTTTGGTCCCCCCCTGGGGCCCATTGTATATTGTGCTATTTACTGTCGTTTTAATACTGTGATATTGTTTATCTTGGACTCTAATCTCATAAAGAGATTAGTAGTGAGTGTTTAGAAATAAATATATATAATTTATATATACCTGGTGTGGTTCTCCTTTCATTTGGTCATTCAAGAGGTTATAATCTGGTAAACCAAGCTGCTTTACACTCCTTCAAGACTTAGCCTGAAGGCTGCTCTCCATAGCTACCACTAGGATAGCTTTCAATAAAGGTTGTCTTTAAACCTATCATCAATAAGGGTCGTTTGGACTGGTGCAAGGTGCCCACTATAACTAGTGGACAGCATATGCCAGGCCAACTTCTCACATATTGGATAATTTGTAAAACCCATTTGTCTGAGGTGATTGTGTTCTAGACAGGGAGAAATTGTGAGAGACGTCCCCCGACAGGAGTGGAATGATCGGGGGTAGCGGAAGGAAGTCACTGCTTGTTATTTGCGGGGGAAGTGCGTGTGGAGTTGCCTCTGCCTCTTCCCTTACCATTGTTTCCTCTAAAACCTCCTCTGAAAATAGCCTCTTGATGAGGGCGATTGGTTGTTGCCCTTGTAAGAGGAGGAGGGAATTTCTGTAGAAATATTTTTGGAGCCACCCCTGTAAAAGGAGCGACGAAAGGAACCCCTATTCGCAGGTAACTGCACAGCCCCCATGGACTTTGCGACCTTGGTATCTTTTTTCATCTTTTCCAGTGAGGTGTCAACTGCTGGACCAAAGAGTTGCTCTTTGTGAAATGGCTGGTTGAGAATAGAGGCCTGTAGCTCAGGTTTGAAACCTGAAATTCTCAACCATGCATGTCTCGGTAGCAGTACGCTGGTGTTTACTGCGCGCGCTGCTGTGTCTGCTGCGTCTAGGGTGCACTTGATGGAGGTATTGGTGATAAGTTTGCCCTCCTGAATAAGATCATTTGCCTTAGATTTATGTTCATCAGGCAGAAATTGCATGAGTTTTTCTAACTCATCATAATGAGCCCTATCATATCTGGCTAACAAAGCCTGAGCATTAGCGATGCACCAGTGATTAGCCGCTTGTGAGGCTACCCTTTTGCCAGAGGCATCAATTAACTTGGACTCCTTATCAGGAGGAGGGGCCTCACCTGTGGTCTGTGAGTTGGCTCTCTTGCGAGCATTGGAAACCACAAGAGAGTCTAAGGGCAGCTGAACCTTGATGTAAGCAGGGTCAGTAGGTGCCGGTTTATATTTCTTCTCAACCCTAGGCGTGATGATTCTTGCCCTTACAGGACCTTTGAAAACCTCATCTGCGTGTTTAAGCATCCCCTTAAGCATTGACAGTGTATGGGTAGTTTTTTGAGAGGAAGTTAGGGTCTCAAACAAGAAGTCCTCCTCTAAAGCCTCCTTATGCAGTTCCACCCCATGATAATGAGCAGCCCTGTGAAGAGGCTCAATGTACCCTATATTGTCGTCAGGTGGTGATGGTCTGGACGGATATAAGTCAGGATCATTATCCGTGTTTGGGTCAGTGTCGTAATCCTCCCATGGGTCAACATCCTGTGGCCTATCCTCATCCCCATTCCCTTCATCCTGTGGATCAGGTGATAGTGGTGGTGGTGGGGACGCGCAGACAGCTGATACTAGTACCGTGAGGGGAATGGTCTATCTTGCCCCACTCTGAGTCTGGACACTGCAGAGAGGGGAAACGGCTAAGTAATCACCGCAGCACCGCTACTTCTGCCATGAAGGCAACGGCTGAACTACCATCCTCAGCAGGCATTGCTTGTCGCTTGCCGGGGACGTCATTGCGGCGCCTGAAGGCGCTTCTCAGCCGAGCAGCTCTCCCGCAGCGCGGGACGCGCAGACAGCTGATACTAGTACCGTGAGGGGAATGGTCTATCTTGCCCCACTCTGAGCCTGGACACTGCCAAGAGGGGAAACGGCTAAGTAATCACCGCAGCACCGCTACTTCTGCCGTGAAGGCAACGGCTGAACTACCATCCCCAGCAGGCATTGCTTGTCGCTTGCCGGGGACGTCATCGCGGCGCCTGGAGTCGCTTATCAGCCGAGCAGCTCTCCCGCAGCGCGGGACGCGCGCGGGCGGGCGTGCCCGGGCGAAGCCTGGGCCAAGGGCGGGCCCGTCCGCGCCCGTCAGAGCCTGAAGGAGGCTGGGCTGGGCCACCCGTCTAACGTTCATCTATGGGTAAGCGCAAACACCTTGGCAGTCAAGAACAGGTGGAAGCAAAAGCCAAAATATCGAGAAGGTCACCATCTATAATTTCATACTTGACCTCGGCCGTGGGAGCATTGAATAAGGAGATAGCTAATGCCGAAAAGGAATTGGGACTAAATTCAAGCCAAAATGATGGAGGAGGGACTGTGGCAATTGATCCTCTATCAATTATTCCCGTACCATTGGAACCGGCGGTGTTGATTAGTGGCCCAAGATCAAGGACCGAAGCTCAGACTCACGATAGTGCAGTGTTAGGGGTTGTGGATGTAATATCTGAAGTTCCCGCCCTGGATGAGGAAAGGATATCAAGGGGCCCAATTGTGAGGACTGGGGGGGGAAAAGCATACCAGCAGAAAAGCCAGTAAGAGGAAGAAGGGCTCTAAAAATAGTACCCCCAAGTTGGTGCCGGTGGTGGATGAGAATATTCAATTGACATTGCGGAACTTGGTAGAGGACATTTTCAGTGCTCGGTTTGAATCTATATTGACCAGTATTGCTAAAGATGTAATTGATACCATGAATTCTTGTGTCGCGGATTTAAAGAAAAAATGTGAGCGACTGGACTCCATTATGGATTCCTTCAGAAGGGATACAAAGGATATCCCGCAAGTTAAAGCAAATTTGGGCTTGTTACCTACTCCTCCATTAGAGATTAGGCCGATTTCCCGAGGGAAACATTTAGGCAATCAATCATTCTCATTCCCGGGGGGGGTAAAACCTAATATAGTTGGTAGACCTGAGGTTTTTCAAGGTCTGGCCCAAGGGGGAGGGAAACCCTTCCAAGTAGATTCAAGTCTAGCTAATTTGCCAGTTACAGGATCGATTGTGGCAATTAATGAAAACTCTGTCCCGCAAGAGAGAAATATAAGTTCTAATGGAAATAGAATTAATCTCCCTCCAGAAGCTACTCCTCTGGTTGCGGTTCTTGTAGGGGTCCCCCCTTTAAGTGCCCATGACAGTGAATCAACGCAAGACAAAAAATTGCGCAAGACAAAAAATTGGTGTGACCACTATTGCTCAGGTCAACCCGAGATTTCTGCTCATATTATAATGGCTAGACGGGTGGCTTGGGTGGGTAATGGTTCCAAACATGTACCTGGTGACTGTATTATAGTTAATTTCAACAAATGGGATATAGTGGACAGGTTGTTTTGGGACGCCACTGAATTACAAGGGGGGGGCATTAGGGCCTTGCCATTAGGGTATTTTTACCCCCCAGTAAGTGCATTACGAGCTTTTGACAGGGTTAGTGCTGCTAATTCCATTAGTTCTCATCAGTCCTTGTTGTGTCCTTCTCGCAGTAAAAGTCTTGTTTTTTGCCCTGGTAAAGTAACTGGGGGAGGAGTAATATCTCCAAAATTGGTAGCTCAGTTGACAAGGCCTGAAGAGGGAGGTTTTCCTGTCTCAAATTGATTTCTCCCACTTACCCAGATGGATATGAATGATTGACTGGCGGATACAGATAGTTGTATATTTGAACCATCCTCTAAAGACCAAGCCACAGATGATACAGGAGCTGAAATTCCCCCTAATTGCAGAATTATCAGCTGGAACATTGCAGGTCTTAGATCTAAAAGAGCTGATCCAATTTGGTTGAATTTCATAAAATCATACGATATAATTGGTCTCCAGGAAACATGGGACAGTGGGAATAGTTTTTGGTTGGATGGGTTTAGATCCTATTTCCTACCTGCCCGCCCTGCCCCGGCTGGTAGAGCAAAAGGTGGTCTGATGCTTCTTCTTTCCCTCAAGTTAATGGGGTCTTCAAAAAGGGTAGAGGTAGACTCTTTTAATTGTCTGATAGTAGAAGTAAGCATCTTAAACTACCCCAAGCTATTACTTGTAAATTTTTATAATTCTGGGGAAAGCGATTTTATGAATCAACATTTGTGTAATTTGAAACTTTTTTTAGAAGAATATAGGTTGAGGCAATCCACTTCTTATTATATACTACTTATGGGTGATTTTAATATACATTTGTGTGATCTGCATTGTTTTATTGATGATCATTTAGGGCACAGTCATTCGGTGATCCCTCATTTTGAGCATTCATCTCAGGGGGAGTGTCTAGAGGCCCTTTTGACTGAAGCCGATCTTTCTGAACCTGACTTTTTTAACCAATCTGAACGGTGTCCTACGTTTAAATCTAAGGCTAGAGATACTATTATTGATTATATATTCTTGTCCCCTATGTTGTTAGGTAAAGTAGTATTCTATAATGCTAGACTATCACCTTTTAGTGACCATAATCCTGTTATATTAGAACTGGATAAAAGTTGTGGCCTTCTGGGAAAAGGAGGAAAGAATTTGGGAGCTAACAGTGTGGTGACTCGTGATCATGGGAGGAGGCTTAAGTGGTCTAAAGTGATGCCTGACATCTTTTTCACTGACTTTTGTTTGAAAGCTAAAGGGCTTATCACAATATGTGCTGATTCTTCAAGCACCAAGGATGTGGTTCTTAGAGCCTTTGATGGCATCTGTAGACAGATAGCTGCGGATTTGACCATTAACACTAAATCAAGAACTACAGGTGGAGAAAGATGGTTCGATGAAAACTGCTCACGAGCCCACCGTTCTCTAGTTTTAGCCTTGAAAAGTTTACCTCGAGATAGGGCATTGATAGTGAGATTACGGAAGCAGTATAAGATAGCAGTTCATAGGCGGAAATCAGAGATTAAGGCAGAGGCCTGGAACGCTCTTCTATCTGTTGATGTTTTAAAGGATAGTTCAAGATTTTGGGCTAAATGTAAACACTCCGTTTTTCTCCGGTCTGGAAAATGACACACAGGAATGTAATATTACAGAGGCACAGTGGTTGTCTCATTTTGAGGCAATCTATGGTTCCGATGAGGTACTGGACACCTCCCCCAGGATATCATCTCAGCAGGACACAGTATCACTTGTTTTTAATGAAGAGGAAATTGAGAGAGCAATAAAAGAGACCTCTAGCAATAAAGCACCTGGTCCTGACTGTGTTCCAGCAGACTTTTATAAATGTGATCCTAAATTCTGGGGGAAGATATTAGTTAATGTTTTAATGCCTCTGGAATGCTCGGGTTTCCCATATCCTGGTCCCAGTCTATTATTATTCCAGTTTTTAAAATGGGCCAGAGAGGGGACCCGAGGTGTTATAGACCAATATCCCTGATTGATTCGGTGGTTAAAATACTAGGGAAAGTGATTTTAGTTAAAATTACAGACTGGGCCAATGATAATAAGATTTTATCTAATTTACAGTACGGTTTTAGACAAGGAAGAAGCACCATGGGTCAGTGTCTTAACCTATATTTATTAATAAGCAAATACACTATGGCCAAAGAAGGTTCTCTGAAGTTGGCATTTATGGATTTATCTTCAGCGTTCGACCTGGTTAACATTCGAAGCTGTGGAGTATCTTGTTGGAAATGGGTATGGACCCGTGTCTAGTTTATTTTCTGGCTGATCTTCATCGTGATCTTTTTGCATCAGTTAGGATTTCTCAGGACGGCAAATGAATGAATTTTATGAATATATTAATGATGGAAAGGGAAGAACAAGAGTTACAGAAACCTTTAGTTAGGGCCCATTTTCTGACAAAGACAACTATTTTAATTGAGCCGTACTTGAAAATTGTTACTAAGCCGTTCCATCGTTGGCTCCTGACTAGGTTCCGTTTTAATTTGATTCACTTCTCGTTGGGTGGTTATTCGGGGTGGTGCAAACCTGAGGATTCAGGACCGTGTCAATGTGATAATTATTCTGCACAGGACACTTTACATTTTATGATGTTCTGTGATTTTTATAATGATATCCGTAGGAAGTTTTTAGTCCCTATACTGAATGGAAAGGGTTTTTTACAGGTTAGACCTGCGCTACTTTATCTGCAAATGCTGAGTAACCCGTTGGACATTTTTAATATTGCTTGTTTTCTTGTTGCTGCTGTACGGCTTAGGAAAAAAAGATATCCCACGTTAAATAATGTATAAATTTTAATAATAATATTTTTATGGAATTTTCTTTTTTAACTTTGTGATATCAGATATCGCTGAAACACACAAATATGGTTGTTTTATATATTTCACTCAAATGTTTACATAGGAATGTGTCTTTTTTTGTATATAGTGTATTGTACTTTTATGATTTTAATTAATCGAATAAAGTGTATTGATGATGATGATGATGATGGTGGTGGTGGTGAATTAGTGGGTGTGATGAGTAATTAAGGATTAGTGGGCAAAGGAGGTGGAATATATGGTGGTGAAGGGTTAGTACCCACATTTTTTCTCTTCAGGAGAATGTGGTACTCTTCCTGTTGGCCCATTTTCCTTTTTTCAGGCAATTTGGCATGGATATGACCAGTGTCTGGGTATATAACCAGTTCTTTCTGTTTTGGATCCGAAGGTGGAACATCGGACTGAGGCTCTTTTGGTGGAGTCTTTTTGTCTTTGCTCGCCGCTTTCGGCGTCGAAAGGTTCGGCTCCGAACTCTTCGATACCGAAGATTTAGTCTTTGATAAAGATGGAACGTGGACCACGACATGCTTTGATTTCGGCGCCGAGGATTTCCGTTCGGCGCCGGCATGGGGCCGACTCGAGCCTGAAGACTTTTCCTTATGTTTCGGCGCCGGGCCCGGGGGCGGGGCGCTCGAAACTTTTTCTTGGTGCCAACCTTGGCTCGCAGGCAGAGGAAGGACCGGAGCCTTTTTGGTCTTGTGTTGTTGGGGCAAGGGGGTTTCTGTACTCACGGTACGCTGACCCGGTGTAACTTGCTCCTCTTCTTCCATGTCGGAGTCGGCCTCGGACACAGAGATGTGTTCTTTTTCCTCGACTCCTTGAGCTTGTGTTTCTTCTCGGTTGGAATCTTCGCCGAAGATGTCCGGTACGGAGCCGCCTTGGTGTTGCATCTCGTGACGTCGAGCCCGACGGTCACGGAGCCTCTTCTTCGATCGAAACGATCGCACGCGTCGCAATCTTTCTCGTCGTGTTCCGGGGATAAACAGAGGTTGCACACTTCTTGCAGGTCGGTGCGCGGAAACTTGGCACGACACCGGGGACAGAGCTTGAATGGAGTCCGTTCCATCGATAGCTAGCGAGCCCGGCGCGGGTAGGCCCAACTGCGCTCCACGAGTTTTCCGATCGAAGATCTTTGAGTCGAAACCATACGCGGAGAATGGGAAACGCGATCGAGAAACAATACCGTCGAGGGTAGTGGATTGCGCGTCGAAGGGAACCTGAGAAACGGTGCCGAACCGGAGCGCAGCAATTCACATCCAAACCCGATGGCGGAAAAAAACAATCTAACAATGGAGCCGATGCCCATGCGCACTATCACCGAAAGGAGGAGTCGCCTACCTCGTGACTGGAAAAGACTTCTTCGAACAAAAAACAAAGTGCAAACATCCGGACCCAACACTAGATGGCAGGCTTTGCAAAGCATATGATCTACAGCTCACATGCCTCGAACATACATTATTTTTTTTTTTAAACGTACCTTTTGCCGCCCGCCGCCTCCAGCGTCGCATCGCGTTCGCTGCCTCTCCTCTTCCTGGGTCCCAGCAGCCCCTGGGACCCAGACTCCCATCCAATCCCCATGCTGCAAAGCACCGCAGGGATTGGTATAAGCAGGAAAGATGCCCATCTCAGACCAGGGAGTCTGTGGTGTTCGCCTGAGACGGCCGGCCAAAACACATATGTGCACTTAGGGAGTGGAGTGCACGTAGCACTCCTCCTACCCCCTCCCAAGCCTAAGCCCCGCCCCTCCCAACACCGCTGGCTAAGAGCCGGCAAATGAAAAATAAAACGATGCAAGAACATCGTTTTATTTTACATTTGCTGGCTCTGAGCCAGGCAGTGGGGCGACGCTCCTCCGCCATTGCGGAGGAGCCGCCGCCATTGCGGAGGAGCCGCCACTGCTTAAACCCCAAATGCCCCTGACATGGTCCAAAATTTGTGCCTGATCCTGTCTGGAAATGTAATTCCCAGAAGATGAGTTACTCAAACTCTCTAACTCTGAATGCGATGAAGTGTCAGGAGAATGAATCAACATTTGGACTTCTTGGTTTTAACCTTAGGCTTGACTGCCAACGCTATAGCTATTGCTTCCTCAGTTATGGACTGAAAATGAGATTCTGTAGCTCTCCCTTTTTTTCAATAAACACTTTCCAATACACAAATTAGCCACCCTGTGGCTCTCAACTGCTTTCCATTGTTTGATTGGCATCTTGTCCCCCACAGGCCCCCTACGGGTGATCTGCAGCCTCAAGGATACCCGCTGCTTGCCTCCTCCTCTTCCGCTTTCAAAACGGCAGGGAATACGGAAGCGTTACCCAGCACTTGCTCCTGGTCTGCGACAGAGAGCATCACAGAAGTTGCTTGAAAACTTTACCACCAAGGGATAGAATAAGCGTGTTTCCGCTCCATGCTAAATAACAGTTTGCGCCTCTGGACATCTCCCAATCACGAAGAAAAAGCATACTCTCAGGCCTTCATAACATTTTGGCATTAACATTAGGAGGCGCACAACAACGGTTCCAACCACACCTAACCTGACTTTATGGATTGACGGGTCATGTTACCGACTTCATCGGTCCTACTAAATGAGTGTGAATCTACATCCAATTAACAGGTGAGCTTACTAGCCCTGGAAAAAAAAATTTGTCTGATGTCAGTGTGTCCAGTGCCTTGTTTTAAGTGATTTTCAGGCACAGGTTAAGTTAGGTTTATTATAATTCCCCTCTTCTTTGTGCACTGGATTTATCAGGGAATGCCCAGGACATGTAACAGTGTTGTATTCTCATTGTAGTAGATTTCATGAATGACAGCTCTGATAATTCTTTGAGAGATGGATATTTCCCTATGAGTCCTGCTGTTGCAGAACATGGGCTATGTCTTACCTTTCTGTGCACACTTCAGACTTGTTATTACTAATGTATGGCGTGCTATGCCACCCTTTTTTGTTCTATTGGAGGGCATCAGAGAAGTTTGAATCTGTGTATGGCATTTTGTACAGAGTAGATCACCAGAAATGGTTTCCCTCATCCTCTCTGTACAATTACAAGGTACACCTGATGTTGATGTGCATCAGTGGTAAACTGGAGATCAGTGGTATGTCCGAGTTGTCCATTCTGACACACTATCATGAATTTAGAGCATGGGAAAGGTTCAAATTCTAACATAATAGATACCATACTTGCTCTACCCCTGTTGTTAGGAGGAAATGTCTTTGTATTTGCTCAGGCAATGTCCGGCTAAGCAGTAATCATGCCATGCAAGGCATCACTATCCTCATTCTTCTCAAAGACCAGAATCAACTAAACCAGATCCGTCAGTGTCCACAAATAAGTTACAGGATGAGATGATGACATTGGGTCAAAAAAAAAAAAAGATTTAACACAGTGGTAAGTATTAAATCGGAATGATCTTGCCCCTATAATGCGTGGTGAGGTCATTACAAAACAAATACTTCTGCTCTAGGGGAGAAAGTTCTCTGCATAGCTTTGTAAAGCTGTGCCACCCTGCTCTTGCAGATTTCTGGAGTGCCCTGTGTGTATTGTCCCCAGTGAGCACGACAATCTTGAAAGCACATTGGAAGTGTGACATTAACTCTACATTTTTGACAGCATAAAAATGTGGCCTCTGAAGTGAAGGAGACACCAAAGTGCACTCCATTTTGAGTGGGATTAGCTACTGCCCTCTTCACCTAGACTATATAGTGACTGATGGCGGCAGCGTATTTATAGTTACGCACAGACCATCTTGTAATACTGTGAGGAGACTGATTGCCAGGCTCTCCCTTGTAAAAGGTCCTTTCAGTTCTCACAATAGATGACCTAGGCCTCTCTTATGTCCGGGACATGTATGAAGGAGGCCTGTAGTGTGGGGGGTTTTATGTGCTCTACCTGTACTGATAAGTGCTGGAGCCCACTGTGTGCTAGGTTTTGTCTGATCACATGTACAATACAATGTGTGATATACACAATAGTGGCCTCCATTGTAATGTCCATCTCAGATATTCTAGCCTACACCTACCTGCTCTCCTGTTCCACTCCCTAAAACTGGTGTATGTGGCAAATAGTAGTCACTGGGAAGTACACCACACATTTGGCCAGTAAGAGCAGGAAACACCTCCATCAAGGACAGGAGGGGCCTTGGAGTTTTTAAAAATTGCACACCATCTGATTAACTTTGGCAGGCTGTGTTTGCCATCAGAGAACTCTGCTTGAGAGAAAAAGTAACCACCTGCCAGGAGGCTTCTGCAGTATGCTTCGTACAAAAAGAACCTCATATCCTGGCCCGCTGCGGAAGATTTGTACAAACCATCATGGGTGCTATGTACCCTGGTACGTCCCCTCGACCTAGCCCTCGAACTGTCCAAACACTGATACTGGATTACTTCAAACAAAGGTCTCCGAAAGAACATTCATCTACACAGTCGCAAAGCACAAGCACTTTACAAGAATAGAGTACCAGCGTAAAGAATGGAAATCAAAGTAGTCTTGGCGTTTTGAAGGACCAAGTAGGGTGACAATCTCGTATGGGACCGGCCAAAGGGCAACCCCCAACTGCAAACATGATAAGAAGCCCCTAGTCAAATGCTGACATTTAATTATTGCACTTTCCCAGATTTTTAACCTCTAAGAACTGTGTTGTCCTTTGTTTTAATGTTTTATTGTAATGCAATGGTTTTAATTAACTTATGCAAACAAATAAATAAATTCCAAATTCCATCAGAGGAGGGTCGGTACTGGCCGCCTTGGTATCTTTGTTTGTTTGTTTTGATTAAACAATCGAACAGACAATAATTATTGTAACATAATGTGGGTTATAACTTTCTTCATCATGTAGGTTTTCTAAAAACGCCTCAAATGAGTATGGTATTTATACAGAACTTGGACTGCTGCCCTTTACCTCAATAATTTTTCCCAACCCTACTGCAGTAATTTTAGGGTAGCCTTGCCTACAAACATCCATCATACACAACGTATGGCAGGTCTATGTGGAAGTAAGGTAGGTGCTTATATAAACACAGGAAATATATCTGTAATTATTCTTACATTTTCCAAGAGGTCCCATTTTTTGGCTAGAAAACAATTTGGCATGACATGTTGTTAGCCATTGCTCTGATACTTCTTGGGAAAGGCTATTTTTTCCTCCTTATTAGGAATTTATGTGGGATTAATCTATGGTTTGCATTTCCTGAATATGTTATGTTATGTTATGTTAATTTATATTTGTAAAGCGCCAAATCACCAACGGTCTCTAAGCGCTGCAGACCATGAACCCAGGGAATACACATATAGCGCACACTTTTGTATGTAAATTGCATCTTTACTACATTTATTTCAACATGTACTTTTCCAATCAATGTTTTACAAATTTTTTTGTGTGCTGTGGTCTACTTAGAGCCATTAAAACCCTTTGTGAATCGACCACCATTTTTAAAACCATATTATTTGCATTAGCACAATCAATAGGTCCTCCATTTTGGCTTTTAATGCAGACCTTTTGGCTTAGCCAATTCTTTTTGACAATGTTGTATAAAAAATGGAAAATAAAATGCTTCTTACCGATGCTGTACAGCACAGAAAAAAAGTGCAACAAGAAGTATGCACCATGAAGAGGCCAGAGGGGCCTGGGAAGGGTGAGAGAGTAGTGGTGGAAGAGTGGGGGAGCGTTAGTGGAACAGTTAATTCCACCAACCGAGGCGGTGGCTGGGGAAGACGGAGAGGTGCAGTTCTCCTGGGAAGTGGGAGAGTAACAAAAAGCTTGGGTGTGTAGAGTTTTAAAAAATACATTCAGATATCATATGTGGAAGCAATGGACGAGCGGGGGACAAGACCAATATGGAAAGTGCTAGAGCGATGGGGATTTAAGGGGAGAAGAAGCACAAGGGGGAGAGAGCAAGAAAAACCACATTGAGTGCTGAAATTAAAAGAAAAAAAGTAGTTCCCTGCATGTAATCAGTGGAAGTATACAAGTCATCCAGTTAAAACGATGGCAAAGAAGCTATGATCCAGGAGAGGGACAAACAAAAGAGGAGGAAAGAAGGCATCGAATAAGAAGCAAGTAAATTAAAGTGACAAGAAAGCCCACCAATGGATAAGCAATGGGCTGTCCAAAAGCCCACAGTGAGTTTTTGGTATGGTCCACAAGGTGTCTTTCGACAACAGACACTGTCTACAGGTAAAGACCTAAAAACTCACCATCCAAGGTGCAGCAGCCTTCGGGTGGGGGCTTCATTTGATAAGAGAGAGGAGGACTGTTTGATCCTGATCCATCATCATCATCATATTCTTCTTCCTCATGGTCTACTCTGCTGCCTGTTGGAAAAAAACGTTGGTTGTAATTCAATGGACATAGGCCCATGTACAAGATCTAATGCAAGTTACAAGCTTCAGTGGCTGGAATGAGGAAAAATCAATCAAGTGCCTTTATAAGCTCACCGATCTTCAAGATGTCTTGCAATATCCTGTTTATGTATAGTTGGACATACTTAATTGTACACAAGATGTGGAATTGCCATTCCCTGCCTTTTTTGTCATACGTCTACGCTTGAATGTAGCCTTTTATTCAATTATTTGTTGTTTTTTTCACTATTTCCATAGCACAGCCCTAACCTATGAAAACAGAGCTCTTACAATGAATAAAATCAAAACACACACAAGCAAACATATAACAACAAATTCAATACAAGTAAATAGAATACAAATACAAAACAAATAAAAACACTAGTTAAAATACAAATAAAAGCTGGGCTAGTGATGCCTAAAAACTACAAAATCCCTCGAATTTCTTTCAAGAATAAATTTATATTTAGGGGCATATTTACTAGCCTTTTGCGCCGCCGTCTGCGTCACTTTTAACATGGGAAGAAGTTTCGCACTGGCGGCGCAAGGGGCTTGTAAATAAGCACCTTAGTGTTTTGTAAAAATATATGAAAGAAGGCATAGTGCAAATCTCACTAGGTAAATAGCCACAGCTGTTGAGCAACAGCAGTAAAAACGTATTTCAAGAACTCAGCCATAAGGAAATAAGGATTATCTCATTTCAAGTCACCGTGTCTTCTAATGACCCTGGAACCACAGGCGAAAAGGTGAGTATCCTGGAAGGAAAAGTGCAAGAGCCATGCAGACAACAAAAACGATGATCTTAAATCGAAGAATACCCAGCGTATATTAAAAAGACTGGTGCAGTATGGTCACATTTCAGGGACCTGGTTACCAGATCTGCAGTAGAGTGAAGAATCACCTTTATTTGAGCAAACGAAGGCGAAAGACCAATGAGTGGAGCATTTTCACCATTTAGCCAAGGGATGCCAAGCGCCTAGTGCGTAGAACAAAAATCAGAGATATGCATTTATTTTCCTTAAACTGACCATTTGTAAAGGGCCATGAGATCCCCAAGGGATGCATACGTAGCAATGGTAACATTTATTTTGGTTCCAGAAAGGTTCTACCCTACCTGATGTCCAAATCCAGTATTCTGTAGCTCCCATGTTACCAGCACCAGAACCTCCTGACTCCCAGTCTTCTGTAGCCATTGACCAAAAAGCTATTCCTGTATAGTTTTCATGTACAGATGTGCATCCAGGTCTAGATAATGTCAAGAAAACTTTATCCCTAATGTTCGCCACCTCAATCGCAGTCAGAAACTGTGACCTCTGGTAAAGGAGAGGCTTCTTCAAGAGGGACAAATTTCTCTCCTCCATGGAAAGGCAACTGATCTCTGGGTGTCTATAATTGACCCCAAAAATGTCTTTTCCTAGCTGGGAATCAAAACGTCTTATTGACTGTGAACCCCAATTGATGTGGAAGATTGAATGTCTTAAGGGTATTCTTTAGGCGCCAACCATAGGTCTTTCCCTTTACCGTCCTGTCGTCAATATAGGTACACACATACACTGTACCTCTTTAGGAGTGTGACAAGCACCGACAGGCAAACACTGGGACAAGACATTATCCCAATAGGTAAAACTTTTCGTTGATGGTGCTTTACACCAATGATGATTCTGATGTACCTCTTGTGCTTGTGATGTATAATGATATAGAAATAAATGCTTTTAAAAGGATTCTGATTTCCATCATCATAGGTATGACATTCTGTGAGGTGGCAGCATGAATGAGCTCTCAGGCCTGCTCTCTTTGACCTGTGTAACTGAAGAGTAATTATGAAATCTTTTGACTATTGCCTTTGTCCATGGAAATGCAGAAGCCAAGAATTATTATATGCTCATTGAATTACCAAACACCTTCTTCTGAGGCTTTGACTTCCAATGGCTAACAAGGAATAGTCAAGGCTCACTCTTGGTAGGTGATGTGGAGTGAAAAACCTAGTTCAGTCACCGGATATCTCCTCTCACAATAAATGTAGGGCCTCATTTATGAGATTTTACCGTAGGCCAACACCCCAGGTCTTCCTGATGTGCTGCCCTATGGTAAAAGAAAAGGGCAGGAATGCGCCATATCTATAAGATAAGGCACATTCCTGACCTTTTGCCCTGCGCCAACGCAGGCACCTTTGCACCATGGTGCAAGGGTGCCTGCTTTGTGGGGATGATTATTTCTGTGCAGGAAGCTTTTCCTTCCTGCACAGAAACAACCAGAAGAGGCTTTTTCCTCTTTCTATGTGTGCTGCAGAATGCTTGGGAGGAAGACCTGGCTGGCTAATTGCCCCTTTACAAGGGTCCATTTGAGGCCCAATATATAGTTGTGACCAGGAAACCAATGGCAGTTCTGAAACACCTCTAGCTCTCAGCGAACTTGGGACACAATCAGTCCGCCTCCGGTTGCCTCAATGCTACAGTGATACAGTGCGGATGGTTCTCGGGAATCAGCGAAGGAGCTGGGTCTCTGACTCAAGCAAGCCAGATCCACAGGCCATGCTTCTCAACTGAGCAGCAGGGCATGAGGGCGATCACAGCATCTGGAACAAACCTCAGACTGTTGATCAGGCTATAGAATGCAGTGCTATTCCGCGATGCCAAGTGGCGAGAGAATTTGGGACTGTACGGCTCTAGCGGCACTCATCTCTCACAGTATCACTCATATTTGCTGTTGCCCAGTCCTTAGTTGTACAGAGGGGCTTTGATCTCCATGCTTAGGGTTTACATAGTGACACACAATGTAACCAGCACTTGTCTCTGTTCTCTGCACTATGCTTTGACTGAAGCTCTTCCCTTCAACACGGAGTAAGGTACACCTGGAGCTAGAGGCGGATAGGAGGCAGGGTCTGAAACTGTCAATCAGTTTTCTTCCTCTCTCTCTCTCTCTCCTACGTTGCTATAGCAACAAGTCTCTTTCCTCATTCCTGTGGCTTGGTCCCTATCCATCCAAAGGAGATAATCGTTGATTGATTTTTCTCTGGTACTACCCTTACTCCCCCTAGGTGTGCACAGTTCTACCAAAAGTAAATGTGAACACTGGATAAGCCAAATGGATCACACTATATCTAGTTAAGTGGCAGTTAGACTTCAAAAAAACTGACCACTGAAATTCAAAGTTAACCTCAGAGCTTCAGAGGAAGCCAATCGTGTCAAATTGCATGTTCCTCTCAGTGGGCCATTGCTCTGTAGCAATCAACTACAGTCAGATTTATGGCTTCATTTAGATTTAGCATGCTGAATGTATCCATAAAAACTGATGAATGTCCAATCTGCCCAGAGGTGCTGCATTTCCAACAGCAGAGACACCACTGGCTCCCACATCAGAAACCTTCTCTTTGCCTGTGCAAGCTGACCTGGTGTGGGCTGGTGTTAGGATGAACTTACATCAACTTGTTTGACGTTTCTTTCCCGGCTTTTGACTGCTATGCACAGAACAACGTGGTGGTACTAGACAAGAAAAATAATATGTATATTGTATGGTGTGCAGGGGACAAGGAGGTGCTCCTGAATTCAGAATCTCCTTGGATACAGACAAGCTCAATACACCCTTTGTAGATCCTCTTCAACCCTGCAGGTAAGGCCCACATCTGAAAACCACTAAACTGCTTCTCGCACAGCTAAAAAGCACTGTTTACACTTTCCAAACACAATTTAAACCACAAAACAGATTAAACAGTCTCTTAAACACACTCTGGTTAGGCTTAAGGTGTATTTTGCCTTTTTAGTTTGTAAAAGGGTATGGGGGTTGCCTTCCAGGAGCCTTAGCGCAGTTTAAGGGAAACCCAGGAGAGAAATTTAGACAGTCACGGGTAGAGAAAAAGAGCAGTTTTCACAGTTTCAAACAACACAGCACAAAGTCTGTGTTCTTACCACCTTGGTTTCTGTGCAATTTGTACTTTTAAAACTGCAGTTATCTCATCTCACTACTCCACAAAAACAACACATAACATACACACCAGCACATCAAAATCACACACACACACAACTTCATACTACTTTCCATCACAAAATAGAAACAAACACCCACTCCCATCATCATGACTAAATAATACACATCTTAAACCAACTTTACTCCCAAATTTTCCAAACTCACCAACACCTACCACAAACAACTCAACACAACACTCATTCACACCGCCTCATCCATTACACAAATTAGTGCCTTGAAACATAACCCACATGCTCCACCACCACCCCTAACCCATACACCTTCTACCCTAAACAGACGCTAATGGAATAAACAACAGCCCACTCTGCACAACTTCACATCTCCTTTTCTATTACACAACAAGACTACTCTACAAAAACAAAACAGCCCACCATCTCACTCACAACCACTATCTTCACCACCTACACTCACAGACCCAACAAAATGCCTTCCAAGCCTGCTGGACGAGGATAACGATATAGACAAAGAACACTATTGCTATCCTGATACAGTTATTACCAATAATAACTGCTACACGTTCAAAGAATCCTACTCACTCTTCTAGAAAACAAAGTCACACCACAGCCACAACACAATCTCTAGACTGCCTACTAATAAATGTTCGATGTCTCTCTAAAACAAGCACCACCCTCTAAAAACATCCACCACATCTACGGCCTTCTCACTGTCACACAACCTGACTTAATATTCATAACTGAATCATGGTTGGGAGATGACATGGCTCCAATGTTGCATGAAGCCGTTCCTCCAGGCTATCAAACTGCCACAAAAAATTGCATAGGCAAAAGAGGAGGTAAACTAGCTCTTATGTTCAAGGTAACAACAAATCTCACTAAAGCTGACAACATTTCCATACAAGGTTGTGAGACCCTCATCACCACATGCAACCTTACGCTGACTACTTCCTGTAACTTCCTCCTCCTTCTACAGACCACCACCTAGCAATGCAACATTCCCAGACATGTTTCTAGACACAGTTTCAAACCTTATGACACTTCACTCCAACCTATGCATTCTTGGTGACCTAAACATATGGTTTGACAAAACCAATATGCCCCATCCAAGAACTATTATCAGCAGCCTAAGCACACTGAACATACATCAGATAATCCACAGAATTACGTACATTGCAGGACACATCCTAGATGTCATTTCTGCAAATTCAGAACTTGTCTCCTTTTAATAGTCCGACCACCATCTGGTAGCTTTCCAGCACAAGACACCACAAATCACCACACCTAGGCCACCTTACCTGCAACCACATATCGACAGTGGAACAAAATTAATTTTGAATACTTAACACACAACTAACATCCAACACAGATCTTGACACAATAAATTCAGTTAAAAAACTTTATGAGTGGCTCCAGGAAGGTTTTGATATCTTACAACTACTAAGAACAACAAAACAGGACAAAAGAAAACAAGCACCTTGGATGAGTGCAGAACTAAAAAGATAAAACAACAAATTGCAAAGCTGCAACGCACCTGGCTCAAAACAAATAACCTCCATCTACAGAAACGTAACAGAATATACATGTCAACAATCAAAAAGGCTAAATAAAAAGGTACTATTAAAACAGAATTCAAAATTCTAATTGTGCAAATAAAGGATTTTACAAAATTTTCAATGTATTTCATAAACTTAAATGCACAGAAGGGGCTCATCCCATTTCTGAACAATTTACTGACAAACTGGCAAATCATCATTACACAACCAAATCCGACATCTTGGACTCCTATTTAAAACAAACCAAAACCAAAAGCACCAACCCCTTTCCAACAATTCCCTCCAACGGTAGGCTAACCCAGTCTCTACATTCCTATAAACAACTATCAGAAACTGAATTTATAGATCTTGTCAAAGCAAGCAGGCCAGCCCGCTGCCCTCTTGACCCTTGTCCATCACAAATCTTCTAGAACATTTGTTTAACTACCTCTGCTGCCAGTCAGAATAATCAGTAATAATTCTTTAACCACAGGAATATTTACAAAAGACTTAAAAAGGCATATATACACCCATTAACAAACTTGGACCCACATGACTACAGACCGATTACAAATGGACCTTTTGTGGGCAAACTGAAAGAAAGAGCAGCATTCACCTAAATGTCACAATTCATTAAATATAACTCCATACTTTCCAACTTTCAAACAGGATTCGGTCCAGAAAGAGGCACAAAATCTGCCCTCACTGCCTTCTTTGATAACCTTAAAAACACAGTATACCAGAACGGGGTCGCTGCACTACTTCTCTTGGACATTTCAGCTGCCTTCGACACAGTTGATCATGACACTAATCCAAAGACTCTACAAACCTTGCATAGAGGGGACTGCTCTCGACTCGATCACATCCTACCTACAAAACAGAACAGATGTCATCCATACTCCTCCTTTGTCATTCAAACCCTACTTCACTAAAGCAGGGTTCCTCATGGGAAACAGTCCAGCCCGAACTGCTAGGCCAGGTCCTCCCTGGACCGGAAACAAGCATCCTGTGCCCTGTGCTCTCCATGCCACTGGAGTCAAGCTAGCCTGGCTGATGAGGGGTGATACCCCGAAACCGGTCCTAGAATGCTTGTTTCCAGTCCAGGGAGGACCTGGCCTGGCAGTTTGGGCTGGACTGTTCCCATGGGGAACAGGGTCAAGACTGATTTGCATTTGACTGCGTTTGAACTGGATTGGCATGGGGAGCAAAAAAACGATGGATTTAGGCCCAGATCTCTGTACTGGGGTGAATGCTTGACATTGTTCAGCATTCTGTCCATCAATTGTTGTTATTGCATTTGTCACCCCGAATGGGACGGGTATGCCCAGACGTGGGTCCTGTGCTCTCCATGCCACTGGAGTCAAGCTAGATTGGCTGATATGGGGTGATACCCCGAAACCGGTCCTAGGATGCTTGTTTTCGGTCCACGAAGGACCTGGCCAGGCAGTTCAGGCTGGACTGTTCCCATGGGGAACAGGGTCAAGACTGATTTGCATATGGCTGGGTTTGAACTGGAATGGCATCAGGAGCAAAACAATGATGGATTTAGGTCCAGATCTTTGTACTGGGGTGAATGCTTGACATTGTTCAGCATTCTGTCCATCAATTCTTCTTTTTGCATAGGACCACTTTTCATCAGGAATAAAATCACCAAATACACACAACAAAAGAATTTACGCTCCAGATTGGCACCTCGCCAGCATACTAGGAAAAAAACATGGGTGGCACACTTTTCTGTGTTCAAGCAGCCAAACTATGGAATTCGTAGCTCCCAAACATAAGATCCAAAGATAACTCTCTTATCTTCAGAAGACTACTCAAGAGTTGGCTCTTTCCTACGTGACCACCATACACAAAAACCAAATGTACAGCATATGCATGTGTATGTAAACATTTATAATTTGCGTATATGTATTTATTTAGATATGTGCATTTCTTTGTACAAATATATATACTACTTGTGGTTTACAAATACATAAATATTCTTATAGGTTTGCTTAACAAATGTATATATTGCCTATGGTTAATATATCTATACACATTATTTATGCTTAACATGTATATAGGTCACTACATAGTATACATATAAGCTATTTGATTATATGCTTATGGGTCTCTGCTTTATTTATTTAATCTATCACAATGTTATTTGTTTAGATTATTATGGATCTCTGTTTTGTTTTATCTATCACAATGTGTAAATATAATCATAACAATTGTATCTATAAGTGCTTCACCACTGAAATATTAGGGGAAATATACATTAAAAATACATATAAATACATTTAAAAAAATGCATACATTTAAAAACAAAATTAATACAAATACACAAATAAATTAACTTTATGTACAGCAACACTTGAAAGGCAACAATTACTCTACATGCCAGGAAAAATCTACTTTAGTTAGTTTTTTATTTTGCAAAAACAAAACCTTTAATCAGGAGTTTGCCTTTTGAAAACAAAAAAATGCCCATCATATTAGAGTAGCAAGGCGGGCTAGTCATGCAGTTGGTAGAAAACTCCCAAAACATCAGGGGCATTGCTTCTTTTGTTTTTCTCAAAACATACTCTTGATTTAGTGGCTGTATTTGGATAATAAAAAATGCCCAGCATTCTTCGTTATTGCCGAAAGTGTTAGTGCCATGGCACAGTAGCAGTTTTGGTTAAAAAAAAAGGCCGCTGACCCTTTTGTCTGCTCTACGTTTGATGGGTGGGGTGCAGCTAGGCTGGCGGAGGCACCACCTCCTGTCAAATTCTGAGGGGTATATTCACAAGAACGTGTGCTAAACATCTCCAAAAAAATGTTAACCTAACTTTACACATCGCAGCCTATCGCGGGAAAATAACCCTGTGTTAACCTGGAATTCACAACACGGCGGTACCATGCAATAGTCTGCCAAAAACGCGGCCAATGTCCGCGATACAACCACCTCGTCGGAGATAAAAACACAAACCACAACACAACAAAACGTGCGATGAGCCCATTCGCGATGAGGAAAGCAGCGATAAGCACCGCCAGGCCCGCGACACACACACGGCAGGCGGGAATAAGCACAACAAAAGCCTGAAAAAGAAAGACGAACCAAACAGAAAACAACAGCCAAGCACAATGGAGGCAACCGGAGCCAGTATACAACCCCACAAGCCCCATTGGCAACAAAACATTGTACATGGCAGGCCATCGTGGACAAGGTGAATGCAGCCGGAGAGCGGAGGAGGACAATGGAAGAAAACCAGAAGAGCCGGAATGATGCGAAACGCACAAACAAGCAGAAACACGCCAACAACAAGAAGGCAGCAATGCACACCGGAGGTGGGAGTCCAGCGCCACACCAGGAGCTGGATGACATGGAGGAAATGGTGTCCACCACATCAGTCTGGAGATGGTGGCAGGACCCAGGGACCGGAAACTCCCCAAAACAACAGACACAACAGCAACAGGGAGAGGAACGACCAGGGACGGGGGGAGATGGGCACAATGGCACACATGCACAATTAAGCACAGCACAACTGCAGACAAACCATGCCCAAGAGTAACAACACCAACCAAGAGCACAAGTCACACAACCCGGCAATATCACACCACTGAACAAGCACAGAAGTGAAAACCACACTGCCTGAAAGGGAGAAGGGTGAGCCAAATCAGAGCTGAAGGGACATCTCACACACAATGCAGCACACACACATAGGAAGCAGAGCACCCCAACATCGAACACAATGTGGTACAAACACCAACATTTGCACAACCGAACACAGGACACAAGTGCACCCGCTTGTGGCCGGAAACGGCCATACGCATCTGGCAAAGCACGAAACAGGGACATGATAATGCACAAGTACAAACCCACTGCCCTGATGGGGTAGCAATGCACGTATGACAGGGAGCCAGAGAGTCCGTGACACACACATTGGCATACAAATCAAGACACAACACAGTTGGAGACAAGTGAAAGTGCGGAAACGTTATCAACAAGTGCGTGTCAGTACGGCCAAGAGAAGTGCCTCGATATGCAGACCAATGCAGCAGCATGTCTGAATGAGGAACGTAGGAAAGCGCCCATGTCCACCCCTGGGGAGTCCATCACCAACACAAGTCAGTGCCAACCCGCGTTGGTTGTCCGCGCATGGATCAGGAGTCCAGGCCAATGCAGCCATGTTCACTGTCGTCTTGGGACATGTGACCAGATTCCCAACATGCAACCAGGCGTCGGGACACATGCAATGGGTCACATCCAGTTGTGGCTGCAGATACCTTGTCACTCGTCCATGAACGCGAGTGCAGCAGCGTAGGCCAACATCTCCAATGAGAGATCGTTGTCCACCACATCTGACATGTCGTCGACGTAATCCATCAGCTGACCCGGACAGATGTGCTGACTCCAACCCCTGGCCCCAATGTGCACCAAAGCCTAATCGGGTAGCTGCTCAATGTGCTCACTGCACACGACGACTCGTGCAATCTCCCAGGTCCAGTTGCCAGCATGCATGCCAAACATCCATGCATGCCATAAACGGGCATCACGGTGACACTCCTGGTCGTGGGCCAACAGGGGGCGCACACACGTCGAAATCCAGGTCAGCTACAGTCATGTTGGAGAGGCAGACATCCATGGTCCACTCGAATATGCACGAGCGACAATGCAACACAGGCTGAACGCAGGTGACGTTCGCAAGGCGGAAGCTCAGCCGGTAACTGATCCGCAGCACTGCCAACGGCAGTGCCCCCAGTACATGCAGCAGACGTGCACGGTACAGGTCCACGTGACTGGAGTCGAGCATGTGTCCGGGATGGTCTGCCATTGCGTCAGTGGCTCTGCTCGAAGCGGCACTGGCTTGCCCTGCGCCAGTCCTGTGGATGAAATGGCACAGCTCGGAGCAATGAGCAGTGTCTGTGTGCAATGGGTGCAGGCCTGGGGTGGGGTGGGAGTACGTGTGAAGGCCATCTCACGCACGCTAACTACGACCAAGGACTTCTGCATGTGGGATGTGTACACGTTGGTCTCACGTCGGGCAGTACGTAGTGTGGGAGTCGCAAGTAAATGCTATTGTATCTGTCAGGGTTGCTGGCCACATGCAAGTCCCAGCTCAGAGCTGCAGATGTGCCACCCCCTGATAGTACAGACAAAGGACCCTTCATCCCTACAGTAACTTCACCATCTGCATGCATTCAGGAGATGTACAGAGGCCTGTCGTGGGTGTGGTGGGATGTCTTTGACCCTGGGAATCATGGATGATATGCCCAGCACGTGGCACATGAGCGGCCTCACTGTGTGTTACGTTGCCTCACAGCTGCTCCTCCCTCCCACGAGCCCCCACACTTGTGTGCGCTGCGCGGTTGTATCACGTGCACTCCTACGGCACACCATTGTCATGCCTGTCCGCGCATGTCCAGCGGCATGCCAACAACACCGTGACGCTGGCCTTTGAAGGTGTGCGGCCACGTCAGTGTAGGCCAATGGTCCGGACAGGACGGACACAGGTGTACAGTCCATGGCTGGCTGTGATCGCGCTGACTCATGCAGCCGCAGGACTCATACACATAACACCTGGCATGCATGTGCCAAGACCCCGAGCGGTCTCGCGCTCCTACATTTCCCCGTACGTGCGGGCGCGCTCTCCTGGTGCATGCTACATTGCAACATCGACTACTGTGGCCCTGGTGGCGACAACACCCCAACACAGAGACACACTTACCGCACATCCTGCCCAAGGCCAGGTCCGAGCCACGCCCTGCTCCCCCTGCCGAATCAGCACACCCCTGTGCTGACCTGGCGTACGCCGGACCAGCACACGCCGCTTGTGCATGCGGGGGGGGCGTGCGAAGCTACATGTCCAGGGTTACTGCCAACGCTGAGGTGACATGGTATCGTCCGCTGAAGACAGCACACTGGGATGTTGCAGGGCCCGTGCCCATCATGCTGACACAATGACCACAAGGACACACTTGCTCAGATGGTGTGAATGGCTACGGGCACGTGTGCCCGGCCACATTTATTAGCAGGCACACATATCGAGTGACACCTGTGTTGGATGTGTGTGGGGTGTGTGCACACCAGCTGGCAAGGGCTGCCTGGTGCAGTCAGAAATCGACAACAGTGTACATCGTAAAGGACACAACCATTCAACCATAAAGGCCCCATGACTTGTGCTGCACAGAGTTAGTGGCCCCGGATGCACAGCGTCCTTCACGGGCGTACCGCCACGGGCCGCTGACTTGCGAGGCACTGGGGCAGGGTCACGAGAGCAGGGCAGGTTTCCGTAGATGACAAAGGGGCTTGTCGCGGAGTGTCTCGGTGGACAGTGGAAGGTGTACCCCCAGGGCATGAGGCAGAGGGCAGAACCACGCTGAAACAGTCACTATGGTGGAGATGAATGGAACAGACACATGTCGGACACCAAGTCCGGTCCAGCCAGATGAAGATGCAGAAAACCACCAGGCCATGGACTCAGATGCCACCAAAGTCCAACCAGAAAGTGCCCATGCGCACAGAGTTAGTGGCACCAGTGCTGTTAGGGGATGCCGCCTGCGATGAGGCGTGTCCAATGGTGTGGACTCCTCCACATTTTACCCAAGACACAGTTCCACATGTGTGACCTACTGGACCGCAGTGTAGGCCTGAGGCAGCGGTCAGCACGGGCCATTCACTGAGTGTCGCCTGCTTAGGTTGGATGGCCCCACCGGCCTGCGTAGTTCAGGTTCAGTGGCACCACGGGACGCGGACTTGTGGTGAACAGGGTTGATGGCACCAGGTCAGTTGTTGATAGTGTTCGATCACCTCTGTGACTCTGATCCGGCTTTCGTCCGGACTGAGCCGCATTTTCCTCTTACTCCTCACCGTGCGTTCACTGGTGTGGACTCTGCCATTCATGATTCGCAACTAGGTGCTGGATGTGGGACCTACTGGTCCGCAGGGTAGGCCTGAGCCCTCATCCACGTGTCGCTGGCTTGCGTTGAACAGGGTTAGTGGCACCACGTGTCACCGGCTTGCGTTGAACAGGGTTAGTGGCACCACGTGTCGCCGGCTTGCGTTGAACAGGGTTAGTGGCACCACGTGTCGCCGGCTTGCGTTGAACAGGGTTAGTGGCACCACGTGTCGCAAGCCTGCGATATGGAATTATGCCTCACTGATCGAAGGGAGTCTGGTGCTGTGGCCGCTGCCACGGACTTGGGGTCACTGCCATTCAGGACTCAGGACACAGTTCCACATGTTGGACCTACTTAGCCGAAGAGGACCCCGACGGAGTATGTAAATAATAAAGGAGTAATGTGGGCCAGCGTCGGGGGGCCAGCGATGGTCTGAGGAGGCTGCAGAGGTCGCGGGACTGGTGCTTGGAGCTTGCACCGGCACGTGGTGGGCCCTCTTTGACACACGCCGGTGTAGGCAGGTGAGCGGAGCCTCGTTGGTGCAGGCATGACGGCTCTGGGGACCAGCGGCCCGGGGTGCAGCAGGCGCACAGGTACGCAGGCCCCACCCCTCTCTGCGCAGGACTCGTGGCGGGCTGAGAGGCGCCGCCCTGGCAGACGCGTTGTCCATTCTGAATGAGAACCACGCCCAGTGCGACGGGCTTTTTGTTCACACCCCTACGCAGGCCTGGCGTACGCAGGTCCAACCCACTACGCACGCGCATGCAGGGGGGGACGTAACGTGCGACATTTCCACGTTCTGCCCCACAGCCTGTGGGGACATGGTAGCGTCCACTGGCCACTACACTCCATGCACCAGCAGTTGATCTCCACATGGCCATTTCCGTGGTTTGCACTCTGTGGTCTGTCCGGCACCTCCACGCCACACCTGGCATTGGGTAGGTTCACATTCCTTAGTCACTTGCCGCTCTCGCACATGCCTGCTCCATGCCTCTCCTCACATCCTGCTATTGTGTGTCTGTGGTGCCATGCCGTGGCTGGGTTGTGGGCATGGCAAGGCCAGATTCCCAATGGAGTCGTGTTGTCGTGTCTGGTCGGTTGGCATGTTGTGTGTCATGTTGAATGTGGTTGTGCTGCGTGCCCATTGCCACTGTCGTGAGTTGCATGATTGTGGGCTGGAGGTGTGTGGTGTGTTCATTTTGGACTTACCAACGGGCACTGCATTTCCATGGGTGCCATCCTGGGAGCGCTGGGTGATGATGGACTGTCGGGAGATGTGAGAATCATGCACTCTGCCTGGGGAGTTGGCCACAACATTGTTGAGGAGTCCCGGGCGGTCCACTGTTGCCTGCACATTCATGATATGCGTGTGCTTTCTGTTGTGGTAGTTGTGTGCAGTGTCGGCAGGGGGCACGAGGGGTACATGTGTGCAGTTGATTGGCCCTGACACGTGAGGGAATCCAGCTATGGCGTAGGGGCCTTGCTTGGTCTCCAGCTGCTCCTGCGCAGTGTAGGTGAAGTGGAGGTGCTGGGGTACCAGGCTGTTGTTGGCATCCAGGACAGGTGTGATGACCTGGGATGGGGCTGGTTGTGTGACTCCTCCGACTCTGGCAGTTGTGGGTTGGATGGTACCAGAGGCCGACATGTGCTGCGCAGCGGGCAGCTTTGTCTGCGGAGGGATGTTGGTTGTCCGCTGGGTTGGTACCGTCAGCAGGTGGGGGATGTGGGTCAGGATGCGGGGGATGGTTGTCCTTTTGGGCCTGTAGTGGGCAATGTCCTCCTCTGGCGTTGGGTCTGGGCGGCAGGTGCGTTTCAGGTGGGTCCGCTGTCTTTGTGTACGCTGCCTCTGTGGTGGTCCCGGGGAGGGGGGGCGGGACGGGTCCTGGGGGTGATGGCGGGCCTGGGGTGGGTGGGGGTGGGTGTTGTGGCCCTCATGGGTCTCGGAGCTGCATGATCATTGTCTCCATGGCATCTGTGGGTCTTCAGATGTGGCTCTTGGCTGGGCTCCCTTTCATGCTGCAGGTAGTCGTTCTGCTTAACACCAGCAAAAGGCAGGTGTTAAATCCCTGCTGCTACCGCGGCTTATCGCCTGTTTTTGGTTCGCATCGCAGATCTGGCAGTTTCTTGTGAAAGTGGTGTTGTGGTTTTTTCGTGTGTTTTTGCACGGGAACGCCTACTCTGCATCTCATTAGGGTTAGTTGGTGGTATCCACCGTGGAGATAAATTTTGGGGCAGTTGTTGCGGGAATACTGGCGATGTCTGCAGTTTGCACCCGCTTGTGAATGGGGTGTTAAATCTATCTCCACTTTTGATGGGTTAAGGTGGAGATAAATAGGCGGTAGGTCCTTGTGAATATGCCCCTTAGTGTGTTCTTAGTACTAAAACACCAAACTATACAATCTACACAGTAGCTGGAAACCTCACGAAAAGAGCAAAGAGGCACAGAATAAACCCCACATTTAAAGAAGAAGGTTTGCTACAAAATACATTTAAAGTCTCATCTGTCTCTCTAGTTTCAAACATCCTAAGATGTCCAAATATAACACAGCATATATTTAGGAAGCCATGAAAGCAATGGTGAGAAATAACGTTAAGATGTCACAAGCAGAAAACCAAGGGGGCATTATCTGTAATCTGGAATTAAAGGCCTCACTTCAATCAAAGCAGCACATAAAAAACTCAGAAAGCACATCTGAAAAGGATCATAATGGCTCCAATCCAGTTCCTCGCAAAGATATAAAGTATTGTCTCAGACTCACAGATGGGTCAAACAAAAATACATTGCGTCATGTCCATTTTAAGGGATGGCAAAATGATCTATTTGTCAGGGCCACTGAAATAATTTAATTAAGTGGCTGAGGCGTTTGACACATAACTGTTTAATTGCCGCATTTGCCACTTAATCTACCATCTGCTGCTTAATTAGCAGATTTCAACATAAGAAAATGTATTTCTATCCCAATTGGAACAAAAATTATTAAAAATGGAGCTACACATGTTGCCGCGCAGTGGAAGGCCTGTCACAAAACTTGATTGGTCACCTTTCAGTTGCCTCTTGTTGTATTTGGGTGTTAACCTGGTACTAATGATGTGCCAAGGCAGTATTAACATGTAAAAATATCAAAATAATTTTTTAATACTATCACAAAATGCGCCGCATTATGCTGCATAATTTGAATTTTGTTGCCGCATAACTTAGACAGCCATGCCACATAATTTGTTCCTCCCCTGGCGCATATTTTCAGTGGCACTGCCTACTGGCACAATATACATAGAGTTGGTACTGGATCCATCCCTTTCAACCACTAGCTTTTTAAAACAAGCCTTTCGCAGCTTTTGACTACAACCTTTGTCATTCATGTCTCAACCCATTGGAGTATTCATCTTTCACCTAATGCCATTGGACGTTTTGTTGTATCATTCCGTCTCCACTTGGTTGCTTGCAATAAACTGTGTGAAGAACTACTTCACAACTATAGCCCTTTCTGCTAGCTCCCTTTTGAGTCTAGCTCAAATGTATTTACATGGCATGCTTTAGGACATTTAACCCAGACCTACTGGTTTTGGCAGTGATTGTGTTTTTTCTCTCCAGCCCTCATATTACACAACCCCTCTGGCTTGAAAGGCATCCCTGTCGAAAATGGTAATTAAACAAACACTAGCAATCTTTCAGATGTTCTGGTAGGACAGCGGCCAAACTGGCAGACATTCCATCGTGGAATAAGTTATACGAAACATTTTTACAGGCAGCAGAAGGGTGTGCAGACTCCGACCTTGAATACACAGTCCAAAGGGGAGGCTGCAGACTTCGGTGCCAAAAACAAAAAAAACTAAATTCATTCTGCCAAATTTCCAAGTCTGGTTCATCTCAGAGATTTTCTGACAAATACTGAGGCCAAAGATTTTTAAGACTGGTGCCCATCATTGTGAAATCAACACATGGAAGTTGTTACAATCTGCGATGACCTGAGGTCCAGATCCCGAAACAGGACCATGGACTTTCATTTTGAACACCGAAACATGTTCGATGACTTCACTAATAACATCCCCTACAACATCACCAGCGGCATCATTGATGACATTGAACATAGCATGACATCTTAGGATTGTGACCTTGAGGACATCCCACCCATGTACAATGAGGTGTAATGAGGTGAAGGTGAAACCTATGTGTAATGAGGTGAAGCCCCGTATAAGATGAAAGTTGAGGGTCTTATACACACCATGCAAAGTATATATATATATATATATATATATTCACTGAAAAAACAAAGGTTAAAGGGATGTTATAGTTAGGTGAAAATGTTATGTAAAACATACCATTTGAAATTAACAAAACCACTGAAATTCACCAATTATGGTTGTCTCAAGTAATTACAACTCGTACACTAAAGTAACTCGCGCCCCTGTCATGCACAATATTATCAACAATGATGACATTTCAGATGTGATTAGGGATGTTTTAAATGTAGGCAATGAATATGTCATAAGTGATTTAATATGCTAGGGTAAAAGCAGCGCATGCCGAGTGCGCAAGTTATAGTTACTTTAGGATACAAGTTATAGTTATTTGAGATAACTATAACTGTTGCATTTCAGTTGTCTTGTTAGTTTCAAAAGGTATGTTTCACGTGACATTTTCACCTAACTATAACATCCCTTTAAGTTTTGTTTGTCAAGTGAATTTCCAAGGTTTTTTTTATGTAAAGTCAGATATTCTTACAATTTTAACCATAATGTCACTTTAACCTTTGTTTTTTTCAGTGAATTTCTAGGGTTTTTTTCTAACGTAAAGTAAGACATCCATCGTAATGCACAGCGGGGGGGCTGGTGGACGCAGGGTCTGGCCTGGCATTGTCCGTTGTGCTGCCCCGTCCAAGTTTGCTGCCCCTACCTCCCTTCCTCCTTGCCCTTCATTGTCCAAGTCTATACTCCTTCCCCCTCGTCCAGCCCTGTGTGACCGTTGTTCTGCCACTACCCTTCCTGCTTGCCCTGCACAGTTAGCTTGCTGCCCCCACTCACCTTTTCCCTGCCCTCTGTTGCCCAAGTCCATGCACCTGTACCCTCCCTCCTGCACTGCATGGCCCAATGTGCTGCCAGTGCCCACCAGTTAGCTTGGTGAAGGTTTGACCTTTGCAATCACTTTTTCTCCTACATGCACCTTCTCAGGGATTTTAATATATAGACCACCAGGAACCTATGGACAATTTCTTCATTCTTTCCTTGATGTAGCAGCCAATTTGGCTAGCACCCCCTTCAACTTCTTTTTATTAGGGGATTTTAATTTACATATTGATGATCCACTGAGCCCCCAAGCCTCTGAGATCCTTCAAGATCTTTCAGCTATTCAGCTAATACAAAAAGTACTAGGCCCTGCACATAGTAAAGGACACCCACTTGATCCTATTTTTTCTAATGAAAATAAACTAAGAGTTTTGGACCCTATTCCAGTGCTCTGGTCTGACCATTATTTGATCCTAGTGATCTGGGATAGGGGGACTCAACTCTCCCATCTCAGAACCACTAGTAGTTTAGAAAGTACTTGGTCAAGACTATCACTTGAACAATGAATCCTTGCTCTTAAACACACTAAGCCTATTCTAAATTCTAATCTTACTTCAGCTAATGATAAATTTAATTACTGGATCGAGTCTTCCTTAAACAAGTCAGTCCTAAGAAAATTGCCAACAAGAGAGGGAAAGAGAAAGTTACTCCTTGGTACTCCCCTAAGCTTCGGAACCTCAAACAAAACTGTAAAAGAGCTGAAAGGAAATGGAGAAGAATTTATAATGAATCAAGTAAACAGGAATATAGGGATATCATAAAACTCTATCAGGCTGAAGTAAAAAAAAACACAAGCGCTTTACTTTGAAGAAAAATTTATCTTGCAGTAAATTCCCTTCTGGAAATCTTTCGAATTGCGAAAAGTTTACTTGAGGCTCCATCTCCAGATACTTTTTCAGATACCACTTCAGCTCGATGTAATGAACTTGCAGGATTTTTCCATAAAAAATACAAGATATCTATGATACTTTTTCCTGTGCTTCACCTCCAGGCAGTCCTTTGATCAATGACAATCTTCCACCGTATGCCAACCATTTGTTGGAAGGCAAACACAAGAAGATGATGGACGGAGTGCTGAAACTTTTCAAACACTCACCCCCAGTCACAGATCTGGGTTGAATCCATTATCATTCTTTAGCTCACTTTCCCACCCCAGTTCAGACACAGCTATATGCAAATCAGTCTTGACCCTGTGCCTCATGGGAACAGTCCAGCCCAAACTGCCAAGCCATGTCTTCCCTGGACCGGAAACAAGCATCCTGGGACCGGTTTCGTGCTAACAGCCCTAATCAGCCAGGCTAGCTTGAATCCAGTGGCAAAGTGAGCAAGGGACCCAAGTCTGGGCATACGCTGCCAAATTAGGGCGAACAAAGCAAACACAAGGAGATGATGGACGGAGTGCTGAAACTTTTCAAACACTCACCCCCAGTCACAGATCTGGGTTGAATCCATTATCATTCTTTAGCTCACTTTGCCACCCCAGTTCAGACACAGCTATATGCAAATCAGTCTTGACCATGTGCCTCATGGGAACAGTCCAGCCCGAACTGCCAAGCCATGTCTTCCCTGGACCGGAAACAAGCATCCTGGGACCGGTTTCGGGCTAACAGCCCTAATCAGCCAGGCTAGCTTGAATCCAGTGGCAAAGTGAGCAAGGGACCCACGTCTGGGCATACCCTGCCAAATTAGGGCGAACAAAGCAAACACAAGGAGATGATGGACGGAGTGCTGAAACTTTTCAAACACTCACCCCCAGTCACAGATCTGGGTTGAATCCATTATCATTCTTTAGCTCACTTTGCCACCCCAGTTCAGACACAGCTATATGCAAATCAGTCTTGACCCTGTGCCTCATGGGAACAGTCCAGCCCGAACTGCCAAGCCATGTCTTCCCTGGACCGGAAACAAGCATCCTGGGACCGGTTTCGGGCTAACAGCCCTCATCAGCCAGGCTAGCTTGAATCCAGTGGCAAAGTGAGCAAGGGACCCACGTCTGGGTGGCATGGTGAGCAAAAGAATGATGGATTTAACCCAGATCTCTTGACTGGGGGTGAATGTTTTGATTTGTTCTGCATTCCGTCCATCAATTGTGTGTCTTTTGCTTTCTCGCCCTAAGTGCGCCAGGTATGCCCAGACGTGGGTCCTGGGCTCACTGTGCCACTGGAATCAAGCTATCCTGGCTGATGAGGGGTGAAACCCCAAAACCGGTCCTAGGATGCTTGTTTCCGGTCCAGGGAGGACCTGGCATGGCAGTTCGGGCTGGACTGTTCCCATGAGGCACAGGGTCAAGACTGGTTTGCATATGGCCAGGTCTAAACTGGGGTGGCATGGTGAGCAAAAGAATGATGGATTTAACCCAGATCTCTTGACTGGGGGTGAATGTTTTGATTTGTTCTGCATTCCGTCCATCAATTGTGTGTCTTAAGCATTTGTTGGAGGCATTTCCTGCTCTCAACGTGGACAAGCTCTTAGAAATTTTATCCCAAATAAAATCAGACTCCCCCTCTGATCCGGTACCACTTCGTTTTTTAATTAAGGCTGCGGAAGTAGTGCTCCCAAGTTTACTCAAACTGATCAATTTCTCTATTTCCACAGGTCAAGTACATTTACTTTGGAAATGTGCCATAGTGAAAGCTCTTTTAAAAAAGCCCAATTTAGATCCAGAGATACTGGGTAATGATCGTCCGATTTCCCTTCTCCCTGGGATAAGTAAAATTCTAGAAAAACATGTCAATAAGACCTTATCAGGGTTCTTAGAAACCCACAATTTACTTCATTCAACTCAAACGAGATTTCGACCTCTACATGGCATGGAAACCGCTCTTCTTACTGTGGTTGAGGAATACAAGAGACTTCTTGATCAAGGAGGATCAGTAGCTATTATTCTTCTTCATCTAAGTTCTGCATTTGATAAAGTAAACCACTACATTCTCATAAGTAGACTAAGGAATGTCGTAATTGCAGGATTCGCTATCACCTGGATACAGCCCTTCTTAGCTGATAGAAACGTCCAGGTTTTTCAATAAGCTAATGTCTCCGATAGCCTGCTGCTTAAATGCGGATTGCAGCAGGGTTCTTCATTGAGCCCTACATTGTTCAATGTATACATGAGGCCTCTTGTGGATATCGTTCTTCCTTGTGGGATCAATATAGTCACCTATGCGGTTGACACCCAACTGGTTCTCTCTTTGAATCACTCTCAGAACACCTTATTCTCCCTTGATCTATGCTTAGAAAAAGTGGCAGAATGGATGGATTATTCCTGCCTTAAGCTTAATGGAGACAAAACAGAGCTGATGCTCCTGGGCAATAACCATATTCCAGAGCTAGGACTGGCGTCGCAAAATTGTCTTGGTTCTGCCCCTGCCCCTAAGGCGATGATCAAAGCCTTGGCATGTGGCTTGACAAAATCTTTTAAATTTGACCATCAAGCAGTGAAGATAGCAGCCATATGTTATGACATGCTCAGAATGCTTCATAAAATTCTTCCTTTGCTTCCTTTCACCGCAAGGAGACTGATGGTCCGGGCTCTGGTTCTTTCCCGCCTGAACTATGGAAACTCCCTCTATCTAGGGGTCCCAAAGACAACTACAAGAAAGCTGCAAATAACACAAAATTGTGCGGCTCAGATGCTACTCAACATTTCCAGAACCCTGTTGACCAACCAAGCACTGAATACCCTTCATTGGCTGCCAATAACTGAAAGAATAAAGTTTAAATCCTTATGTATTGCTCACAAGACACTCTGGGACAAAGGCCCCCAGTCAACCATTCCCTTATCTCTTTTTATCACCCAAGAAAAAGGCTAAGATCAGCCAACTTATTTCTGGCTGTTGTACCCCCCCAAAAAAAGGAAAGATATGGAGGGCGCTCCTTTTCATACAATGTCGCCAAGCTTTGGAATGCCCTCCCTCTTTATCTGCGCTCACTAACACAGCATCTTCCCTTCCGGAAGCTACTTAAAACTTGGCTCTACCAAAATAAGCCATCTTTACTGTTGTTTGTTGTGCGACACTGCTAGTGCTGGGATGTCTTCTAGTAGCCATGTGCTCTATAAGTGTTTCATAATAATAATAATAATAATGGTATGTGTATAGATGTTGGTGAGGTTGTGGGATGTTTGGAGATTTTCGTCACATTTCGTCGGACTGCCCCTCCATTCAACCTTTCTGGAAAGAAATTCTGTCGCAGATCAGGGAGATCTTAGGCTATCAGATATCGGAGAGCCTGGAACATGTCCTGCTGGGCCTACGGGACCTTACCTTGAAGCGTCAAACAATGGGAGATCGCTCCATCATGTGGCCTTGTTTGGGGGCGGCCATAATGGCTTTGGCCGCAGCATGGAAGAAACCGGAGGCCCCTACCCTCTCCCAATGGCACTCTCGGCTGTGGCAGGCCTTAGCTCTGGAACTCATGACAGATATATTAGCTAACACATGGAAGAGTTTTGATTATGTATGGGGCCCCTTAGTATGGTTCCTCTCAGAGGGACTTCCCCTTTTCTCCTGCCAACCCCGATTATGGGCACTCAACCTTTTCCAGATTTAGTCCGGCCTTTCCTCCATGTTCTCACCAGAGGATACACATGGTATTTCTTGGGTGTGTCCCTTCATGTGGTGGGTCTCCTATGCTCCCCATCCCTCACCCTTCTAAGAATAAGGCAACCTTTCATCTGCAATTGCTAACTCCTGTCATGCAAGATATGTTGTAACGTTTTTGTCCAATAGGATGTTTTCTTTGACACGTTATTTATTCCTTTTAAGAAGGGTACTTGACAGTATACACTTAGAATTTTGACTAATTGTAATGATCCCTAAATGCTATGTATTCTAATGCTGATTTATGCCAAGTTTTCTTTTTGAAATGCTGGAACGGTCTATAGCATACTGTTGCAACTGGCTTAATGAATCGATTGGTGTACAACAGTGAGCTGTTACCCTTGAAAATGTTTCAATAAAAAAAAATTTACACAGAAAAAAATAAAATAATAAAAAATAATGGTATGTGTGAATGTTTTGAGACCGAAATGCGGTCGCAAAACATATGCATTTTACCACTTACTTCAAATAGGTTGTAACCCATTCGCAAATGGGAAAGGGTCCCCAAGGAGCCGCTTCCCCTTAGTTAATGTTCGTAAAAACATTTTTAAGAGCAAGCAGTGGTACCACGCACAACTGCCTACTCTTAAATAAAGAAAAGAAAACTTTTCATTTTTCTTTTGAAAAGCAGCCAGTTTTCCTTTAAGAAAAACAGGCCGCGTTTAAAAAACAAATTGCTTAATGAAAAGCAGTTACAGACATGGTGGTCTGCTAACCCCAGCAGGCCACCATCCCTGTGATTTTTGTGATTCCTAATAGGTTGCAAACCGAGACATTACTCATGAATATTAATGCGGTAGATCTATTTGCGACCCACTGGGAATCGCAAAATGTGTCAAAGACACATTTGTACATTGGTGTTTACAATTACCAAATAGCGAAAAAACTAAAATAAGGACACAGTTTCTGAGTTCTCTAATAGCGACAAAGCGCTTATACAGTATTTGCTGTAGTTATGTTTTTTTATTCAGTTGATTATTTGTTGCACTTCGGGGAGAGAATGTGGCGTTACAGCCAGAGCTGCTGACTTTACAACTGGGGAACCAGGTTCGAGTTTTGGTGTTGGCTCAACATCCTGTGATTCTTGGCAAATCACTTAATCTCCCCATGCCTAAACCAAAATGAACATGTCCTCGTGTAATGTAACTGAAGCTCATGTAAAGCACTCCAATACCTTCGGGCCAAGTCACCGCTAGATAAAGCTACAAAAAAAGAATATGCCTTTTACACACTTCAGTCATTGGGCTATACTTGGGCTACATTTGGGTGATATTTGTGCTACATGTGGGCTCTTTTGTCTCTGGTGGCCATCTTGGGAAACTGTTTTGTTATGAAGCTCCCTAATTTCCTCATTTACTGCAGTATCGTCAGTAGAAAATGCTTTCAGTTTCCACTTCAATTCCATCAAGATGGCATTCATATGTGCAATACTTTTGGCATAAATTCAGAATGTTACCACTCTAGTTGCTCATTAGAACACTGTGATAAAGTTGCTGATCATCAGGGAGTTAACTAGCAGTCTGCTGCTGGTGGTGAAAGTGCATATTTCTGTCTACATGTCAGAATGTTTTAATGAAATAGAAGACAAAGATATTTGAGAACTCAGTTAAAATGTGTCCTAATTTTGCTTTCTACAGCAATAACCATAATTTCTATGGCAAAATGAACCCCTCATTGTGTTCTTTTCTAAATTAAATGTTTAAGTTTCTACCAGTTTGATTCAATCAAGATGGCGTCAGGTGTGCCACGTTTTTGTCATAAGTAAGACTGTTAGCGCTCTAGTTGTTCTTTAGAACACTCTGGAGGGTAGCAGTAGACAGTGTCGTCAGATTGGGTTATTCCCCACACAAATGGGTGACAAGTTTCCCATTTGTGCGGGGGAAAAAACCCACCTGCGGGTGACGGATTTAGGGGCTGGCTTGTGCCCTGTGTGCGTGTTTTTTGGTGACAAGGCAGCACCTCATTAATGTCTCTGGTTGTATGGTGTACCTAAGGTTCCCACTGTCTCCTGAGCACAGCTATTAGCTGCTTTGCTCACTGCATCTGCCTTCCTTAGGCAGGCTGAAGCCCCTCTCTTCCATCACCAGCTCTGAGGCTGTAGCATCAGGCTGTCATGGGCTCGCACAAAATCATGACAGAAGTAGTTACGTTGAGGCGCAATGACACGTTACAAAATGTAACTACTTGAGTCACTGTTGACATCATTTCCCAGTGGTGTTTGGTTGCAGGGTCGTCATTCTAATTCAGCTCCCAATGACAGCCCTGTTTGAAAAGAATCACTTGCCTGCTCAGTGTGTGCCCAGTCCTCCAGAACATAGTTTATTCAATTTTCTCCAATTACAGTACATGGAAATAGAAAATTCAAGTAATCATAATTTGGACAGCAGGATAACACATATATACATGGTGGTAGATTTAATCGCATACTATTACTGCACAACTATACTTTAGGCCACCTTTATAATCTCGTCTCATTTGAGACCCGGCTCTGCCGACTACGTCCCAATATGGCATCTCATCTCATCCTGCTATTACATCGCTTGTACTATTTTCCTGGATCTAGGCATAACAAGTAACACACATTTTTGCAAACTCCCCTCCCCTCCCTGCTGACGGGCCGCACTGGGATTAGGAAACCTCAATCTGTAAGGTTGCAACTCAAACCTAGCGTGTAAGAAACGGATGTCTGGATGACAATCTGGGCAGGTGGGTACTACGTAAAGTAAGGGTAAGTGAAATCTAGACACGTCCTGAGCCCGGCCATTTTCATGTTTCAGCCGCAAACTTGAGGATTCCTCTCCAGGCACGGGAGTAGTGGTGGAGTGTAATGACCTCTACAGAACTTCATGGGGTGAGGGTGTCGGCCGTTTTAAAAGTCTCCATCAAGAGGTCCCAACTCATAGCAATCGATTCCTTTCTGAGGCCTCTTTTTTCCTCACGTCGGATAGTTACACTTTCAGCCAGTCCCCATTTTTCAACTTCTTCCTTCCAACTGAGCAGCGTTGGTGCCACAGGGGATTTCCACCTCCTAGTAATACCTCGCTTGGCAAGGAGCAAAGCCAGATCCGCAAATCTGGCTCGCACCTTGTGCTCTTTTCGCCTTCTGTACAGTCCTAGTATACTTGTCTCTACTGCGTGCCATCCTGTGTCACCCACGACTTCCTTTAAGGTAGCTGCTATTCTACCCCAGTATCCCCCTAGACTGGGGCAAGACCAAAGCATGTGTAAAAGATCGGCGTCCTGGTTCAGACATCTAGGGCAGGACGGCAGAATGTTAGGAAAGATGGCATGTATTCTATGCGGAGTCAGATATGCTCTCTGCGTTACCATATACTGGATGAATTTAAAACGGGTGTTGCGGGATACTCGTTTTTGGTATTCTAACGTTGTTGCCCATTCTTTGTCTGTCATTGGTCTGCCAATTTCTTGTTCCCATTTAGTGCGTGTTGCAGTTAGTGGAGATGGACGGTGTGCGCGAGTGCCCCGATATAGCCAACGGATTAGGTGGCTACCCGTCCCCATTAGATACACCAGATGGACCAACCCGTGCGTATTTGGTCCTGTCCCATCAGGTGCCCAGTGTCTTTTAACGTAACGCGTCAAACTCGCATGTGTCAAGAACAGTATCTCCGTGACCCCCGCTCGTTTGTGAAATCTGTGTGCGTGAGCAACATTTTTTCCCCAAATAGGTCCCCAAATGTTGTCACTCCGGCCTGCAACCAGGGTTCTAACTTGCGGGTGGTAAGTGTTCCTAGGTTAGAAGGGATGCCCAATAGTGGTATATTGGGGGCATACGCGGGGTGACTATTAGTGTAATTTAATACCTGCTTCCAGTATGGGAGTGCAGTTCTAAGAAGTATTCCTGCCGTGTGCGGTATGGAACTACCTGGGGCGAGCAGTCTATGCAACGTGCCCTGATCTAGTGCGCGCTCCGAGTAAGCAATTTCCTGCAAGTTGCGGCCTGCCAACCAATACGAGAGCCACTGCAATCGTGATGACAAGCAGTACGCGTAGAAGTCCAGGGCCCCTATCCCCCCAGCGGCGGATGGGAGTTGTAGCTTCGCTAAGCTCAGGAGTCTGCGGCCCGTGCCCTATATTAAGCTGGTAAGGAGTGTATTCAGTGTTGCAAATACTGCTCTCGGAATCACCACCGGAAGGTTAGTAAAAAAGTAAAGTAATCGCGGGAGCATGACCATTTTAGAAATTGCTACTCTCCCTGCCACTGAAAGGGGCAATGTCATCCAAAACGCCACTTGGGCCCTCAGCGAGTTGATCGCTCTATGCAGGTTCCCCTCTATAAGATCAGTTTTTGTTCTGTAAATTTGTATCCCTAAGTATTTAAAGGTGTTGTGAGCAATTGTTATTACATTATTGCCAAATGGTATAGTCTGCTCTTCCGTATTAGCACCAAAAGGGAAGGCGTAGGATTTTTCGTAATTAATTGCCAGCCCTGATATTTGTTCAAATTGTGAGAAGTGCTGCGCCGCTGTGTCCAAGTTGTTTCGCAGTTTCCTGGTGTATAGGATGATATCATCGGCATAGAGTGATATAGCATGATGAGCGCCGTTAATAGTTATGTCCCAGGCCACCGAGGACGCTTGTAGTGTGTAGGCCAATGGTCCAAGAGCAAGTGCAAACAATATAGGTGATAGGGGGCATCCTTGTCTTGTGCCCCGTTGTATTTGATATGGTTCTGATATATGCGACCCTGTGCGCACCCTAGCGATGGGAAGGTGAAACAATAATTGGATCCATCGAGTGTAGGCATGTGGGATCCCAAATTTCTGTAGTGCGGCCAGCATGTAGTCCCATCCCAATGTGTTGAATGCGTGAGTGATATCTAGTGTGATGCATCCTGCCTCTGTGTCATCCGTAGTACAGGCGAACATAACATTACACAACCGGCGTATATTCAAAGACGTGCTTCGTCCGGGGACAAAGCCACATTGGTCTATATGGACCAACTTCGGTACAAGGGGTTGCAAGCGGTTTACTAGTATTTTACTTAAGATGTTATAGTCAGTATTTAACAAAGAGAGCGGGCGATAGGCAGATAACTGAGTATGATCTCTCCCGGGTTTGGGAAGGGAAGTTATTAGTGCTTGTGTTGTAGAGGAGGGCAGGATGCCTGTCTCGTAGGCCTCCTTATACAATTTCTTCAATTGTGGGGCCAGTTGCTGAGTGTAAGTAGCATAAAACTCCGCAGGCAGGCCATCTAGGCCTGGAGTTTTGTTGTTGGGGAGGCCCTTAATCGCAGCTTTTATTTCCGATAGTGTTATAGGTTCGGCTAGGAAAATGCTACTTACCAGTATGCATCTGTTCTTGGCATGTAGAGCTGCAGAATATCATACTTTTGCATAGATCGCCATCTGGTGTTGGGCTCGGATGCTTGCACCTTGTTGTTGTCTTGGAAGAAGTCTTTTGTAGTCACGAGATAGGTGACTCCTCCCTTGGACGATAGTGCGCATGGGCATCGACTCCATCTTCATATTGTTTTTCGCCATGATGGGAAATGATGGAGTTTGTAAGATACAGAAAAGATGTCCATGTGAATGTATCTAAGTAAGATAACACTGGAACAGGTACAGGTCCCGGGGAGGCGGGTGGGCGTATGATATTCTGCAGCTCTACATGCCAAGAACAGATGCATACTGCTAAGTAGCATTTACCGTTCGAGGCATATGAGCTGCAGAATTCATACTTTTGCATAGACTGTACAGCAGTGTCTCCCCTAGCGGTGGTCACCTGTACCTGTTGCCTACAGAAGCCTGTTGCTTGGCCTGCACGTCTACACAATAGAAACGTCCAGGTTTTTCAATAAGCTAATGTCTCCGTTAGCCTGCTGCTTAAATGCGGATTGCAGCAGGGTTCTTCATTGAGCCCTACATTGTTCAATGTATACATGAGGCCTCTTGTGGATATCGTTCTTCCTTGTGGGATCAATATAGTCACCTATGCGGTTGACACCCAACTGGTTCTCTCTTTGAATCACTCTCAGAACACCTTATTCTCCCTTGATCTATGCTTAGAAAAAGTGGCAGAATGGATGGATTATTCCTGCCTTAAGCTTAATGGAGACAAAACAGAGCTGATGCTCCTGGGCAATAACCATACTCCAGAGCTAGGACTGGCGTCGCAAAATTGTCTTGGTTCTGCCCCTGCGCCTAAGGCGATGATCAAAGCCTTGGCATGTGGCTTGACAAAATCTTTTAAATTTGACCATCAAGCAGTGAAGATAGCAGCCATATGTTATGACATGCTCAGAATGCTTCATAAAATTCTTCCTTTGCTTCCTTTCACCGCAAGGAGACTGATGGTCCGGGCTCTGGTTCTTTCCCGCCTGAACTATGGAAACTCCCTCTATCTAGGGGTCCCAAAGACAACTACAAGAAAGCTGCAAATAACACAAAATTGTGCGGCTCAGATGCTACTCAACATTTCCAGAACCCTGTTGACCAACCAAGCACTGAATACCCTTCATTGGCTGCCAATAACTGAAAGAATAAAGTTTAAATCCTTATGTATTGCTCACAAGACACTCTGGGACAAAGGCCCCCCAGTCAACCATTCCCTTATCTCTTTTTATCACCCAAGAAAAAGGCTAAGATCAGCCAACTTATTTCTGGCTGTTGTACCCCCCCAAAAAAAGGAAAGATATGGAGGGCGCTCCTTTTCATACAATGTCGCCAAGCTTTGGAATGCCCTCCCTCTTTATCTGCGCTCACTAACACAGCATCTTCCCTTCCGGAAGCTACTTAAAACTTGGCTCTACCAAAATAAGCCATCTTTACTGTTGTTTGTTGTGCGACACTGCTAGTGCTGGGATGTCTTCTAGTAGCCATGTGCTCTATAAGTGTTTCATAATAATAATAATAATAATGGTATGTGTATAGATGTTGGTGAGGTTGTGGGATGTTTGGAGATTTTCGTCACATTTCGTCGGACTGCCCCTCCATTCAACCTTTCTGGAAAGAAATTCTGTCGCAGATCAGGGAGATCTTAGGCTATCAGATATCGGAGAGCCTGGAACATGTCCTGCTGGGCCTACGGGACCTTACCTTGAAGCGTCAAACAATGGGAGATCGCTCCATCATGTGGCCTTGTTTGGGGGCGGCCATAATGGCTTTGGCCGCAGCATGGAAGAAACCGGAGGCCCCTACCCTCTCCCAATGGCACTCTCGGCTGTGGCAGGCCTTAGCTCTGGAACTCATGACAGATATATTAGCTAACACATGGAAGAGTTTTGATTATGTATGGGGCCCCTTAGTATGGTTCCTCTCAGAGGGACTTCCCCTTTTCTCCTGCCAACCCCGATTATGGGCACTCAACCTTTTCCAGATTTAGTCCGGCCTTTCCTCCATGTTCTCACCAGAGGATACACATGGTATTTCTTGGGTGTGTCCCTTCATGTGGTGGGTCTCCTATGCTCCCCCATCCCTCACCCTTCTAAGAATAAGGCAACCTTTCATCTGCAATTGCTAACTCCTGTCATGCAAGATATGTTGTAACGTTTTTGTCCAATAGGATGTTTTCTTTGACACGTTATTTATTCCTTTTAAGAAGGGTACTTGACAGTATACACTTAGAATTTTGACTAATTGTAATGATCCCTAAATGCTATGTATTCTAATGCTGATTTATGCCAAGTTTTCTTTTTTGAAATGCTGGAACGGTCTATAGCATACTGTTGCAACTGGCTTAATGAATCGATTGGTGTACAACAGTGAGCTGTTACCCTTGAAAATGTTTCAATAAAAAAAAATTTACACAGAAAAAAATAAAATAATAAAAAATAATGGTATGTGTGAATGTTTTGAGACCGAAATGCGGTCGCAAAACATATGCATTTTACCACTTACTTCAAATAGGTTGTAACCCATTCGCAAATGGGAAAGGGTCCCCAAGGAGCCGCTTCCCCTTAGTTAATCTTCGTAAAAACATTTTTAAGAGCAAGCAGTGGTACCACGCACAACTGCCTACTCTTAAATAAAGAAAAGAAAACTTTTCATTTTTCTTTTTGAAAAGCAGCCAGTTTTCCTTTAAGAAAAACAGGCCGCGTTTAAAAAACAAATTGCTTAATGAAAAGCAGTTACAGACATGGTGGTCTGCTAACCCCAGCAGGCCACCATCCCTGTGATTTTTGTGATTCCTAATAGGTTGCAAACCGAGACATTACTCATGAATATTAATGCGGTAGATCTATTTGCGACCCACTGGGAATCGCAAAATGTGTCAAAGACACATTTGTACATTGGTGTTTACAATTACCAAATAGCGAAAAAAACTAAAATAAGGACACAGTTTCTGAGTTCTCTAATAGCGACAAAGCGCTTATACAGTATTTGCTGTAGTTATGTTTTTTTATTCAGTTGATTATTTGTTGCACTTCGGGGAGAGAATGTGGCGTTACAGCCAGAGCTGCTGACTTTACAACTGGGGAACCAGGTTCGAGTTTTGGTGTTGGCTCAACATCCTGTGATTCTTGGCAAATCACTTAATCTCCCCATGCCTAAACCAAAATGAACATGTCCTCGTGTAATGTAACTGAAGCTCATGTAAAGCACTCCAATACCTTCGGGCCAAGTCACCGCTAGATAAAGCTACAAAAAAAAGAATATGCCTTTTACACACTTCAGTCATTGGGCTATACTTGGGCTACATTTGGGTGATATTTGTGCTACATGTGGGCTCTTTTGTCTCTGGTGGCCATCTTGGGAAACTGTTTTGTTATGAAGCTCCCTAATTTCCTCATTTACTGCAGTATCGTCAGTAGAAAATGCTTTCAGTTTCCACTTCAATTCCATCAAGATGGCATTCATATGTGCAATACTTTTGGCATAAATTCAGAATGTTACCACTCTAGTTGCTCATTAGAACACTGTGATAAAGTTGCTGATCATCAGGGAGTTAACTAGCAGTCTGCTGCTGGTGGTGAAAGTGCATATTTCTGTCTACATGTCAGAATGTTTTAATGAAATAGAAGACAAAGATATTTGAGAACTCAGTTAAAATGTGTCCTAATTTTGCTTTCTACAGCAATAACCATAATTTCTATGGCAAAATGAACCCCTCATTGTGTTCTTTTCTAAATTAAATGTTTAAGTTTCTACCAGTTTGATTCAATCAAGATGGCGTCAGGTGTGCCACGCTTTTGTCATAAGTAAGACTGTTAGCGCTCTAGTTGTTCTTTAGAACACTCTGGAGGGTAGCAGTAGACAGTGTCGTCAGATTGGGTTATTCCCCACACAAATGGGTGACAAGTTTCCCATTTGTGCGGGGGAAAAAACCCACCTGCGGGTGACGGATTTAGGGGCTGGCTTGTGCCCTGTGTGCGTGTTTTTTGGTGACAAGGCAGCACCTCATTAATGTCTCTGGTTGTATGGTGTACCTAAGGTTCCCACTGTCTCCTGAGCACAGCTATTAGCTGCTTTGCTCACTGCATCTGCCTTCCTTAGGCAGGCTGAAGCCCCTCTCTTCCATCACCAGCTCTGAGGCTGTAGCATCAGGCTGTCATGGGCTCGCACAAAATCATGACAGAAGTAGTTACGTTGAGGCGCAATGACACGTTACAAAATGTAACTACTTGAGTCACTGTTGACATCATTTCCCAGTGGTGTTTGGTTGCAGGGTCGTCATTCTAATTCAGCTCCCAATGACAGCCCTGTTTGAAAAGAATCACTTGCCTGCTCAGTGTGTGCCCAGTCCTCCAGAACATAGTTTATTCAATTTTCTCCAATTACAGTACATGGAAATAGAAAATTCAAGTAATCATAATTTGGACAGCAGGATAACACATATATACATGGTGGTAGATTTAATCGCATACTATTACTGCACAACTATACTTTAGGCCACCTTTATAATCTCGTCTCATTTGAGACCCGGCTCTGCCGACTACGTCCCAATATGGCATCTCATCTCATCCTGCTATTACATCGCTTGTACTATTTTCCTGGATCTAGGCATAACAAGTAACACACATTTTTGCAAACTCCCCTCCCCCCTCCCTGCTGACGGGCCGCACTGGGATTAGGAAACCTCAATCTGTAAGGTTGCAACTCAAACCTAGCGTGTAAGAAACGGATGTCTGGATGACAATCTGGGCAGGTGGGTACTACGTAAAGTAAGGGTAAGTGAAATCTAGACACGTCCTGAGCCCGGCCATTTTCATGTTTCAGCCGCAAACTTGAGGATTCCTCTCCAGGCACGGGAGTAGTGGTGGAGTGTAATGACCTCTACAGAACTTCATGGGGTGAGGGTGTCGGCCGTTTTAAAAGTCTCCATCAAGAGGTCCCAACTCATAGCAATCGATTCCTTTCTGAGGCCTCTTTTTTCCTCACGTCGGATAGTTACACTTTCAGCCAGTCCCCATTTTTCAACTTCTTCCTTCCAACTGAGCAGCGTTGGTGCCACAGGGGATTTCCACCTCCTAGTAATACCTCGCTTGGCAAGGAGCAAAGCCAGATCCGCAAATCTGGCTCGCACCTTGTGCTCTTTTCGCCTTCTGTACAGTCCTAGTATACTTGTCTCTACTGCGTGCCATCCTGTGTCACCCACGACTTCCTTTAAGGTAGCTGCTATTCTACCCCAGTATCCCCCTAGACTGGGGCAAGACCAAAGCATGTGTAAAAGATCGGCGTCCTGGTTCAGACATCTAGGGCAGGACGGCAGAATGTTAGGAAAGATGGCATGTATTCTATGCGGAGTCAGATATGCTCTCTGCGTTACCATATACTGGATGAATTTAAAACGGGTGTTGCGGGATACTCGTTTTGGTATTCTAACGTTGTTGCCCATTCTTTGTCTGTCATTGGTCTGCCAATTTCTTGTTCCCATTTAGTGCGTGTTGCAGTTAGTGGAGATGGACGGTGTGCGCGAGTGCCCCGATATAGCCAACGGATTAGGTGGCTACCCGTCCCCATTAGATACACCAGATGGACCAACCCGTGCGTATTTGGTCCTGTCCCATCAGGTGCCCAGTGTCTTTTAACGTAACGCGTCAAACTCGCATGTGTCAAGAACAGTATCTCCGTGACCCCCGCTCGTTTGTGAAATCTGTGTGCGTGAGCAACATTTTTTCCCCAAATAGGTCCCCAAATGTTGTCACTCCGGCCTGCAACCAGGGTTCTAACTTGCGGGTGGTAAGTGTTCCTAGGTTAGAAGGGATGCCCAATAGTGGTATATTGGGGGCATACGCGGGGTGACTATTAGTGTAATTTAATACCTGCTTCCAGTATGGGAGTGCAGTTCTAAGAAGTATTCCTGCCGTGTGCGGTATGGAACTACCTGGGGCGAGCAGTCTATGCAACGTGCCCTGATCTAGTGCGCGCTCCGAGTAAGCAATTTCCTGCAAGTTGCGGCCTGCCAACCAATACGAGAGCCACTGCAATCGTGATGACAAGCAGTACGCGTAGAAGTCCAGGGCCCCTATCCCCCAGCGGCGGATGGGAGTTGTAGCTTCGCTAAGCTCAGGAGTCTGCGGCCCGTGCCCTATATTAAGCTGGTAAGGAGTGTATTCAGTGTTGCAAATACTGCTCTCGGAATCACCACCGGAAGGTTAGTAAAAAGTAAAGTAATCGCGGGAGCATGACCATTTTAGAAATTGCTACTCTCCCTGCCACTGAAAGGGGCAATGTCATCCAAAACGCCACTTGGGCCCTCAGCGAGTTGATCGCTCTATGCAGGTTCCCCTCTATAAGATCAGTTTTTGTTCTGTAAATTTGTATCCCTAAGTATTTAAAGGTGTTGTGAGCAATTGTTATTACATTATTGCCAAATGGTATAGTCTGCTCTTCCGTATTAGCACCAAAAGGGAAGGCGTAGGATTTTTCGTAATTAATTGCCAGCCCTGATATTTGTTCAAATTGTGAGAAGTGCTGCGCCGCTGTGTCCAAGTTGTTTCGCAGTTTCCTGGTGTATAGGATGATATCATCGGCATAGAGTGATATAGCATGATGAGCGCCGTTAATAGTTATGTCCCAGGCCACCGAGGACGCTTGTAGTGTGTAGGCCAATGGTCCAAGAGCAAGTGCAAACAATATAGGTGATAGGGGGCATCCTTGTCTTGTGCCCCGTTGTATTTGATATGGTTCTGATATATGCGACCCTGTGCGCACCCTAGCGATGGGAAGGTGAAACAATAATTGGATCCATCGAGTGTAGGCATGTGGGATCCCAAATTTCTGTAGTGCGGCCAGCATGTAGTCCCATCCCAATGTGTTGAATGCGTGAGTGATATCTAGTGTGATGCATCCTGCCTCTGTGTCATCCGTAGTACAGGCGAACATAACATTACACAACCGGCGTATATTCAAAGACGTGCTTCGTCCGGGGACAAAGCCACATTGGTCTATATGGACCAACTTCGGTACAAGGGGTTGCAAGCGGTTTACTAGTATTTTACTTAAGATGTTATAGTCAGTATTTAACAAAGAGAGCGGGCGATAGGCAGATAACTGAGTATGATCTCTCCCGGGTTTGGGAAGGGAAGTTATTAGTGCTTGTGTTGTAGAGGAGGGCAGGATGCCTGTCTCGTAGGCCTCCTTATACAATTTCTTCAATTGTGGGGCCAGTTGCTGAGTGTAAGTAGCATAAAACTCCGCAGGCAGGCCATCTAGGCCTGGAGTTTTGTTGTTGGGGAGGCCCTTAATCGCAGCTTTTATTTCCGATAGTGTTATAGGTTCGGCTAGGAAAATGCTACTTACCAGTATGCATCTGTTCTTGGCATGTAGAGCTGCAGAATATCATACTTTTGCATAGATCGCCATCTGGTGTTGGGCTCGGATGCTTGCACCTTGTTGTTGTCTTGGAAGAAGTCTTTTGTAGTCACGAGATAGGTGACTCCTCCCTTGGACGATAGTGCGCATGGGCATCGGCTCCATCTTCATATTGTTTTTCGCCATGATGGGAAATGATGGAGTTTGTAAGATACAGAAAAGATGTCCATGTGAATGTATCTAAGTAAGATAACACTGGAACAGGTACAGGTCCCGGGGAGGCGGGTGGGCGTATGATATTCTGCAGCTCTACATGCCAAGAACAGATGCATACTGCTAAGTAGCATTTTCCGTTCGAGGCATATGAGCTGCAGAATTCATACTTTTGCATAGACTGTACAGCAGTGTCTCCCCTAGCGGTGGTCACCTGTACCTGTTGCCTACAGAAGCCTGTTGCTTGGCCTGCACGTCTACACAATAGTGTTTGGTGAAGGTGTGTGTAGTAGACCATGTCGCTGCTTTACAAATGTCTTCTAGGGGATTGTTCCCTAAGAATGCCATGGAAGCCCCTAGTTTGCGTGTTGAGTGCGCTCTAGGGGGAATTGTTAATGTGCGTTTTGCCTTCTGGTAGCATATTTGAATGCATTTGACTATCCACCTGGCAATTCCAGCTTTGGAGATAGGGTTGCCTTTATGAGGTGGAGAGAAAGCTACAAACAGTTGGTTTGTCTTTCTAAAAGGTTTAGTCCTGTCAATATAATAAAGTAAAGCTCTTTTGACGTCAAGTGTGTGAAGAGCTCTCTCTGCTACTGAATCTGGGTTTTGGAAAAACACTGGTAACTCCACAGATTGATTAAGATGGAAAGCAGAGATTACTTTGGGAAGGAATTTAGGGTTTGTTCTAAGAACCACCTTGTTACGATGTATTTGTAAGAATGGTTCTTGTATGGTTAAAGCCTGGATCTCACTTACTCTCCTTAGAGAGGTGATTGCTACAAGGAAAGCTACTTTCCATGTAAGAAACTGCAATTCACATTTGTGTAAAGGTTTAAAGGGGGACCCATGAGTCTAGTAAGGACAATGTTTAGGTTCCACACTGGAGAGGGTGGCAGTGTGGGAGGAATTATTCTTTTAAGGCCTTCCATAAAGGCTTTAATAGCGGGTACTCTAAACAATGACAAATGTTGTCTGTTTTGGAGGTAGGCGGCAAGGGCAGCTAGATGTAATTTTATGGATGAGTATGCTAGATTACATCTTTGTAGATGCAACAAATAGCAAATGATATTTTGAATGGAAGCATCTAGCGGGTCAATTTTGTTGTTATTGCAGTAAATGGCAAATCTTTTCCATTTGGCTGCATAGCAAGCTCTAGTAGTAGGGCGTCTGGCTTCTTTGCTAATGTTCATACAGTCCGGTGGGAGTTTTAGGTAACCGAATTCTAGGACTTCAGGAGCCAGATTGCTAGATTCAGTTGTGCTGGATCTGGGTGCCTTATCTCTCCATGGTTCTGGGTTAGCAGGTTTGGGGAGAGATGTAGTTTTTGGTGTGGAACTACTGAAAGTTCCAGGAGTGTTGTGAACCATGGTTGCCGTGCCCATGTGGGAGCAACTAGGATCATTTTGAGAGACTGTTGTTTGAGCTTGCGTACTACTTGGGGAATGAGTGGGATTGGCGGAAAAGCGTATGCAAATCTGCCTGACCAGTTCATCCATATCGCATTGTCTTTGGACAACGGGTGTGGAAACCTGGCGGCGAAGGTTGGGCATTTTGCGTTTGCGTGTGTGACGAACAGATCTATGTCTGGGTGGCCCCACATGTGGAAAAATGGTTGAAGAACTTGAGGATGAAGTTCCCATTCATGAATCTGCTGTGTCTGACGACTTAGCAGATCCACAATCTGATTGTGCACTCCTGGAAGATGTTGTGCAAAAAGATAAATGTTTTGCGGAATGGCCCATCTCCATATGCTTTGCGCTAGATGAGATAGCTGCAAAGAATGTGTTCCTCCTTGTTTATGTATGTAATACATTGCTGTCATATTGTCCGTGCGGACTTGGACTATTTTGTTGAGGAGATGTGCTTGGAATGATTTTAGCGCTAGAAATATAGCCAGTAGTTCTAGGTGATTGATGTGGAGCACTTTTTGTTGAGTGGTCCACCTGCCCTGAATTGTGTGGGTTAGGAGATGAGCTCCCCAGCCGGTGAGTGATGCGTCCACTGTTAGCACTATCTGTGGAAGTGGCTCTAGGAACGGCCGCCCTTTGGAAAGGTTTTGTGTGTTCCGCCACTGCAGAGAGCGATGTGTGCAGCTGTCCACCAACACCAGATCTGTAAGTTGACCTTGAGCTTGATTCTACTGACGTGCTAAGCATTCTTGTAAGGGGCGCATCTGAAGTCTTGCGTGAGGTACTATGAAAATGAAAGAGGCCATCATTCCTATGAGCTGCATAAACACTTGAGCTGGAAGGGAGTGTTGGGGTTGAAATCTTTTGATGAGGGTTTGCATACTGGCTATCCTGGGTGGATTGGGGTATGCTAGAGCTTTGGAAGTGTCTATTGTGGCCCCTAGATACTGATGTAGGTAGGAGGGCTGTGGATGTGACTTGGAGTGGTTTATTGTGAACCCCAAGTGGTGTAGCAGCTGAATTATTTGGTGAGTGTGATGAACACACTGACTGTGTGACTTGGCTTTTATTAGCCAATCGTCCAGGTATGGGAACACATGGACTAGCTGTCTTCGCAAGTGTGCAGCTACTACGGCGAGACACTTTGTGAAGACCCTGGGTGCTGTGGTTACTCCGAATGGGAGAACCTTGAACTGATAGTGGTGTCCGTCCACTGTGAACCTTAGATATTTCCTGTGAGCAGGGTGTATGGGAATATAGAAGTAGGCGTCCTTGAGATCTAATGTGGCAAGGAAGTCGCCTTGTTGCAGCAGTGGAAGGACCTGTTGGAGAGTGATCATGTGAAAGTGATCTGACTGTATATAGAAATTGAGAGGTCTGAGGTCCAGTATTGGCCTGAGAGTACCGTCCTTCTTGGGGATTAGAAAGTACAGGGAGTCCCTTGATGCTCCAGGGGAACTGGTTCTATTGCATGCTTTTGAAGCAGTGAGAGAACTTCCTGTTTGAGAAGCGTTAGATGTTCCGTGGATATTGAACGCTGTTTGGGCGGTATGTTGGGGGGAGTTGCAGTAAGTTCCAGGCAGTAATCATACTGGATAATTTGTCTTACCCACCTGTCTGTAGTGATGGAATTCCAGACTGGTAGGAACTGTGAGAGTCTTCCTCCGACCGGAGTGGAATGGTCTGGAGGGAGCGGAGGGAAGTCATTGTTTGTTAGTGGGGGAGGTGCGAGTGTTGTTACCTCGGCCTCTCCCTTTGCTGTTATTTCCCCTGTACCCACCTCTGAAATATGCCTTGTTGGGGGATGTTTGTGTGGGACTTTATAGGAGGAGGAAGCAGTGTCTGTACTGATGTTCTTGGATGCGCCCCTATAAAAGGAGCGACGAAAGGAGCCTCGTGTAGATGGAGACTGTAATGCTCCCATAGACTTTGCCGTCTCAGTGTCTTTTTTCATTTTTTCTAAGGCTGTGTCTACAGCTGGTCCAAAAAGTTGTTCCTGATTGAACGGTTGGTTCAGTATAGTAGTTTGCACTTCTTCTTTGAACCCAGAAATGCGCAACGAAGCATGTCTTCGTAATAACACGCTAGTATTGATTGATCTAGATGCAGTGTCTGCTGCATCAAGGGCACATTTAATGGATGCGCTTGTGATTAGCTTGCCCTCCTGAATCAAATCATTGGCTTTGGCCTTGTATTGGTCAGGTAAATGTTGCATTAGGCTCTCAAGCTCGTCGTAGTGAGCCCTATCGTATCTGGCAAGTAATGCCTGTGCATTAGCTATCCTCCAGTGATTAGCTTCCCGGGCGGCAACTGGTTTGCCTGAAGCGTCTAGTAATTTAGACTCTTTGTCTGGAGGTGGAGCATCACCGGAGGGTCTGAGAGTTGGCACGCTTCCTAGCATTGGTCACTACTAGGGAATCTAAGGGGAGTTGTCCTTTAATGTAGGTGGGATCATTGGGGGCGGGTTTATATTTTTTGTCAATCCGAGGATTGAGGATCCTGGTCCTGACAGGGTCTTTGAAGATGTCTGGAGCATGTTTGATGACACCTTTCAGCATGGGTAGTGTGTGTACAGTCTTTTGTGATTGTCCAAAAGTCTCTACCAGGAAGTCTTCCTCTGTGGGATCTGAATGCATTTGAACACCATGATATTGGGCAGCCCTATCAATGAGTTGACTAAACCCAATGTCGTCATCTGGGGGAGATGGTCTTGTTGGGTATGCATCCTGATCAGGAAGGTCTGGAGGATCTACAGGGTGATTGTAGTCGTCCCATGTGTCCTGTGGTATGCTAGTGTCATCATCAGGATCTTTGAAAGTGTCATCATGTCCACCCCCACCCCCTAGGTCATCCTCATCCTGTGGTTGTGGTGAGTATGGATGAAGTGTAGGAGAGTTTGGAGGAAACAAAGGCTTAGTAGGAAGAACAGGAGAAGAGGGTCTTATTGGTGAAGTTGACCAGTCCCTTTTCTTCACAGGCACCTCAGGGATGTGTGGGGTGTCGAATTTCCTCTTGTTCTGCGGGATATTGATAATATGGCCTGTTTTAGGGTCCACATGCAGTGTTTTCTGTTTGGGATCGATAGGATCCGGCAGAAACAGTTCTTCCTGGTTAGCGTCTCCCTTCGGCGCCGATTTTTCTGGTTCCGAACGCGGCTTAGATTTCTGCTCTGGAGCCTTAGAAGGGGTTTTGGGTCCTTCGGCTTCGACGTGGAGTCCGAAATCTTTTTGGGATCCGAAGGTTGTCGAGGTTTCTTCGGATCCGAGGCCTTATGTTCTTTCGGTGCCGAAGTGCTCGGTGCCGAGGCCTTTTTGGGGAGAGCGGGAGTAGGATGTGTTCCCGTTTTCGGCACCGACGTGCGGCTTGCTCGGTCCCGAGCTGCCGTAAGGCTTCTCCTTTGTCTTCGGAGCCGGGCCCGGAGGCGGGGCTTCTGAAGTTTTCTTTGGGTCGCGACTAAGGCCTTCAGGCGAAGTCTTGACCGGAGCCTTCTTTTTTTCGGGTGGGGTTGGGGTAGGGGCAGTTGTACTCACTCGTTGACCTGGAGCGATGTGGTCATCGGAGTCGGAGTCATCTGCTTCGGATACGATCTCGAGATCCTCCGAATCCTCTGCCTCTGGAACGTCGGGGCCTTCGTCGAAGATGTCTTCTGGCACCGATGCAGCCCGTTGCGCCATAACGTGTCGTCGAGCCCGGCGATCACGGATAGTCTTCTTGGAGCGGAAGGAGGCGCAGGCTTGGCAATGTTTTTCCTCGTGTTCGGGCGAGAGACAAAGGTTGCAGACCTTGTGTTGGTCGCTGTGTGGGAATTTAGCTCCACACTGGGGGCATTTTTTAAATGGAGTCCTTTCCATTAGCCGTAGGCCCGAAAGGGGTCGATAGGCCCAGCGGCCTGCGTTGACGACCGGAATCGAGTCTTGAGTTAGCGCGTCGAAGGGCACGCGAACGAAAACAATACCGTCGAGTTTGCGATGATTTGCGCGCCAAAAAGGTTTGGAAAACACGGTACCGAACCGGAGCGCTGAAGTTACATCAGAACCCGATGGCGGAAAAAAACAATCTGAAGATGGAGTCGATGCCCATGCGCACTTTCGTCCAAGGGAGGAGTCACCTAACTCGTGACTACAAAAGACTTCTTCCAAGACAACAACAAGGTGCAAGCATCCGAGCCCAACACCAGATGGCGATCTCTGCAAAAGTATGAATTCTGCAGCTTATATGCCTCGAACACATTGTTTTGCTCTCATCGGACAACTGTGGGAGCTCTACTGTTGCTAGGAAGGTGCTAATCTCTAGTTGGTCGATCGGTGGTGGGGCCGTGTATAGTGCCTTATAATGGTCATAAAAGGCTTTATTAATGGCTGTTTGTTTAACGTGCCCAGTCCTCCAGTGAGCGGTGTGAAAGGTGCTTGGGATGAGAGTCAAGCCTGGCTGCAAGAGTAAGACTCCTCTGCTTCTGCTGTTTTATGTCACACGTCGAGCTTGGAACCCAGCCCGAGCTAAAAGATTAATAATAACTGTAAAATGAATCTGTTGTTTAATGCACCCAATGCAGAGATCTGTGATTTGTCTAATCAAAGATTTGACTTATAATGTAGCACAGAGGGTTAATGGGACTGCTGCAAAGCACACCTCTTTTGTTACTTCTTGTTTTTAAGTTATAGTCCTTTTAGTATATCGCAGTAAAGTATGAACCGGCATCAAGGCGCTGCATGCAGTGCAAGGCATAAGTTTAGAACCATATACCTTTTTCCAATCATTTGATATTATAGGGTTGCTAAAAAAGGGTTCACTTGGATATCGATAATGTCTTTTTGTTATAGCCATCCCCAACTATTGCATTATGAGTTAAATCCGTACTTTGTGCTTCACCAGACCAAGAACTATTAGCATATAACGCCTATCAGTATAGATGATAAGTGACTCCTACACCTTGGAACCATCATTCTCTTATGTAACATTCCTTGTACATTTATGAGTTATTGTGTAATATAGGTGTGCATGTGCGACATAAAGTGCTCTTGCACTGTACCCTTACCCTGGGATGAGCAGCACTACTAAAGAAATTAAATAAAAAATAAATTATTATTATTGTAGTTAATCATACAGAAAGATACATCTGATATATTGCATTCAAATCTCACATACATGGGTTCAACAAAATCAAAAACCGGCATCCAAATCATTGTTTCTAGTAAGTCCTTGTGAAGTGATAACAAGCTAAGTGCTTTTTCTCAACATTGCATTGGCATATAGGTTTTAATATACAGATAGCTCCCAGCCAGGATGACACCAACAGAAGGAGGGCTGATGATCTTTTAAGTGAGTCCTTTCTGTTTTTCCAGCTGGAGGTGGAAAAAGAAACCCCCATTTTACTCTACAGGTTGCTGCTCTGAAAGGAAAGCAAACAAGTTGCGGGTGCTGCTGAGTGAGTCCTAGTTTCACCAAATTACACTGGATAAATTCAGCATATTCCATGACAGTGGCTTGGACCCAGGTCAAACATTCCTGCTGGATCTGGCTGGGTCCCTATCAGATCCTGCACTGATGAGACTGAAGAGGAAATTGATTACGTGAGATATGAAGATGGGAGGATTTCACAAAGATGTCAGGGAGAAAAAGGCTGCCCAGCCCTGGCCTCACCTTGTCCAAATGGACATACAAAACTGGCTGTAACAGGGATTCCAACTGCAAGGGGGCAGTTTACATCTGACCATCATTTTGTATGCTCTGCAGACAGGGCAAGGATTGGATGTGCATGTACTCTAAACACTTTAATGTTAATGACAAACTGGCAAGCACTATGAGGAACTCACTAGTTTCATCATCAGAACTCTCAATCGTGCCCTGTCTAAACAACCACCATCACCATGAACTCACCCAGACAGCTGGAGGTCACTCAGTTCACAATACAACATACTAGTTATATGATGCAAGAAAAAAAAACTATAGAAACACATTTGGAAAAAGCAAATACTCTTAGGTAATGAAGGATGAAATGAAAATAAGGGTGAAATGTAAGCAGGTACTGCTTTGCTGAAGTCGATTACATTAGGGTAATGATTTGGAAACTGAGCAGCGCTTTTGCCTTTAAATTTAAGGTCATGAATATTGGGCCACTTAGGGACCCATCCCAAAGTTTATTTTAGGACCTGCTAAAGCAGTTGGTGGATGATTCGTTTAAAGGAGGTGCACAGTCTAATGAGATTGCATGGGGCGGCGGTGATATGAGAAAGGCATAGCGCTAATGATGAAGGGGAATAAGGGGAAGAGAATTTGATGGGACAAGCCGACTTATGACGGTGTCATCAGACTTGAGGGAGTGTTGGTGTTGAGATGTTGGGGAAGCGTCTCACGTAAGGTTTTGGGAAAGGGGTCTTTTTCCTTTCTGCTCCAATCGCCTTGGTTTCATCTAGTTCTCAGACAAACCCATCTCATTCTTGCCAAAACTGAGAGGTTTAAGCTACTCTTTACTGAAACATGAAGACAGAGACATAGGACCTGTATCACTCCTAGTGTCACAGTAGGTGGTGATGCTGGAGGGACTTAGGATTTAAGGGCAAGGTGCTTATCAAAGTAAGTAATTGTCTCCTTTCTGCCTTTGTACATTTTAACTAGAGGGAGAGGGCCTCTCTTTGCAGTTTGCAAAACAGGTTATGCTGGAATTGCTTTAACCCCAGGACGGTTTATTTATATGTGTATCATTGTGTGGGGTTAATCCTGCAAAATCGATTAAATGTACTGTTTTAGGAGCCACATTACACAACGTTTCAACGTTGCCGCACTTGAACTTCATTAACATGGGTTATAGTCTGTTGTTGAAAAGTTCGTTCATCAATGTCAGGTTCACGTTCAGATGTGTGGTGACCGAAGTGCTAGTTGGAAGGTCAAAGTGGGAACCGATCATAAAAATCAATAGTTATTAATAACATTTGGACTAGATTGCAGAGTGCATAGATGCCTCTTTAGCCTCCTCTTACTATAAGCATATTGAATAGAAATTAGCATTATGCTTAAAATGTTTCCTAAAGCATGTTTTTGAATAAACTGAGGATTGCAACTTTGGGCTGGCTTTTGGACTGGTACTGGTCTGCGTTGAGCTGAATTTGGGTTTGAATCTGAGAATGTCAGACTTTATTCTCATATTGTTGAGAAGGATAGTGTGAATTTACAGAAAACATGCTCTCTGTTTAGCTTTTGGAGCACCTCCCATAACCTCTATGAGAAGATCATGAGAAAACAGTTTTCTCTTAAACATGATTAATGAAATCTCAGCAGAAGGCCAGCACTTTTCACAGAGTAAAATCACTTTATAACACACCACAATTCCTAAAATTAGTATGGTGCCACTAACAAATGATTTATATTGTAACTAAAATCTGTTATCACCGTTTATAAGTGCTCCTTTTTGTGACCCTCAGAACCTGCCATTCACTACAATGCATTTCAATGGGGGCCATGTCCCAGAGTCCTGTAACGGCTGCCCTGGCATGCTTTCTATGATGTGCCCAGCCAATAAAGAGGGGGCGGCATTGGGACCCCCCCACATGCCCTTCGGGGTCTGGGTGTGCTCACTCTGCCCGCTTACATATTTGTATTAATTCATTTTGACGACAAAGGGACCAAGTCCCTTAGTTTTGTAATGACTGTCAAAACATATTGCTCAGGTTGAAACCAACCAATCAGGATTGACTAGTCCCCTTTACATTGGCCAATTAGAGCATATTTGGACACCAATTGTCCAGATGCACAATTATTTTTTAACCTTAATTTGTCAAATATTACTGAATGGATTTACGCCAAATCACAAAAAGCACAATCTGCAGACCAAGATCTAGCTTCCTGCCAAATTTGGTGCAATTCCGTTCAGCAGTTTTTGCTGTAGCCCATCTTAAAGAAGTCTATGGAAAATGCATGGGGATTTTGTATTTTGGGACCCACCTTTTTCCTCGGCCCCTGCTTGATGGATCACCCCGAACATTTGCATGCATGAACTCGTCAGAAAGTAGCACCTTTTTGGAAGGTTTCGTGGAGATTTGACAAACGGTGCCAAAGTTATTAGCAACACAAACAAAGCTTTTCCTATGGAACAGTTGACCTAACTATAACTACCTAGTGGCAACCTTGACTGGGTAATATGCATGACGCCGTTCCTCTAGGCTATCAAACTATCATTAAAAATCGTATAGGCAATAGAGGAGGTGGCATAGCTGTTGTATTCAGGCAAACATTACATATCATTAAAGCTGACGACATCTCCAACAATGTTGTGAGGCCCTTTTCACCAGATGCAACTCTACACCATCTTCCTCCTGTAACTTCTTGCTCCTTTACAGACCTCAAACTAGCAATGCAACATTACCAGACACACTTCTAGACATAGTTTCAAACCTGATAAAACTACACTCCAACCTACGCATTCTGGGTGACCGCAACATTTGGTTTGACAAACCCAACATGCCCCATCCAAAAACAATCATCGCTGGCCTAGACGCACTGAACGTGCATCAGATCATCCACAAACCCACACACATCGCTGGACACATCCTAGATGTCATTTTTGCAAATACAGAACTAGATACCTTTCAAACAATGACTCCACTCACATGGTCGATAGAAAGAGCAGCATTCGCCCAGATGTCACAATTCATTGAAGATAATGCCACACTTTCAGACTTCCAAACGGGATTCCGTCCAGGAAGAGGCCCAGAATCTGCCCTCGTTGTCAACTGGGATGACCATAAGAACACAGTTGACCACAATGGGGTTGCTACACTACTTCTCTTGGACATCTCGGCTGCCTTTGGCACGGTTGACCATGACACTCTGATAAAAGACTCTACAAAGCCGGCATAGAGAGGACTGCTCTAGACTGGATCACATCCTACCTTCACAACAGAACTAATGTCATCCATGCCCCCCCTTTCTCGTGCAAACCGTACTTCACAAGGCTCTAACATCTCACCCATGCTTGTCAACATCTACGTGAAGTCATTACTGGCACTGATCAATCAATTTCACCACACGTGCTATAACTATGCTTATAGCAAACACAAGAAGATGATGGACGGAGCGCTGAAACTTTTCAGACACTCACCCCCAGTCACAGATCTGGGTTAAATCCATCATCGTTCTTTAGCTCACTTCGCCACCCCAGTTCAGACACAGCTATATGCAAATCAGTCTTGACCCTGTGCCTCATGGGAACAGTCCAGCCCGAACTGCCAAGCCATGTCTTCCCTGGACCAGAAACAAGCATCCTGGGACTGGTTTCGGGCTAACAGCCCTCATCAGCCAGGCTAGCTTGAATCCAGTGGGAAAGTGAGCAAGGGACCCACGTCCCGGCATACCCTGCCAACTTAGGGCGAACAAAGCAAACACAAGGGGATGATGGACGGAGCGTTGAAACTTTTCAAACACTCACCCCCAGTCACAGATCTGGGTTGAATCCATCATCGTTCTTTAGCTCACTTCGCCACCCCAGTTCAGACACAGCTATATGCAAATCAGTCTTGACCCTGTGCCTCATGGGAACAGTCCAGCCCAAACTGCCAAGCCAGGTCTTCTCTGGACCGGAAACAAGCATCCTGGGACCGGTTTCGGGCTTACAGCCCTCATCAGCCAGGCTAGCTTGAATCCAGTGGCAAAGTGAGCAAGGGACCCATGTCTGGGCATACCCTGCCAACTTAGGGCGAACAAAGCAAACACAAGGAGATGATGGATGGAGCACTGAAACTTTTCAGACACTCACCCCAGTCACAGATCTGGGTTGAATCCATCAGCATTCTTTAGCTCACTTCGCCACCCCAGTTCAGACACAGATATATGCAAATCAGTCTTGGCCAGTCCTCACACCTGGTTTCCCACTCCTCCTGGCGTGAGTTCTGCATGGCTCTTTCTTCTGCAGCCCTAGGGGTCCGGCTGGCCATCTTCTGTCCAACTGGGAGCGTGACCCAGAAAACTACTCACTGCTACACGGCCCGGCCTAACGCCTTACGAGGGCTCAGGAGTTGGTGCGGTTCTTCCTCCTAACACCCTCCACCACCCTCCTAGGGATTGCGGCTCTTCTGGGTTCCTGGCTTGGACATCTTGCTCAGAAGATAGATGCTGTCCAGATGCCCTCCTTCAAATCCAGCCATATAGAGGATCTCCACCACGTCCATGGTAAGGTCAAAAATAGATTCAGACATGCTAATAAAGCCTGCGGAGACTGCAGGTGATAGCAAACCACCCACGCTCGACACAGACCACCTTTCTGAACCAGAAGACCTAGAGAGGCCACTCTTCTTATCTCTCCGCACTGACCTGCAGGCAGTGATGAGGGACCTTTGAGCAGACCTACGTGAGATTTGTTGCGACCTGGAAGAGGTGGGTGAAAGGGTGTCTGCTATGGAAAAACATGAAACCGGACAAGATGAAGAGGTTGAATGGCTACAAGAAGTTCTCCGCCTGAAGAACCAGCACCTTGATTTACAAACTCACGCCGAGGATTTAGAAAACCACTCTCTGCGGAATAATGTGCGTATCAGAGGAGTCCCGACTCACGCGGAGGGATCCAACCTCAGGGAATATGTGAGGGCCCTCTTGCGACATATCCTGGGAACTTCAGAAGACACAGTCCTAAAACTTGATCGTGTTCATCGTGTGGGCCCACCGAAACCGGATAACGCTTCCCCTGCCGATATCTTGACTGGTGTCCACGACTTTTTTTTTTTTAACACTTTATTTTCCAATATGTAACACATTCCAATTGTACACTGAAATCACCTTTTTCATCACATCTTATAAATTCACTGTCCAAGTTCTATATGTCCAGCCCATTAGTATTAAACAGTTATATGGGGCACGACTAACATAATGAAATATCATAACATCTGATATCCTATCCAAGGAATCCCTCTTCAAGCCCAATCCCCGTTCAATCCACAGTTGCGCAGGATACTGACGCCCAGAAATTACCTTCAGCAGATATGTACAGCAACACCATGCCACCAACTGTCGCCCCCGGCGTGCATGTAATGTCCCCGAAACAATCACCCCACTCCCTCGGGTACAATACCGCTCTCCATCTGAGAGCTGGTGGTTCGCACAATATCTGCCACATATTTCCGGAGTGGGACCCATATGTCCCTTGGGCGTGACATGGGGGCATAAGACTGGCATAGACCTCCGCATTAACGTTGCAATGAGTTAAACTGCGCAGCCAGTCCTGTACCTTGGGTACTGTTTTCCTACCCCAATGGATAGCAACCTCCCGTTTAGCCAGTAGTAGTCCCAGTGATGCAAACCGTCTAACTCCCTTGGGAAAGTTCACATTGTACCCCAGCAGTGCAACCTCAGGAATAGGAGTGAGAGGTAAGCCAATTATCTTCCCAAGTGTAGTGTGGATGTCAACCCAGTAGGTCTGTACTCGGGGGCATGTCCACGCCAGGTGGATGAAATCGGCGTGAGGAGCAACGCATTTTGGACAGGTATGCGGCCTAGATGCATCTATCCTATTTGCTTTAACAGGCATAAAATAGGCACGACGAAGAAATTTAAAATGGAGAAGCTTGTGCCTGCTGTTAAGGGAGATTTCTTTGGTGGCCATACAACATTTGGACCATTGGTCGTCTGTTATTTGCCCGCCCAGGTATGCCTCCCAGGCCTGTCGGAGCCGGTCGTCACACATCGGTCTCATACCAGCGCAAGCTTTGTACATTTTAGAAATGAGGCGTGCTCCGTCCGAGTTCTCTATCACTAGTGTGAGTGGGGTAAACGATTCCGGTTCAATTGGAAACGTGGGGAGCAGCGCCCGCAGGGCTGATCGCATTCGAGTCATAACAAATCTAGTCATAAAACTGCAGTCAACATACCGTGCTTCGTCGTCTAGGGAAAATACGTGTCCATCAGGATATAAATCTCCCACTTGAACTATGCCCAAGGTGGCCAATGTGTGTCGCACCAGGCCCTCCCCAGAAATCGGGAACCACCTAGTGTTGGGTAGAGGAAGGGCGGAGGAGTAGAGAGTCTGAGCACCAGTGAGCTTTCTCAATTTTTCCCACGCCCAGCTGGTGGTAGACACCGTTTGTATGTCGTGCGGATCGCGCGGGAAGCCCCTAGGAAGAATTGTGGACAGCCGGTCCGGTAGAACAAGATCTGCTTCAGGCCGCAGAAACGGTATTCTTGCGTCAGGGTGAAACCAAGCGTGTGCATAGCGACACTGTGCCACTAAATAATATAATTGTAAGTCCGGTACGTTGTAGCCCCCCTGTCGTATGGGAGTGTGAGGATTGACCAGCGGACCCGTGGCTGCTTCCCACCCCACACCAGCCGCGTGAGGTGGGATCGCAATGTCCGAAAAAAACCGTCAGTGATAGGTATGGGGATGTTGTTAAAGAGATATAGGAATTTGGGCAGTACGACCATCTTTATAATTGCCACCCGCCCAGCTAATGACAATGGTAGCCGCAGCCACCGTTCTACCTGTGCCTCTAAATTATGCACTGCCTGTCCATAGTTTAAGCGTATGATAGTTTGTGCGGTGTCTGAGTGGACGTGAATCCCGAGATATTTTACCGATTCAGAACACCATTTCAGTGGATATTCGCATTCCCACGGCTGAGTGCCCGAGGTTAAGGGGAAAATGATGGACTTGTGCCAGTTTATGCCCAGCCCAGAGTGTCTACCAAATCGAAGAATTTCTCTAATGAGGGGCGCTAAGTTGGCTTGGGGTTCACGGACGTATAGAATGGTATCGTCTGCATAGAGGGAAACCAGAAGAGGGCCAGTGTTGAACTGCAATCCCCGATGGAGGTGGCATTCTTGGAAGTGCCGAATCAGCGGGTCCATTGCTAATATGAACAAAAGTGGAGACAAGGGGCAGCCCTGCCTAGTCCCACGGAATAATGCAAAGGGCCTGGACAGCGTACCATTTAGACGAAGTCTTGCCGTGGGCCTGCTGTAGAGGAGCGCAGTAGTGGCTACGAAACCCAATGGCATGCCCATTCGCTTCATCACTTCGATAATAAATGGCCACTCCAAGGAGTCAAAGGCTTTCTCCGCGTCCAATAGTATGCGCTGCCGCGGGGGTGTCTGGATTAACCCTATGAAGGACTGCGAACAGGGTCTGAAGGTTCAGGGAGGTTGACCGGTGGGGCACAAAACCGGACTGCACTGGGGAGATAATATACTCCATTAATTGAGACAGCCGATTTGCAAGGACTTTAGCTAGTATTTTATAATCTAAATTTAATAGGGATAGTGGACGATAGGACTCACAGAGCGTGGGGTCTTTGCCGGGTTTGGGGAGGAGAATAATTACGGCTTCGCATAGCGTTGGGGGAAGTACCTGTTTTTCCAATGCCTCCGCATATACCTCAATTAGTTGCGGGGCCAGAAGATCCCTATATTCTTTATAAAAGTCCCCTGTGAAGCCGTCCAGCCCAGGGGCTGTGGAGCCCCGGATGGTGTCGATGGCGAGTGTGACGTCGGCCTTTGATATGGGCTCTGACAAGAAGTCCTGCATATGTCTTTCCAGGTAGACCATTGCGATCTCAGAGAGGTAGTCATTCCTGGCTGCCCCGTCCGCCCCAACGCTTGAAGTGTACAGTGAGGTGTAATAGTCTAGGAACTCGTCACGGATATCCGGGGTAGTGTTAAGTATGTGACCAGATGCGGCGTGGAGTTCAGTGATGTACGATTTGCTATACGGAGGTCTCAACATGTGTGCCAACACTCTCCCCGGTCTTTCCCCCTCTCCATACCGCCTGGCTGTGTGGTACTTCCCCAGATATAATATCTCCCGGTCAGCGATATCTCTGTATTCTGACAGTAGGGCTAATCGTTTTGTCTGCCCTGCAGGGTCCAAGGACCCCTGGGGGTCCGAGTCCAGCGCAGTGAGGTCTCGTTCAATGCGTGACAACGTACTTCGGAGGTCCCGAAGCACCCCCGCGTGTTTGGAAATACATACACCTCTAATAACTGCCTTGAAACCCTCCCATAATACCGCGTAGGAACTCACGGAACCGGTGTTGATCTCGAAATAGTCCTCTATGGCTTCACGTAGTTCAGCCTTGAAAAGTTCGTCCTGCAGGGCCCTGCCGGGAAAGCGCCACTGTCGTTCGTATCCCTCTGGCCGTGGGAGTTTCAGACGCAACACTATCGGGGAGTGATCTGAATACGTCCTGGGGAGTGTCGTGAGTGAGTCAAACCAGTCTGTGTATTCAGGGGAGAGCAGCCAGTAGTCTATCCTGGTCCAGGTGTTATGCTGACCGGAAAAGTGAGTGTATTCAGTGAGAGTCGGGTTTCGCTTCCGCCATATATCCGTAAGTGTGTGTTGCTCACAGAGTTCCGTCAGAGCTCGCCGCGCCCGTGGTTTGGAGTCAGGGGCCCGTGATGTGCTGTCAAGTCTAGGGTCAACTAGCAAATTAAGATCTCCTCCCAGCAGGAATTTATGAGGGTCGTGCTTCGTTAGTTGGGCGTTCAGCGCCTTGAAAAACTGAGGGGAATCAGTGTTCGGGGCATAAACGTTGACCAGAGCGACCTTGTGGCCACCTAAGGAGCCAGTGACAATGATGTATCTCCCTGCTGGGTCCCGGACAACGTCACTGAGACTAAAGGGGACCCTCTTGTGTATTAAGATGGCAGTGCCCCTAGCACAGCTGCTGTAGTTGGCAAAGAACCTGAGCGCTCCCCAGCTGGAGCCGAATCGCGCCGCATCAGTGGGGGGGAGGTGTGTTTCCTGTAAATAGGCTATGTCTACTTTGTGTCGGAGCAGGTAATGCAGCACCTGCCGTCGTTTACGGTTGTCATTGAGCCCCCGGACATTCCACGAAATCAGGGAGAGTGCCGAGGGACCCTCAACGTTACCCAGTCGTGCCATCTGCAAAGGGCGTGAAGTCTAGTTGGACATAACAGCGATGAGTGCGCAGTATTTCTAGTGTTAGTGAACAAAGGTGCGTTTTACAACTGGTGAAATGAACATTCCAATCAACCCCCCAACCCCCACCCAGCCACCTTTCATCCCAAAGGAGGCCAACCCTCTGTGTACAAACAAATAAGAAGTACAAGTTCACTTTAAGTTTGACTGATGTTGCCCAAACACAGTACCCCAGTGTAACAAAAAACAAATTCAACGGATACACCATGTGGGAGTGGCAACTCCGGGTCTAAGACCGGCTAGATGACGCATTAATGCAAAAAAGATAAGCCTTTTCCCAATTATATACATTAGAATGGTTTAAATCCAGCAAACGTGTTAACCAGTGCCTGCGTTGGAGAAGAGTTCTGCACTCGCATCCGAGCCGCTATAAGGCGGGGAAGGTTGACTCCCTTCCACTGAGGATGGATTGTTCCGTTGTTTATATGTGCGGCAGAATTCTTGAGCCTCAGTCGGATTGTCGAATATTCGAGCCCTGCCTCCTATCTCTATTCTCAGCCTTGCAGGGTATAGCATGCCGTATTTGAGGCCTAGGTTGCGCAGAGTGGCCTTTACCCCATTAAATTTACGTCGGGCCTCCTGAACCATTGACGTGAAGTCTGGATACAATGCCAGCTTTGACCCCTGCCAGGTCAAGTCCCCCGCTCTCTGGCCAGCCTCAGTGTAGTGTCACGGTCCCTGAAATTCATGAGGCGAGCTATTATGGGCCTGGGAGGGAGACCCGGGTTAGGTCTGGGGCCCAGTGACCTATGGGCCCTTTCCACCACGAACCCAGCAGTAAAGGAGTCTTTGCCAAACAGATCGCTAAGGAGAGTTTCTACAAACAGGTCCATGCGGCCAGTGGCCGTCGTCTCCGGTACTCCCAGAATGCGGACATTGTTACGGCGACTGCGAGCCTCCAAATCCTCGTTTTTAAGGGCGACTTCTTTGAGTGTACGTTCCACTTGCTCCAATCGCTTTAGCAACTGCGCAGTCCCGTCTTCAATGTCGGAGATGCGGGCCTCCGCTACATCCAGCCGGTGCTCATGCACTTGGATTTTAGCTCCCATTCCTGCAATGTTCTTGTCGAGTGCATCGAAACGTGAGTCTAGGGCCTTGAAGCCTGCCCTCATTTCGTGCAACATGGCCGCGGAGGCCGTCTCAGCAGTCGCGGCGTGTGTGTTGTCGGCCATTTCGGCAGTATCCAAAGACGTTTTGTCAGGCACTTTCTCGAAGGGGAGGGTTCTCTGTTTAGGATCTTTGCGGCCCATGCCGCACTAAAAGTTCCAGGCTCCGATGCGTCGCAGGATTTTGAGGCAAAATGGGCAAGGAGCAGCGGTGGACTATAAAGCTCCAGCTGTGTGTGCTGGTAGGCCAGCCGCAACAAGATCTGCCTGTGTGCTGCAGGAAGTCGACCAGGGGCCACTGTCCGAAGAGTGTGCCCAGGCCTGCCCCGGCCGTCAAAAAGGACCGAGCAAAGTCGTGGCGCTGATATCAGGTGTGAAGGCTACTTCAGGGGCCCAAAGCGTTCATATGGCCAGACAATGAGGTTCCACAGTCCGTGCGCTCCGAGTTCTTCAAGAGGCAGCGCTCCGATGGCTAAACTGAGGCAATGCAGGCATGCGTGTGGCCAACAACATGTTAAAGAGAGTGTGCCTGGTAGCAGCGCGGTGAAGGCTCTAGTCTGCAGTGGCACAAGGATCCAGAGGGCCAATCCCCAGGCGGTCCGCGGCACCACGCCCGGCGGGACCCCCCCCACCGGTCCGGAAAACCCTCCGCCGTCACTCGCGCCCCCGCCAGCGGTGGCCGGCTGGCCCTACGTGTAGTCCGAGGGGGCGCGAGACCGGGCAGCGCTATCAGGTGAGTCCGGAATGGAGAGCTGGGCGTAGGGGGGGGGGGAGGCAGAGTCTCCGCCGAAGCACCGCCACTCACCGCACTAGGGCCGGGCCGCCCATCCGCCGACAGGGCCTCGCTTATGCTTCTGTCCAGTGAGGCGCCAGGTCGCCCAGCCGCTGGCCCCTCCCGGTGCAGTCGTATCGGACTGTAACTCCGCCGTTCAAGCTATTTTACCCCCGGAACTCGGCTCAGCTGTTGCAGTGCACATTCCGCTGGCTGGCACTGTGGTGTTGGGCCGGTTTACAGTGCGATCATGATGGGAAAATGCCGATGAGCCAGATCGCCCTCCAGAGCTTCTCTACCAAGCGGCCATCTTAGCCGCCGGCTTGGCCACGCCCCGACTGGTGTCCACGACTTTCAAAAGAAAGAGAGCATTCTCCGCACGGCACGGGAGATCCATCCAATTCAATTCCGAGGTCATGCACCTGTGTTATATCAGGACTTGTCATCTATAACCCTTCAGAAGCTCCAAGACTTCTGCCCTGTCACTGCTCACCTATGTGAAGCTGGAATCGCGTACTCCTGGGGCCATCCCTTCCGGATCATATTCCATCTAGGTGGGAAATTGTTCCAACTTAGATCACTCAAGGAGGCCTGCAAGATACTCTGCATCACGGATCCCGCTACAGAGGACCACCACAATAGCCCTCAAGTAAATACGGTGTGCAAGAGATCTGGATGGCAATGTACCAAGGGCCCCTCTGTCGGTGCGAAACCTGACCCCACAACCATGGCTAAAGAGAAACAAAGGGTGCTGATGACACTACCCGGGGACACTGAAAAGTCCAAAGTGCTCTGAAGTCGAGGGAACTCCTTCATTACAATTGTGTTCTCCCAGGCAGGGGGGTACCACGATGGCCGGGATGGAGAGTGGAACATATAACAGGGATAGGTCAGCTTTGACAGTCTTCTCTCGCTGGATCGGTGCTTTCCCATTGGTACACGACTATCTCCTCTCCTGCCTGGCTCATGTTCCCCGATCTGTATTTTTCCACGATGGACTCATGTTGCTGTCATATTTATATTTAACTCTTGTTTGCTCTGTTGCTATTTTTCATGGGGTGTTTTCTTTTCTTTTGCTCCTCCGTGCAGACTCTTTTCTGGGCTCTCTAATATTTGATTCCTGGGCTCCCCTTCGCAAAGGATGCCTCTCCGAGTTGCCTCCTATCCTATAGGCCTGGACCAATACACAGCTTCTCCTTTCCCTACCTTACATTCCAAGATCTCTGAGTCCTTAACTTTAATGCCCGGGGCCTAAATAACCATGTCAAAATGGCAGCTGTACTTTCGCTTTTAGACCAGTCAGGCTGTGACATTGGTCTTCTTCAGGAAACCCACATGCTTACTAAAGATATACCTAGAATGTAGTCTCGTTGATTCACTCGTCAACTCTGGTCCTCAGACCCCTCCAAGAACGGAATAGCTATTCTTCTCTCTAAGAGGTTCAGAGGTGAGATTTTGTCTACTGTTATGGAGGTCAAATGGCGCCTGCTCGCAGTTCGACTTAAACTGGGCACTTTTCGCTTCACCCTGGTGAACATTTACACCTCGAATGAACGCCAAGAACCCTTTATTATTAATTCCCTAGCATCCGTAGCTATTCTGATAGCGGGAGATTTGAATTTAGTGATGGACTCCGATCTAGACTGCTCTGGCCAGCGCTCCAGCCAGACAGAAGCCTTTTCTACCTTAGGCTTAAAATGGTTGGCAGATTGTGGTCTGCACGATGTTTGGCGTCAACTCCGCCCCTCACCTAGGGATTACACATTCTACTCCACTGCACACAAAACATATGCACCTATCGATCACTTCCTAGCGTCTCCGTCACTGGTAGCCCATATCACAGAATCAAGCACTGCTCCCAGTCGCTCTCGGACTATGCCCCTCTCTCCCTGTCTCTTCGACTAGATGTCACCCAGCCCCGGTCATTTAGCTGCTGACTTAGAGACTCTCTACTGCAGTCCCCCACTACGGTTGATTCTCTGCGGAAAACCCTGACAGATTATCTTCATCCCAATGATTCCGGGGAGGTACCCTTGGCGTCGGTTTGGGAGGCCCTGAAACTAGTGATGAGGGGGGAACTTATAGTCATCTCTGCAGCTGAAAATCACAGGCGTCGGGACAAGCGTCAACTCTTAGAGAAGTCGGTTGCAGAACTTGAAGCTATACACAAGCGTACGGGTACCCCCAGAATATAGCATGAGCTGAAAAAAATGAAGCTTCTCTTTAAACGCCTTGATCTTGACAGGTCGAAATATGCCCTGCTACACCTGAAACACAAATTCTACCTCTATAGTGACCGCTGTGGGCATATGTTAGCCCACCGCCTCCGTAGTAAAGTTCACTCCAGATCCATGAAGATGATACGCACCGATCGCTCTATGGAGGTCCACTCTGACGCGGACATTGCTTCAGCTTTCCAGGCCTTTTATGGTTCCCTGTACTCCACCTCTGATGGCCCTAAGGGAGATTCCTCCCATTACCTTAATGGTGTAGCTATGACTCCGCTACCGACAGCAGAAGCTGCCACGCTTGACCAACCCATACGGTTAGACAAGGTGATATCAGCATTTGCTCGCCTAAAGAGCTCAAAATCTCAGGGCCCTGATGGCTTCACTGCCCAATTTTATAAAACCTTATGCCACAAGCTTGCGCAAGGTCAATCTAGAAAAATCCAAGATTTTGACTCTCTCAGCCACTCCCCCACACAAACCTACCCTGCATTCTCACTTACTTGGACATCCAAGTGGCTAAGACTCTCCCCAAGACCTTGGCTTCAAACAACACTGATCTCCTCTTCCAGACGAACAGGACCATGTCCTCTTGGAGTCGACTACACCTCTCTTGGACCGGTTGCATAGTGGCAGTTAAAATGACTATTCTCCCACGCATTCTTTCCATCTTTCAAACACTCTTCATGCCCCCCCTCCTAATGCCATCCGCTCTGTGCAATTAGCCATTTATAGATTTATATGGGATGGCAAGAAACCCCGACTTAACCAAAAGATCTTATACCATCAGAAACGAGACAGAGGATTGGCGATCCCCTTAATTGCCCGCTATTATCATGCCACAAAGCTCAGCTTCTTAGTGGAGTGGAATCGCCCTCTCTCTGAAAAAACACGGGGCCTTTATGGACCAGGCCGTTGCTGGCTCCAATATCTGGAAAGAGGTTTGGCTGCCACGTAAACATAGAGCATGGGGTCTGTACTCCTCACCAGTGACAAGCTCGACATTTAAAGTGTGGGACACGGTAGCCCTTCGACCTGGCTTTCGACATTTCTTTCCCCGATGCCGCTGATAATAAGTAACCCCGACTTCCCTCCGGGTCACGATCCAGAATCGTTCAGACGATGGTACGGTGGTGGCTGTAAAAGCATAGGTTCCCTTTTTAAACGAGATTGGATTATTCCTTTTGACCAATTATAATCGGACTATTCTCTCACTACAGCGGACTATATTCCATACTTACAGCTGTGAAACTGGGTGACATCATCCAGATATAAACCAGGGGCATCCCGACCCATGACCCCCTCTGAGAAATGGCTGCTTCTTAAATCTGATGATACACATCTTATCACTGAATTATATGCTCTCCTGTCTAGGGAGGGTCCCATGATAAGGACCAAAGGGCAGGTACGGTGGGAGGCAGAGTTGGGATGAGCACTAACCGTCAAAGAATGGGATGACACTTTTTACAGAGCTCATCACACAGCTAACACGGAGATGGCTTATAAGATTGTCTCCTATTGGTATCTAACACCAGCACGTCTTCAAAGGTGGAACCCGGGGTGCTCCAAGGAATGCTGGTGTGGATGCGGACTCACTGGGTACCTCCTTCATCTCCTATGGCACTGTCCCAAACTTTCCCGAGTTTGGGACCAGGTATTAAATGACGGTATTCAGAGGGAATATCGGAAAAAAATATCATCCTACAAAAATGTCTCTTGACACAACGTAAGTCCTCTATCTGGAAACACACAGGAACACATATTTTGGTTTGAAGTATTGATAGCAATAAAGGTCCTCAAAGCGTGGATCGTTAGGTCTTGTAGTCTTCAACCCTTACCACTGGCTTCTTCTCAAAGGATATTACTGATACCATTTCAGATCACATTTCATTACCTGTTGTGAGATGTTCCACTATATCTACAAATCATATAATTGTAAGGGAAAAGGGATAAGGCATGCACTGATATGCTGTTCCCTCACTATTTGTACTACCTACTTCGCAGTGATAAAAAGAAAATCATATATTTGTTGAAATTCAATGAACTCAAAAGAGAATTAAAAATGTGCCCAAGGGAGAGATGTGTGTGTGTGTTTGTGCTTGTTATATTACCCAGTGGCAGATACCCTGACCACCTAGACCTGGTGGCAAAACATATGTTTTTTAAAAATGTTGCCGTGAAAGTGGGAGCTCCTGTGCTATAATAAAAATAAACCGGGGTGGGTCAGGGCCCGGGGTGCTGTGCATATATAATTTAGGGGAAGGGGTGTATGGCCACCCTCCACAAACCTTTAACAGGCCCCGGGTCCGATATCTTAACAAAGGGCGGGGGCACGCAACCTTACTCCCTGAGCCTCTAAGAGAACTCGGGGACCCCATCTCTCAGTGCGGATAACTTAATAAACGAGAAGGCCCTCCTCCCTGAGACTCTAAGAGGCCCTGGGGACACCACCCACGGTGGCCATAAACTTTGAATTGGGGAGGGGAGTTGCGTGCCCCTCTCCTAAAGCAATACTATGGCCCCGAGGACCCTATCCCCTGCAGCCAGCTCAGGGTATGGTGTCCCAGGGTCCCCCACCCATGGGACACAGTTTTTTCCCTGCCCGGGAGTGCGGGCAGGGAAAGAATAATGTTCTCCCACCGGACGTGAGCAGAAAGCTGCTCCCGCTCGGTGGGAGAATAAAACTTTTTCCTCGCCGTGCTCTCTGGCAGGGAAAATATACTGAATTGATTTCACACCGCAGGAGCAAAAGAAAACTGCTCCCACTGGTTAGGAGCACTACCAACTCCTGCCGCACCCACGATGAGTGCAAGCAGGGAGCCGGCAGGGGTCCGAGGGGTCCTGGGCTCCCCCTCGCGGCCTCTAACAAAAAGTAATTGTCTGGTGAGCACCAAGTAGGAACTGGGGCACTCCTTAAATAAAACAAACTCTGGCTCCAGCGCAGGCATGTGTCCCCATTCCTGGGCCGAATTTTGGCCCCGGGGACCCCATCCCCCGGGGCCCAGTGCATTTTTTTAAGTTACGGGGGAACATGGCCCCCCATCCCGGGCCGTTTTTTGCCCCGGGGACCCCAACCCCTTCGCCCCACCATTATATTTATAGGGGAGGGGGGACACAGTCCCCCTCCCCGGCCCGATTTTGGCGCCGGGGCCCAGCCATATTCCAAAGGGGATGGGGAAATGCAGCTCCTCTCCCTGGGCCAATTGCAGCCATGGGGTCCGCATCCCCCAGGGCCCGGCCAACAAAGGGTGGGTGCCCTGGTGCCCACCCAGGGCACTCACCACACTATGGCTGGTGGCGCAAGAGGAGTCCCGCGGCCCCAGTCAGCTCTCTGCCTCCAGCGGGAGCTGATATAGCTCCCACCCACAGGGAGCAGCTAAAAATGCTGCTCCCTTTGGGCAGCAATATTTTTCATCTGTTTCCCTGTCCGCTTCAGTGCGGGCAGGGAAACAGATGAAAAGTCCGCTCTCAGTGGGCGGAAGCATTTTTCATGTTGCCGCCTGCTGGGAGCAGACTTAGGGGTCAATTACGATGTCGTCCGGAAAGGCTCCGAACGGCATTCGATTCGTCCGAATCTGATTCGGAACCCGCCTTTCCGACCGACTCGGACACTTTTCCCAACTAGCGATTACGATGGCTGGAAAGCGTTCAGACTGTCTGACTCGGTTCCGAAAGGCATTGGGAGTAACCGAGTCGTTCAGACCCGAATCGTAGCGGTCTATGGACCGCGTTCCAGCCGAGCGATTAGGATGTCAGATTCAGACAGCCTTTCCGGATCGGTTGTTCCGAGACGGATCGCCTTTTGGAATCTGACTTTGGGGGCCCGTAGCAGGCCTCCCTTCACCTGGGGCCCTCCGAATCGGGCCCGTGGCAGTACCCATGGGTCCCTGCTTTCCATGCATGCAGAGTGTGGCAGGCACCATTGGGTGCCCACCACAGGGTGCAAGGTTTTCCCCAACAACCCCTTTTGTCAATGGGAGCCTGTGTTCTCGTTCTGTACATAGGCTCCCATTGAAGTCAATTGGAATCCTACCGAACGATGTTGGGAAGCATCGTAATCGGTCGGTCCGACTCACAGAGCCCGATTCGTTCGGAAACGATTCTGAAATCAATTTGGTTGGAAGAGTTTCCTAACGAGATCGTAATCGGCCCATTAGTGTTGCTCCCACTTGGCGGGAGTTTTGAAATTGTTCCCGCCAAGAGAGAGCAAATAATATTTTCCTTGCCTGTGCCAGTACGGGCAGGGAAACCGCTATGTCCTCGGGGGTGGACACCTCGGGACATAGCAGGAGCCAGCCCAGGGGGATGGGGTCCCCAGTGCCATTAATGGTTCATTTTTAAATTGCGGCCGGGCCTCAGGGGACTGGATCCCCAAGGCGGAAATCGGGTCGGGGAGGAGAGCTGCCTGTCCTCCCTCCCCCTTTTTAAGTACAGCCGGGCCTGGGGGATGGGGTCCCCAGGGCCAAATTCGGCATGGGGAAGGGGGCCGCACATGACCCCTACCCCCAAATATATAGATTGTTACAGTCCCGGGCCGCGGGGCCCTGGGCCTCCACCGCCCCCTATTCTGAAGCAAAAAAAAAAAACACTGGGTATGCCAAGTAGGTTGGGGACACACTGAAACATAAAAAAAGACAAAAGTGAATACTAAATGAGAGGGCACAGCCCTTCAGTGCTCCTTCAAGTAGCGCCCCAAAATGCCCTGCATGGGCTATTTGCATAATTTATCCCTATAAGGGTCAGGGGCACCAACAACTTTTTTTTAAAATGTTGTGCGGGGCAGCTGAGTGTTCCGCGGCCTCCCAGCAATATTAGAAAAGAAAAAACATAAATCTTCTAGCTCATTGAAACCATGACGCCAGGAAAACTTACCATATCTTTTTTAAGCACTTCCTAAGCTGGAGCTTTTGCTCTGCAGCTGGGAGTGCAGCCCTCTCTAGGGGTTGGTACTATGGATGCGTTTTATGTGGTTTGAAGATATGTAAAAAAATTACAAGCCATTTTCTAGTTGCTTTAATGATTACTTTTTTTAGGCTGAAAACTGTTAAAAGAAAGACTGGCAAATTATTTTCACATTTTCACCCACAAAATGTAATAATAAGGGGGCGTGGCCAAGATGGCAGTCTGGTGAGACGTGCTTTCTTGTCTCTCCGCTCCCGACCGGACAGGTTATAGCCATATCTGCTTAAAGCTAGGACCACCCATGTCAGCATTCTCCGCCTGACACCCCATCCCCCCGAATGCTGAAGAGGTTGGGGTCACCCAAGCCCCCTCGACGATCAGAGCGAGGAGAGTGCGACCAGCAGGCCTACTGGAATCGGCCGAGCAGAAGCGGCACCCGGAAATCGGAGAGGCGCGGCCAGCAGGAGTGAGAGGCCGTCTGAGCGAGGCCGCGGCAGAAAGAGCAACACACCAAGCGACCCCCACACGGCCCTGTTAGTGCAGAGTGGGGCGAGCCAGAGGAGGAGTTGCAGCACACGAAGGCGCGGGAAGCATGAGCAGCTCTCCCGAATGCTATCCTGCCCTGACACGGTCGCGGAGGGAGGCGGAAGAGGAGACCTCGCATTGCAGCCTGAGGATTGTAGGAAGCTGGCTCTGTATATACTATACTAAAGTGAGGTATAGTGTGCACAGAGTCCAGTGGAACCCAAAAGGTAGGCAGAGGTAAAGTAGATAGCACCTGACTCTCTATTTGTGTTAGTGTGGTCGAGCAGTAAGGCTTTATCAGAGGACAGTGTTAAGCATTTGTTGTACACAGTCAGCAAATGAATTCACACACTCAAAGACTGAACTTCAGACCAATTGTTTTTGTATAAAAATATTCTTTTAGTTATTTTATTTTCTAGAACCAAGCAAGCCTGGCACAGGTAAGCAATAAATACTTTACAGTAGTAATGCAGTTGTAACACAGTTTGGATTGCAATTGTATAGGCACTTTGTTTTGATTACAGTATTGTTACTGAAAATGCAATGCTTCGGAATTACAGTACATATACTTTGTATAGGCTTTTTAGTAAAATGACCAGTAGATTACTTTGCAGATTACTTTTCTTACACAGTACAGTATACCTGGATACTGCACTGGGACATTTCCTGTAAACAGGTGACTAAAAGCGTTTTTGTTATTTAGTACAATTTTAAAGGATTTCTTAGGTTTTCCAACTCCACACTTAGAAACTTTTCATATAAAAACAGTCAATGTTATACTATGGAGGAAAATTGTGTTATCGGTTAACAGGTAATACTTTGTTGTGGGAGTTGGTATTCTGGGGTTAGACTCAGGGGTCCCCAGGGTCAAGGATGCACTCTTGTTACACCCTCAGCGGCACTAGGGCGGCCGGGTGCAGAGTGCTGAGGCCCAATGTTATCCAATGGAGGATACGGGGCCTCCGGTTGGTGGCTGCTGACGAGCAGGCCACTGGGTTGTGGGAGCAAAGCTCCTGGACTTAAGCTCAGGGCAAATAGGGGCTTGAGCCAGCACAAAAGGTGCACCCTCAGCGGCACTGGGGCGGCCGGGTGCAGAGTGCTGTTTTGGCATCGGGAGCCCTGTAGCTTTCAATGGGGAGTCTCCGGTTTGCAAACACACTGCAGGCTCGGGGACGAAGGTCTTCTCGGTGCGACCACCACTTGGAGAGGTAAGTTGGGATGCTGGGGGTTGGTTAGGCACCGTCGGTTGGGCCACCGAAGGCCGTGGGGCGTCTGGTGCAGGGGTGCCTTTTAGGGTCGGATCTTCTTACCAGCTCCTTGTTGTGGTTGGGGGGACCTTCTGGTTTGAGGCTGCAGGCGTCGGCTGGAGGCTTGAGGCAGGTCAGGGGTCACGGGATCTTGCGTCAGGATCGCCGGGGAGACCTTCTCTTGGTGTTGGGCCACTCAAACTCGGGTTGTGGGCGTCGGGTGCAGAGTGGTGCAGACCCACGGATCCTTGCTGAGCTGGAGTCTGTTGATGAACAAATCCGGTGTTCACGGGAGACAGAGTCTTTGGGATGGAAGGCAGGCAGGTCCTCCGGGATTCTCAATATTGCTGGCTGCAGGACACACCAGGATTTCGCTGGAGCAGGTTCGAGGTGGGGACAGGCCGGAAGGGCTGGGGCCAAGTGAGTGGGCGTCCTCCTCTTGTTAGCTTCAGCACGGCTGTTCAGTCCTTCTTCTTCTTATTTTCTTCTTCTGGTTTTCTGTCTGACTTCTTGGTTCAGGGCTGCCCCCTAAATACTGTATTTAGGGGGCATTTTAGGGGTCTCAAGGTCAGTAGCCAATGGGCTACTGACCTTAGGGTGACTACACCCTTGGTGTGCTCACCCAACGTGGGAGAGTGAGTACAATCCCTAATCCTGATTGGGAAGTGCCTGCCATCTGCAAGATGGCGGGCACTGAAGAGTGGGCTTCACCTCGCCTCTCCCACCTGAGGGGTTGGGTTGGCAGAGGTGGGCACACCTTCTGGGCTGGCTAAGTTTTTCCTGCCCGTCTTCCCGCCGAAAAGGAGGGGAGACAGGAAGGGAGCCTGCTCCTGATAGCAGGAGAGGCTGGGGGTCGCATTACAGAGGCTGCAAGGCCTTTGAAGCTCCCATGCCACAGATGGCTCTTCCTGGCCTGGGGGAGGTGGGAACACCTCTGCCCAGGAAAGGCTTTGTTTCTGGGCTCAGGGAGCGAAGGCTCCCATCCTAGGGTTACAGAAACATGCCTTGTGGTGACAGGCTGGTGTGTACCAGTCAGGGAACCCACCAGAGGCTGGTCATTTTTCAGGGGGCATCTCTAAGATGCCCTCTGAGTGCATTTTTCATTAAAACCCACACCTTGGTATAAGTGTGGGTTTAATGTGCTGAGAAGTTTGATATCAAACTTCCCTGTTTTCAGTAAAGCCATTATGGTGCTGTGGAGTTCCTAATGACAAACTGCCAGCACCATATACTCTTAATGGCATTACTGCACTTACAATGTCTAAGAATTGGCTTAGACACTGTAGGGGTACAGGGCTCATGCACCTGTACCCTCACCACTGGTATAGTGCACCCAGCTAGAGGGGTGGCTGACCTATGCCAGGGCAGTGGGTTGTAGGCATGGCACACAGGGATGTGTGCCATGTTGACTCTTCACTTTGTTCTGCACCAAAACACGCAGCCTGCAATGGCAGTGTGTGTGTGTAAAGGTACAGGGCCTCTAAGGGTGGCACAATAAGTGCTGCAGCCCTTAGGGGCCTTTCCTGGCCACAGTGCCCTTGGTACCCATGGTACCTTTTACAAGGGACTGACATGTGGCCAGAGAGGTCCCAATTGGAGGTACAAGGTACAGTTTTGGGGAAAGAACACAGGCCCTGGGAACCTGATTGGCAGGGACCCAGGGCACATCAAGTCAAAGTGCATCAGTAGTCTGGCAAAAAGTGGGGGGGTTACTGCAACAGAAACACAGCTTCCTACACGGATCGGCCGAGGGAGGGCTCGACATGACTGGCTGGAGTCCCCGCTGGGAGTCTCTCGGGGGGCCCCCTCTGAGAGCTGAGGGGGTTGGGGGTTGCCTCGGCCCCCCCGAGGGTCGGTGGGAGGAGGGAGCGACCAGCGGGTTCAACGGAATAGCCCGCGCAGAAGCGGAGACCAGCAATCAGAGGAGCGGCCTGCCGGAACGACAGGCAGCCTAAGCGAGGCCGCAGAGGAAAGAACAATGCGCCAAGCACCGTCCACACAGCCCTGTGAGTGCTGAAGATGGCAACGAACTGCTGAGGTGAGGAGCGGTTACAGCTGAGGGGCCGGGTGGGTTCCGGCCCGCCCATATACAGAGGAGCGGGACACTCATACCATAGCACACACTAGAGATAAGGGGCTGGGCCGGCCCTTCGCTCCCTCCCCCCGCCGCTGTGGTGAACACGTGAGCCAGAACTGGGGAAGGGGGCAAGGAGGCCCTGGGCCCCCCCAAACTTGGACAGCCAGGGCCCCTCTTCTTGTGACGGTGGCGGAGCCTACAAGAGGACATCCAGAAGGCCGGTCCAGAGAAAGACCGAGGGCCCTAAGGAGGTGGTCAGCAACAGTGGTGCTCCCGGGGCTGAGGGGCAGTCACTGGCCCCCGTGGAGAGGGTCTGACGAGAACAGCCGGACTGAAGGCCCACTTACTGTTGGCTGGTGATGCCCCCGCCCTTGAGCCTCGGAAAGGCGGTGGAGGCAATGCGAATCCCAGAAGTTTAAGTGGCCCCCTGAGCTCTCCCCTGGCAATCTGCTTTGAACTCTGAAAGGCTGGAAGACCGGAATGGCCACCGGTAAGGGGAGAAAAGACAGAACGGTCAAAGAAATGCTCCTCAAAGCAACCAGCTCGCTGACCGAGGGCCCCACTACCCTGAAAGGGACAGAAGACACGGAGGGGGTAGACGAGGCGGAGGCCCCGATCCGTCACACCTTTCTCGAATCGCAATTCTCTTCTCTGCGAGAGGATCTCTCCTCAATGAAAAGGGAGCAGTCGGCCGACTTGAAGGAGGTCCGCCGGGACTTAGACTCACTGGGAGACAGGATCAACACTCTAGAGGACCATGAGACTAACAGAGACGAGGAGATCGAGGGCCTCCAGCAGGAGATCATCCGCATACGCGAACAACATCTGGATCTTCAAGCACACACAGAGGATCTGGAAAACCATTCCAGACACAACAACATACGGATCCGAGGTATAGCGACCGGAATGGAGGACACTAACATAGAGGCCTTGGTGGTCGAGCTCTTCAGGGCACTTCTGGGGGAGCCCCCGGACTTCCAAATTAAATTGGATCGCACGCACAGAGTGTGGCCTCTGCGGGCGTCCCCGGCCCCACCAGCTGATATCCTGACATGCGTGCGTGATTTCCAGCTTAAAGAGCGCATACTCAGTGCTGCAAGAGACAATCCTGCATTTCAATTCAGAGGCGTAAAACCTACGCTGTTCCAAGATCTGGCTGCCTCCACGTTGCAAAAATGCAAAGCATTTCGACCTATCACTACCCACCTCTGGGCAGCTGGCATCTCATATTCTGGGGACACCCCTTCTGACTGATCTTCTCCTTCAATGGGGAGCTACGGCAAATACGCTCGGTAAGAGAAGCTAGTAACTTGCTCGGTGTTGAGGTCGCACCAGCAGACGAACCTCGACAAGTCAAGACGAACAGGAACCGCCGAAGCGCTCACAGCTGGACTACGATCAACCCACCAGCTGGCAAGCTGTGCCCGACCCAGTCACTATTGCCAAAGAAAGGCAGGCGGTCCTGGCGACGCTGGCCGGAGCCCCCCCGGACCCTCGACATCATAATGCGCAGAGGGGGCTGGCGGACAAATCAATGGTCTTTTTCGCTGGTCTCCTTCATGAGACGAGAGGAACCGTGCCCGGGCGGGAGCGTGGAAATGTCAGCCACTGATACCCCCTTTCAATCTTCCTAGGGGCATGTCGCTCCGGACTTCAACCAAACACAGAACGATTGACTATTGGTTAATAGTTGTATTTGTTAGGGTTTATTTGTTCTTGTCCCCCCCACGCTTCGTTTCACACCCGGGTAACTCCCTACCATCAAGAAGGTGCCCATGCCACGCCTGGGGCTCATGGGAATGGGCCCCCCCCCCAGTTTTCTAACGGCGCCCCATTTAGCCCTTTGTCTATGTCCAGACCCATATGACAGCGGACATCAAACTCCTTAGTCTAAATGCGAAGGGTCTGAACAACCCGATTAAAAGAAGGGCCATCCTATCCTACTTAGAGCAATCAGGTGCCCATATATGCTTGCTACAGGAAACCCATCTACTAGCGAGGGACACGCATAGGCTCTGTTCAAGGGCTTACCAATACTACTCTTCCAACACAACCAAAACAGCCGGGGTGGCGATATTCATTTCTCACACTTTTGGAGGGAAAGTGGGCATAATAACAAGTTGAAATCAAAGGGAGGCTCTTAGCTATCTCAGTCACTATCAATGCTCACACTTTCACCATAGGCTCCATCTACGTGCCCAACGAGGGACAAGAGGTATTCCTCCGACGGGCAGTGATGGAATTAAAAAGCTCACCAGACAGGCAACTTCTGATGGGGGGAGACATTTACTTGGTCTTTGACAATCAGCTAGACCGTTCCGCCCAACGGCAAGGACAGACTGGGGCACTTTTGCGGTCTGGACAGGAATGGTTACACGAGGTGGGACTGATAGACATCTGGCGCAAGCTGCACCCCCACACCACAGATTATACATTCTATTCACACGCACACAAAACGTATGCTAGAATTGACTACTTCTTAGGGTCCCATTCCTCGCTCCGCCTGGCGTCTTCTTCGGATATCGAACCCCGCTCACTTTCAGATCACGCGGCAGTAACTCTCACTCTAGCAATCCCTCCAGCAAGTAGACCACCATACTCTTGGTGACTGCGTGACACACTCTTACACCCCCCGGCCATGGTACAGTGGCTCCCTCAGACACTAGAGGAATTCCTGACTCTCAATGATACACCTGACACTTCCATTACCACCTTATGGGAAACACTCAAACTAGTCGCGCGAGCATAACTTATTGAAATTTCCTCAGCGGATAACAATCTCCGCAGGGAGAAGAGAGAGAGCCTTAACAAACAGGTACAAGGACTGGAGCGCATTCATAAGCGGACGGGGGCACCCCAGGTTTGGCGGCAATTGGAGGCAGCGCACTCGCTGGTCTCGACCTCGACAGAGCGGAATATGCAGCCTTACGCCTGCGACACTCATTCTACGTAGGGGGAACAGATGTGGACACCTTCTCGCTAATAAGGTACAGGCCCAACGACAGGTGGCTACCGTTCATACAGTCTTAGGCGCATCTGGCACCGAGTGCTCAAATGATGCAGACATAGCCTGTGCGTTTCATGACTTTTACGCTGACATCCAGAGCAGGCAACGCTGGCCTACCCACAAGGGATAACCCACTCTAAACTAACCCCGGAACTGGTGCCCAGCCTGGACAGCCCAATCCGTATAGAGGAAGTGATCAGCCAAAGCCCAGCTTAAACATCTCAAGTCGCTTAGCCCAGACAGATTCTCTGCCATTTTTTATAAGACTTTTTGCATAATCCTAGTACCCATCTTAACCAGGCTATTTAACGCAATAGGCGATACCTAAGATATCTCACCCACGATGCTGCTGGCGTCGGTGGTCGTGATTCCAAAGCCTGGCAAAGATAGCCAACTCAGTGTCACCTACCAGCCAATATCACTTTTAAATGTAGCCCTAAATTTATTCACAGGGATTTTGGCGGCTAGACTGGGACCGATGATGCCGGGATTGGTGGACCCAGACCAGTCAGGCTTTGTGACTACTCGGCAATGTGGCTATAATACACTGAGATTACTCCATCTCATTGACAAGGCCCACCATCAAAAGGTAAAACGAGCGGTGGTGTCGGTCGACGCTGAAAAAGCTTTTGACCGGGTACACTGGCCATACCTGACAGCCACCCTCGCACAGTTTGGAATTGGGGACCGATTTCGTAAATGGACTTTTAGCAGTTATAGTCATCCCACAGCCACAGTAAGGGTGAACGGCCACTCCTCCGCCCCCTTCCCGGATGCCCGAGGCACGAGACAAGGGTGCCCGCTCTCTCCTCTGCTCTTCGCTCTATACATGGAGCCCATGGCACAAAGGGTGCGTGTTGGAAAATGAGGCAGTATCTGTGAGGCCTGCACAAATAACCTGACTACATTTGTCCTTCACTGGGAACAAAACACCCCATTGTAGCACTTGACTCTCAGAGGGTAGCGTTGCAGAGCAGTCTGAGGCTTACTCAAGGGAGGTGGTGTGGGCTAGTAATCGCCATTTACCAGTACGTAGAAATAACACTCAATAATTGATTGTCCAGTCTGTACTTTGCTTTATAAAAGGAAGAGTACATTTATTAAACACACACACTACTCAATACTATGCAACAATTTACAAATATACCTAAGCTGTTGGAATTACTTTGTGACATTGCATAACATTCCCACCCCTCCCGCAGGGGGGGTGGGGTGTAGTACCACCACTCCCATGTATGCACATCATCTTGCCCCCTAATGCAGTAGGTTGACCATAACCTGGAGTGAGGGCCTTGCCCACTGGCACCATCCCAGTGGCGACCCACCCCATTATCTCAACAAGCATTTAAAATGGGCACCCCTGCCCTGGTGACACATAACCCTGACGGAGCACCTCATACTGACCTTACAGTATACACCTCTACATCTTAGTGGCTAACAGTCTGGGTTGTTCTTCACCTAGCACAGCAGCAAGAATACATGTTTAGGCATCACTTAAAATGACAGTACTTATCATAGCTGATAACATTGATAAGGCATTGTAATTAAAGCCCCTAAAAGGCATCACAATTATAATCACAGGATTAAGCATATACAGCCAGACACCCTGCAGGAATGTCCAGCAACACAACCCCACTTTGCTTATGACTTCACATTACACATGTGACTTTCAGTCCCTCAAAAGAAATAACATTAAATAATGCACTTCTCGTGCAAATTCACCTCTTCACCTCCAGGGGATGCCCTTCTTCAGACATCCCCATTAAGGGGCGCTCTTCCCTCATCTCTTGCATTTTAGATGAGCGGCTCGCCCGCTGCTCCGGGGAGAGCAGCGCTGCCCGCGATGGCGGCCCTGCGCCGCATTAGCCCCTCGTTGGGGGGCCCGGTCCCACCCGGACCCCTTCTGCAAGTGGGTGAAGCACGACTCGGGGAGCCCACCCCCGGCCGCTCCTGCCGCGTCTCTTTTCGGGGGCCCAGTCCCACTCGGGCACCCCGCATTCCCACAACGTTGGAGAGCCACCCGGGGACCCCACCCCTGGCGGCTCCCGCAGGCTCCCCGACTGGCCAGCACCTTCGCGTGCTGCAGCGGAAGCCGGCATGTCACTTCAGGTCGTCCCACTCCTGCAGGCAGACACAGAGGCTGTTGTTGGTCCAGCGGGACCTCGGGGGAGTGCGACGGCACTCCCCCTGCCTTCCTCCTGCCACGGGGGAGTGCGGCAGCACTCCCCCTCCCTCACGGGGCACATCGGGGCCCAGAGTTGGGGGTCCCGGCCGCAAGGAGGTCTTCACGGGGAGCGCGATGGCGCTCCTTGGCTTCGGCTTCCCACGCAGCGGGGGCGTGCGACGGCACTCCCCCGTCTTCCCTCTTAGCACCGGGGCCCGGAGTTGGGGTCCCGGGACCCTGGGAAATCTTCACAGGGAGCGCGACGGCGCTCCCCGGCTTGCCTTCACCTGGCAGGGGGGACGCGCGACGGCACGCCCCCCCTCCACTGCACTGCCACCAACGAGGCCCGGAGTTGGGATCCCGGGCCCCTGAGATCTTCACGGCTTCATTTTCAGCGGGGCCCGGAGTTGAGGGTCCCGGGCCCGAGAGACCTCTTCGAGGGGGGCGTGCTCCCCTTCCTCCGGTGTCTTCGGGGGCCAGGGTGGGCTCCTGGCACCCCGGTTGGGGAAATTTCACAGAAAGCGCAACAGCGCTCCCAGACTTGACTTCTTGTGGGGCAGCCCCCGGGACCTGACCCACCCCGGGGGCACATCTGAGACCGGCGGCAGAGCCCCACGCGCTTCGTCGTTGGTCCTCTTCAGAGGTCAAAGGTCGCCTCCCTTCTGGGGGGCGTATCTCAGCCCCCAGGCGGCCGATCTTCACCATTTTGGCCTCTTCTTTCTCCGGATGACCAGCTCTAACCATCTGGAGCAATTTCCGCTGCCCTCCTGGCCTCCAAGAGGGTGAACTCAGCAGGGAACTGTCTTCACTGGCTCCCAGCGCCAGCCTTTCACCTGGCTCTCCTCCTGGGCCTCTCTTCTTCTTGCGCAGAGGCCCAGGCTCCTGCTCACTGGTCCTGGACTCCCCTTTTGGCGCAATTCAGGGTCCTGGGACAGTCAGGGGGTTCTTCCTTCCAACTGCCCATGGCGCCATGCTCCAGCACCAATCTTCCTCAGCAGACCACACCCCAGAGAGAGCTCCTCTTCCTGTCCAAGACCTTTTAAAGGAATTTGGAGGGGCTGGCAGGAAGGCTCTGCTGCCCTATCCTGCAGCGACACATCACATCTCGGCCCCTACTCCCTCCTTCCTGCACAGGCCTCTGGGATAGTTCAAAATGGCATCGTCCAGGGGTCTCATGCCACATGGTCTCTGAAAAACCCCCTTCCCCCCGTGCTGCCTTCTCTCCAGAGCAGCTTGGTGCCTGGCACCAGGTGACAGCTGCTGATGGATAGCCTGCAGCTCCACCCACCATCTCTACCTCTTGGAGAGGAGACCTTCGCCCTTGGAATGCTTGCAGTGAAGGGCTAGGCCTCTGATGCTACAGTTTGGGGAGGAAGGTCATTAATCCAGCCTGGCAGGGTCACACCCAACCAGGCTCTGGTTATGAGCTGAGTCAGAGGAATATGACATTTCTGGATGACCCATAAGCAGTACAGATATGGCTCTGGACTTAGCAGAATACTTTTTCTCACACAACTTACAGTGTACTTCGGCGTGTATCTGGAATTTGTAGGCCCTAGGGAAGTGAAACTACCCCATGTGGTCCCCATCTTCATAGAAGAATAATGGAGTGTTCCTTCAGTGAAAACAGTAAAGCACACTGACTTTCCCTTACATGTGTCTTCCCATAGTATAAAGCCTATTCCATGTCACCACCCAACTCTGCATAATTCCTGCCACACCATTCTATTTGTACCTGCTCCTGGGCTGCGCACGCTAGGAATCTCCCCTGCGCAGCCCCTACACATGTGCACACGCATGTACACACGTGTCTGCATGTAACCAGCCTGGTGCCCCTTACTCCGGCTGCAGCGCAGCGGCCTACTCTCACCAGGGGGACACCGGTAAAATGCACATGCAGTCTCTTTCATCATGAGTTCACTGTGGGTGAGTCCCAACTTATGAGGCTCTCCCACAGTAAAAGCTCAACAATTAGCTGTTCAAAAAGCGAAAAATCCGGGCAACTCAGATGGTCAGAACCACCTTCTAACAGTGCGGGAGAACCCGTTGATAGCAGGGGTCCGGTTCGGTGGGGAACAGCATACCATTAGCTTTATGCGGATGACATTGTCGCGACTCTGGTAGCCCCCCGGACTTCCCTGACAGCTTTTTTTGTCGAGCTTGAGAGCTTTGCAGTTGTGTCAGGCTTCAAGGTCAACGTTTCTAAGTCACAAGCACTCGGGCTTTCCCTTCAGTCCTCTGCCATGGAGGCCCTCAGGCAGTCAGGCCCCATACAGTGGGTGACAGAATCGATCCCATACCTAGGTATTAAATTGGCAGCCTCGACGCGGGTCACTGCCTCTCTGAACTACAACAACATCCTCTCTCAAATCCGATGGAACTTACACAGCTGGAGGCTCTCCGGCCTCTCCTGGCTAGGTCGCATGGCGGCGCTCAAAATGAACGCGCTGCCTAAGATTCTCTATCTCTTACAGGCACTCCCTGTGGAGCCTCCCCCCGATATCCTCCAATCACTTCAACTGGAATTTCTCTCTTATGTCTGGGAAGACAAACGGCCTAGGATCAATAAAGAACCGAGCTTTAGACCCCCTGGGGAGGGTGGTCTTGGAATACCTAATCTAGGCCGTTATTATCACGTCACTGTAGGAAAGTGGCTCTGTATATACTGTACCCAAGTAAGGTTCAGGGTGTACAGAGTCCACAGTCCCCAGAGGGTTGACAGAGGCTAAAGTTAGATATAACCTTACTCTCCAAAGTGGTAGCTTGGTCGAGCAGTAAGGCAGTATCAGAGGACAGTGTAAAGCATTTGTTGTACACACTCAGTCAGCAAATGAAGCCACACACTCAAGAACTGAACTCTAGGCCAATGGTTTGTATATAAAAAAATATATGCTTGTTTTATTTTAGAACCAACAATAGGGTCAAAATATACTTTCTCAGTATGAGATGCTTTGGTTATTCACCTTACAGATAGGCAGTAGACTTTTTTGATAGTGGTTATCACAGTTGGTGCAAGAGGCAACACAGGGTCAAATTCAATGCAACATTGAGCTCAATGGAAAATTATGCTTAATTACAATTGATTACTTTGCAGAGCACTTTTTCTAACCACAGGACTGGATCCTGGATTCAGTCCTGGGACACTTCCTGTAAACAGGTAAGAAAAAGCGTTTTGGTTATTGTAGTGATTTTTGAAGAATATTACTATATTTCAAAAGCTGACACTTAGAAACTTTTCTGGGTAAAATTACCAATGTTATCCTATGAAAGGAAATACAGTGTGCAAGCAAAGTATGTTTACGTTATTTTTGTAATCCAGTGCTGGACTCCTAGGTTCAGCACTGGGACATTTACTTAAAACAGGTAAGTAATTACGTTTTTGTAGTTTGTTCGATTTTTAAAGAATATTTGTAAAATACAGAAATCGACACTTAGAAGAAATTTCACAGAAAACCAGTCAATGGATCCCTATGAAAGAAAAGTGAGTTAGCGGTAAGTAACGTTGCGATTACTTTTAGGGCCAGTGTTGGGCACTCGGGTCCAGCACTGAGGCCCCTTCTAATACTAGGTGAGTATTTTCGTTTTCGTGTCTCGGTTGATTTTTGGTGAATATTCTAAAGTTTCAGAACTCCACACTTAGAAGAAATTTCGCAGAAAACCAGTCAATGGAACCCTATGGAAGAAAAGTGAGTTATCGGATTTCGGGTAAGTACTTGACTGGCAGGGTTAAGGTTCTGGGTAAGACTCAGGGGTCCCCAGGATCAGGTAAGTACAGTTTTACACCCTCAGCGGCACAGGGGCGGCCGGGTGCAGAGTGAGAAGGCCCAATGTTATCCTATGGCAGGCGGGGGCCCCGGGTTGGTGGCTGCTGGCAAGCAGGCCACGCGACTGTGGGAGCTGGGCTCCTGGTCACTTGCTCAGGGCAAGTAGGGAAGTAGGTTAGGATAGAGGTTGCACTTCCAGGGGCACTCGGGCGGCTGGGTGCAGGGTGCTTTGAGCCGTCGGGCGCTCAATGTTAAACAATAGAGGTCGTGAAAGGTGAAGAAAGGCTGCAGGCTCGGGGACGGTGATTCTTCAGGGACGACCAACACTTCAGGAGGTAAGTTGGGGTCTTGGAGGATAGGTAGACACCCAGGAGTTGGGCACAAGGGGCCGTGGGGCGCCGGGTGCAGGGGTGTCCTTTGAGGTCGGGAAATCTTACCCCCTGCTGGTCGCGGTTGGAGGGGTCCCTTGTCCTGAGGCTGCAGGCGTCGTCTGGGTCGTCGAGGAGGGTCCTTGGCCACTGGATTCCAGGTCAGAATCGCCGGGGGACGTCCTCGAGGTCTCTGGTCACTCAGGCACAGGCTGGACTCGGCGGGTGCAGAGTGTGCAGGTTTCGCGGCTCCGTGCCAGGGCCGGGTCTTTGGTAGGTTTTCTTTGAGCAGTACCACTGCTCGTGGGAGTCCCTGGGTCGAAGGCTGTAGCACAGAAGTCAGGTCCTCCGGGGTTTGTGAGGTTGCTGAGGCCGGGATTCCGCAGGAGCAGGTTCAGAGGTCGACAGGCCGGTAGGGCTGGGGCCAAGTCAGTTGTTGTCGCCTCCTTTTAGCAGCTGCACGGCTGGTCTTCTTGCTTCGTCTTCTCTTCTTGTTTTCGGATTTGGGAACTCCGGAAGGAAGGTTCAGGGAGCCCCTAAATACTAAATTTAGGGGTGGTTACAGGTAGGTAAGGGCAGGGACCAATGGGTCCCTTCCCTGGGGTGGGTACACCCCTATTCTGTTCCTCTCCAGTGGGAGGGGGCAGGAGCCTGTCCCTGGTTGGCCAGGTCCCCCATCCTCAAGATGGCGGGGACTCGAGTTTGTGCTTCACCTCGCCTCCCCACCTTAGGGGTGGAGTTGGCAGAGGTGGGCACAACCCATTTCCTGCTTCTGGTTTTCCCGCCGGTTCTCCCGCCAGGAGTGGGGGTAGAACCAGTGGGGACCAGTTTGCTGGAAGCAGCAAATGGTCTGGGGAAACTCCAAAGGCGGCAGGCCTTTGAAGCTCCCCTGCCCATCCTGGGGAGGAGGCTTTGGCACCTCGTCCCGGGATGTGCATTGTTTCAGGCCCCTGAGAGCAGAGGCTCTCGACCCAGGGGTCCAGAAACATGTCTGGTGGTGGCAGCCTGGGCAGCCACTCAGTCCGGACACTGGAGGTCGGGTTGGTTTCAGGGGGCATCTCTAAGATGCCCTCTGGAGTGCGTTTTACATTAAATCCCACACTGGCATCAGTGGGGGTTTAATGTGCTGAGAAGTTTGATACCAAACTTCTTAGTCTTCAGTGGGGCCATTATGGTGCTGTGGAGTTCGTAATGACAGACTCCCAGCACCATATACTCTTAATGGCAGCACTGCACTTACAATGCCCAAGAATGGACTTGGGCACTGTAGGGGCACAGGGCTCATGCCTCTATGCCCTCACCACTGGCATAGTGCACCCAGCTAGAGGGGTGGCTGACCTAGGCCAGGGCAGTGGCTTGTAGGCATGGCACACAGGGATGTGAGCCATGTCGACTCTTCACTTTTGTTCTGCACCAAGACACGCAGCCTGCAAAGGCAGTGTGTGTGTGTAAGGTGCAGGGTCCCTAAGGGTGGCACAACAAGTGCTGCAGCCCTTAGGGCCTTCCTGGTCACAGTGCCCTGGGTACCCATGGTACCATTTACCAGGGGCTGACCTGTGGCCAGGGATGTCAATTGGGTGTAGGTATCAATGCAATTTTAGGGAAGGAACACAGGCCCTGGGTACCTGGTTGGCAGGAGCCCAGGGCACACTCAGTCAAAGTACATCAGCCATTCAGCAAAAAGTGGGGGCATACCATGTAAGAAAGATGGCACTTTCTCACACAACTCCCCCAAACGAAAGATGATGAGACTAACCTTGCCCTATGGAGTCTTCATTGTCTAAGTGGAAGAACCTGGAAAGGCCATCTGCATTGGCATGGGCAGTGCCAGGTCTGTGTTCCACTTCAAAGTCCATTCCCTGTAGGGAGATGGACCACCTCAACAGTTTTGGGTTTTCTCCTTTCATTTGCATTAGCCACCTGAGAGGTCTGTGGTCAGTTTGAACTAGGAAGTGAGTTCCAAACAGGTAGGGCCTCAGCTTCTTCAGGGACCAGACCACAGCAAAGGCCTCCCTCTCAATGGCACTCCAACGCTGCTCCCTGGGGAGAAGCCTTCTGCTTATAAAAGCAACAGGTTGGTCTTGGCCTTCATCATTGGTCTGGGATAGGACCGCTCCTATCCCTAGCTCAGAGGCATCAGTCTGCACAATGAACTGCTTGGCATAATCTGGTGCTTTTAGAATTGGTGCTGAGCACATTGCTTCTTTCAGAGTGTCAAAAGCCTTTTGGCAACAGACTGTCCAGTTTACTTTCTTTGGCATCTTCTTGGAGGTGAGTTCTGTGAGGGGAGTCACAATGGACCCATATCCCTTCACAAACCTCCTGTAGTACCCAGTCAAGCCAAGGAATGCCCTGACTTGGGTCTGAGTTGTTGGAGCTACCCAGTCCAGGATAGCCTGGATCTTGGGCTGTAAGGGTTGTACCTGGCCTCCACCAACCAGGTGGCCCAAGTACACCACAGTGCCCTGCCCTATCTGGCATTTGGATGCCTTGATAGTTAGGCCTGCAGTTTGCAGGGCCTTTAAAACCTTCCCAAGGTGGACCAGGTGATCCTGCCAGGAGGAACTGAAGACAGCAATATCATCAAGATAAGCTGCACTAAAGGACTCCAACCCAGCAAGGACTTGATTCACCAACCTCTGGAAGGTGGCAGGGGCATTCTTTAAACCAAAGGGCATAACAGTGAACTGAAAATGCCCATCAGGTGTGGAGAATGCTGTTTTCTGTTTGGCTCCTGGGGCCATGCCAATCTGCCAGTACCCTGCAGTTAAGTCAAAGGTACTCAGGTATTTGGCTGCACCCAATCTGTCTATCAGTTCATCAGCTCTTGGGATAGGGTGTGCATCTGTCTTGGTGACAGAGTTGAGACCCCTATAGTCCACACAAAACCTCATCTCTCTCTTTTCACCCTTTTGATGAGGTTTGGGGACCAGAACCACTGGGCTAGCCCAGGGGCTCTCAGAGGGCTCAATAACCCCTAGCTCCAGCATCTTGCTGACTTCAGCTCTGATGCTTTCCTTAACTTGGTCTGACTGACGATAGATCTTGTTTTTGACAGGTGCACTGTCACCAGTGTCCACATCATGGGTACACCAGTTTGTCAGACCAGGGGTCAAGGAAAAGAGCCCAGCATACTGCTGCAAGACTTGCTTGCAGTCAGTCTGCTGTTGGGCAGTGAGGGTGTCTGAAAAGACAACTCCATCTACTGACCCATCTTTTGGGCTGTGGGAGAGGAGATCAGGGAGAGGTTCACTCTCAGCTTCCTGTTCCTCATCTGTCACCATCAGCATGGTGATGTCAGCCCTGTCATTGTAGAGTTTTAGGCGGTTCACATGGATAACCCTTTTGGGTGTCCTGCTGGTGCCCAGGTCAACCAGGTAGGTGACCTCACTCTTTTTCTCTAGGATAGGGTAAGAGCCACTCCATCTGTCCTGGAGGGCCCTTGGTGCCACTGGCTCCAAAACCCATACCTGTTGCCCAGGTTGGAATTCAACCAGTGCAGCTTTTTGGTCATACCAGTGCTTCTGAAGCTCCTGGCTGGCCTCAAGGTTCTTGGATGCCTTTTCCATGTACTCAGCCATTCTGGACCTTAGGCTAAGCACATAGTCCACTATATCTTGTTTGGGTTCTTGGAGAGGTCTCTCCCAGCCCTCCTTTACAAGACAGAGTGGTCCCCTCACAGGATGGCCAAACAGAAGTTCAAAGGGTGAGAAACCTACCCCCTTCTGTGGCACTTCTCTGTAAGCGAAAAGCAGGCATGGTAGTAGGACATCCCATCTCCTTTTGAGTTTTTCAGGGAGCCCCATGATCATGCCTTTCAATGTCTTGTTGAACCTCTCAACAAGGCCATTGGTTTGTGGATGGTAGGGTGTAGTAAACTTGTACTGCACCCCACACTCCTTCCACATGTGGGTCAGGTAAGCAGACATGAAGTTGGAACCTCTGTCTGAAACCACCTCCTTAGGAAACCCTACCCTGGTGAAGACACCAATGAGGGCTTTGGCTACTGCAGGAGCTGTAGTAGTCCTAAGGGGAATAGCCTCAGGATACCTAGTGGCATGATCCACTACCACCAGTATGAATTTGTTCCCTGAGGCTGTGGGAGGTTCCAGTGGACCCACTATGTCCACACCTACCCTTTCAAAGGGAACCCCCACCACAGGTAGTGGTATCAGGGGGCCTTTGGATGGCCACCTGTCTTGCCACTGGCTTGACAGGTAACACAGGAGCTGACAAACTCCTTCACCTTTTGGTGCATCTGGGGCCAGTAAAAGTGGCTAACTAGCCTTTCCCAAGTTTTGGTTTGGCCCAGATGTCCAGCTAGGGGGATGTCATGAGCCAAAGTTAGGAGGAACTCCCTGTACTTCTGGGGCACTACCACTCTCCTGGTGGTTCCAGGGTTGGGGTCTTTTGCCTCAGTGTACAGTAATCCCTCTTCCCAATAGACTCTGTGGGTACCACTGACATCTCCCTTGGCTTCTGAAACAGCTTGCTGCCTCAGGCTTTCAAGAGTGGGACAGTCTTGCTGTCCCTGGCACAGCTCTTCCCTAGAGGGTCCCCCTGGGCCCAAGAGTTCAACCTGGTAAGGGTCAAGCTCTAGGGGCTCAGTTCCCTCTGGGGCTTCCAGGTTCTCTCCCTGAGGAGAGGGGTCCTGCTCTTGTGACTGTGTAGAAGCTGGTCCGCCAGTCTTCTTTCCTTTTCTCTTGGTAGGCTGGGCCATCATTTCAGGCTCCAACACTATCTCTTCACCCTGCCTTTTGCTCTGTGCTCTTGTTTTTACACACACCAATTCAGGGATGCCCAGCATGGCTGCATGGGCCTTTAGCTCCACCTCTGCCCAGGCTGAGGTTTCCAGATCATTTCCTAGCAGACATGCAGCTGGTAACTTCGGAGAGACCACTACCTGCTTCAGGCCAGTAACCCCCCCAGCCTAATGTCACCATGGCCATGGGATGACTAGTGGTGACACTGTCAGCATTGGTGACTGGGTAAGTTTTCCCAATCAAGTATTGCTCAGGGGAAACCAGTGTGTCCCTCACCATAGTGACACTGGCACCTGTATCCCTCAGAGCCTCTACTCTAGTTCCATTCACCCAGGGGTATTGCAGATACTTCTTTAAGTTGGGTGGCCACACAGCTACAGTGGCAAATTCCACTTCCCCTAGGGAGACCAGACTTGCCTCAGTGTGTTCCCAGATTTGCTCAGGGTACACTTCTGATCCCATCTGTAAACTTGCTGCCCCAGGAGTAGCTGTACTGGGTGCCTTAGGGGCTTTGTTGTGGGGGCAAGTTTTGTCTACAGTGAGGTGTCCTGACTTCTTACAGTTATTACACCAGGCCTTCAAGGGATCAAAGTTCTTCCCCTATAGGGTTGAGGCACATAGGGAGTAGTTTGGGACCCACCCCCTGAACAGGTTTTTGGGGCCCTTTGGAAGACTCAGACTTTTTATCTTGGGGATTCTCACCACCTTTCCCCTGGGAGGTTTGGTGACCACCTTCTTTTGGTCACCCCCAGTGGTTGTCCTTGTCACCCTAGTCTTGACCCAGTGGTCTGCCTTCTTTCCCAATTCTTGGGGAGAAATTAGACCTAGGTCTACCAAATGCTGATGCAACTTTTCATTTGTGCAATTACTTAGTATGTGTTCCTTCATAAACAAATTGTAAAGTCCAGAAAAATCATGCACATTATGTCCAGCTAACCAGCCATCCAGTGTCTTTACTGAGTAGTCCACGAAGTCAATCCAGGACTGGGTCTGGGTTTTGTGAGCCCCCTGAATCTAATTCTATACTCCTCAGTAGTGAGTCCAAATCCCTCAATCAGAGTACTCTTCATGAGGTCATAGGACCCTGCATCTGGCCCAGAGAGGGTCAGAAGCCTGTCTCTGCAGTTACCAGAGAACAGTTCCCACAGGAGTGCCCCCACAGAGGTTTCTTTACTCTTCTTATTTCACAAGCCCTCTCAAAGGCTGTGAACCATTTGGTGATGTCATCACCTTCCTCAAACTTAGGGACAATCCCTTTGGGGATTTTAGGTTCAGAAGTTTCCTCCCTATCCTTATTTTTAGTATTGCTGCCACCATTGATGGGTGCTAAACCCATCTCCTGTCTTTTCCTTCTCTAGAGCCAGGAGTCTGGTCTCTAGGTCCAGTCGTTTGGCCAACCTTGCTAACAAGTTGTCCTCCTCACTGAGGCTATCCTCAGCGTCCTCTCTGGGACCAGGACCACCTAGGTGGCCCCTAGGTCCCCAGAGGTCTATTCTTGGAGTTAAGGGTGCAGGGACCCTATCTTCCCTAGGAAGTGATGGAGGTGGGTTACCATCCCCATCCTCCTCATTCCTTTCCTCCTCTGTTGGGTCATCACCATGCTCAGAGGGGTGGGCTTTAGCATACTCAGCCAGGAGCTCCTGGAGCCCTTGTTTGGTTGGATGCTGGCCCATTGGTATATCTTTAAGTTTGCATAAGGACCTTATCTCTTTGAAAGACAAATGAAGATAAGGGGTGAGGTCGAGCTCCTCAACCAGTTCCTGTATGTCATTATTATCTTCACTAATAGCTGGGTTCTTGTCTTGAGACATTTTTAAAAAAAAAATTCTAACCCCTCTAACCTTGGCTATAGTGACTTTTTATTTTCTAAGATGCTACAGGGACTTAAGCAAGGCCCTAACAAGACTTTTAGTAATTTGGTAAAAAAAAATGCCAATTAAAAAAATCAGAATTCTAAAGGCAATTTAAGAGTTCTGTCGTGTGATCAGATGGTAACCAAGTAGTCCAACAAATGCAAGTTTGTATCCCACCGCTGATCCACCAATGTAGGAAAGTGGCTCTGTATATACTGTACCCAAGTAAGGTTCAGGGTGTACAGAGTCCACAGTCCCCAGAGGGTTGACAGAGGCTAAAGTTAGATATAACCTTACTCTCCAAAGTGGTAGCTTGGTCGAGCAGTAAGGCAGTATCAGAGGACAGTGTAAAGCATTTGTTGTACACACTCAGTCAGCAAATGAAGCCACACACTCAAGAACTGAACTCTAGGCCAATGGTTTGTATATAAAAAAATATATGCTTGTTTTATTTTAGAACCAACAATAGGATCAAAATATACTTTCTCAGTATGAGATGCTTTGGTTATTCACCTTACAGATAGGCAGTAGACTTTTTTGATAGTGGTTATCACAGTTGGTGCAAGAGGCAACACAGGGTCAAATTCAATGCAACATTGAGCTCAATGGAAAATTATGCTTAATTACAATTGATTACTTTGCAGAGCACTTTTCTAACCACAGGACTGGATCCTGGATTCAGTCCTGGGACACTTCCTGTAAACAGGTAAGAAAAAGCGTTTTGGTTATTGTAGTGATTTTTGAAGAATATTACTATATTTCAAAAGCTGACACTTAGAAACTTTTCTGGGTAAAATTACCAATGTTATCCTATGAAAGGAAATACAGTGTGCAAGCAAAGTATGTTTACGTTACTTTTGTAATCCAGTGCTGGACTCCTAGGTTCAGCACTGGGACATTTACTTAAAACAGGTAAGTAATTACGTTTTTGTAGTTTGTTCGATTTTTAAAGAATATTTGTAAAATACAGAAATCGACACTTAGAAGAAATTTCACAGAAAACCAGTCAATGGATCCCTATGAAAGAAAAGTGAGTTAGCGGTAAGTAACGTTGCGATTACTTTTTAGGGCCAGTGTTGGGCACTCGGGTCCAGCACTGAGGCCCCTTCTAATACTAGGTGAGTATTTTCGTTTTCGTGTCTCGGTTGATTTTTGGTGAATATTCTAAAGTTTCAGAACTCCACACTTAGAAGAAATTTCGCAGAAAACCAGTCAATGGAACCCTATGGAAGAAAAGTGAGTTATCGGATTTCGGGTAAGTACTTGACTGGCAGGGTTAAGGTTCTGGGTAAGACTCAGGGGTCCCCAGGATCAGGTAAGTACAGTTTTTACACCCTCAGCGGCACAGGGGCGGCCGGGTGCAGAGTGAGAAGGCCCAATGTTATCCTATGGCAGGCGGGGGCCCCGGGTTGGTGGCTGCTGGCAAGCAGGCCACGCGACTGTGGGAGCTGGGCTCCTGGTCACTTGCTCAGGGCAAGTAGGGAAGTAGGTTAGGATAGAGGTTGCACTTCCAGGGGCACTCGGGCGGCTGGGTGCAGGGTGCTTTTGAGCCGTCGGGCGCTCAATGTTAAACAATAGAGGTCGTGAAAGGTGAAGAAAGGCTGCAGGCTCGGGGACGGTGATTCTTCAGGGACGACCAACACTTCAGGAGGTAAGTTGGGGTCTTGGAGGATAGGTAGACACCCAGGAGTTGGGCACAAGGGGCCGTGGGGCGCCGGGTGCAGGGGTGTCCTTTGAGGTCGGGAAATCTTACCCCCTGCTGGTCGCGGTTGGAGGGGTCCCTTGTCCTGAGGCTGCAGGCGTCGTCTGGGTCGTCGAGGAGGGTCCTTGGCCACTGGATTCCAGGTCAGAATCGCCGGGGGACGTCCTCGAGGTCTCTGGTCACTCAGGCACAGGCTGGACTCGGCGGGTGCAGAGTGTGCAGGTTTCGCGGCTCCGTGCCAGGGCCGGGTCTTTGGTAGGTTTTCTTTTGAGCAGTACCACTGCTCGTGGGAGTCCCTGGGTCGAAGGATGTAGCACAGAAGTCAGGTCCTCCGGGGTTTGTGAGGTTGCTGAGGCCGGGATTCCGCAGGAGCAGGTTCAGAGGTCGACAGGCCGGTAGGGCTGGGGCCAAGTCAGTTGTTGTCGCCTCCTTTTTAGCAGCTGCACGGCTGGTCTTCTTGCTTCGTCTTCTCTTCTTGTTTTCGGATTTGGGAACTCCGGAAGGAAGGTTCAGGGAGCCCCTAAATACTAAATTTAGGGGTGATTACAGGTAGGTAAGGGCAGGGACCAATGGGTCCCTTCCCTGGGGTGGGTACACCCCTATTCTGTTCCTCTCCAGTGGGAGGGGGCAGGAGCCTGTCCCTGGTTGGCCAGGTCCCCCCATCCTCAAGATGGCGGGGACTCGAGTTTGTGCTTCACCTCGCCTCCCCCACCTTAGGGGTGGAGTTGGCAGAGGTGGGCACAACCCATTTCCTGCTTCTGGTTTTCCCGCCGGTTCTCCCGCCAGGAGTGGGGGTAGAACCAGTGGGGACCAGTTTGCTGGAAGCAGCAAATGGTCTGGGGAAACTCCAAAGGCGGCAGGCCTTTGAAGCTCCCCCTGCCCATCCTGGGGGAGGAGGCTTTGGCACCTCGTCCCGGGATGTGCATTGTTTCAGGCCCCTGAGAGCAGAGGCTCTCGACCCAGGGGTCCAGAAACATGTCTGGTGGTGGCAGCCTGGGCAGCCACTCAGTCCGGACACTGGAGGTCGGGTTGGTTTCAGGGGGCATCTCTAAGATGCCCTCTGGAGTGCGTTTACATTAAATCCCACACTGGCATCAGTGGGGGTTTAATGTGCTGAGAAGTTTGATACCAAACTTCTTAGTCTTCAGTGGGGCCATTATGGTGCTGTGGAGTTCGTAATGACAGACTCCCAGCACCATATACTCTTAATGGCAGCACTGCACTTACAATGCCCAAGAATGGACTTGGGCACTGTAGGGGCACAGGGCTCATGCCTCTATGCCCTCACCACTGGCATAGTGCACCCAGCTAGAGGGGTGGCTGACCTAGGCCAGGGCAGTGGCTTGTAGGCATGGCACACAGGGATGTGAGCCATGTCGACTCTTCACTTTTGTTCTGCACCAAGACACGCAGCCTGCAAAGGCAGTGTGTGTGTGAAGGTGCAGGGTCCCTAAGGGTGGCACAACAAGTGCTGCAGCCCTTAGGGCCTTCCCTGGTCACAGTGCCCTGGGTACCCATGGTACCATTTACCAGGGGCTGACCTGTGGCCAGGGATGTCAATTGGGTGTAGGTATCAATGCAATTTTAGGGAAGGAACACAGGCCCTGGGTACCTGGTTGGCAGGAGCCCAGGGCACACTCAGTCAAAGTACATCAGCCATTCAGCAAAAAGTGGGGGCATACCATGTAAGAAAGATGGCACTTTCTCACAGTCACACAGCTTCGGACCTTGCTGGAAAGGTCCCGTAGCAAATGGGAAAAGCACTGGCTTTTCATGGACAAAGCCATCGCTGGTCAACATTGTGGAAGATCCCCTTCCTCCACAGAGCACAGCGACCCATAGGGTTATACAAATTGCCAATCATGTGAACCACAATGAAGGCATGGGACTCAACTGTTGTACGATGCGGTCTTACCTCCTTCCCATCAGCCCTAACACCTATAGTTAATAACCCGGATTTCACACTGGGCCTCGATCTAATGGTGTTTAACTATTGGGATCGGGAGGGGTGCAGATCAGTCGGACGTCTTTTCGATGCAAAAGGCCCGCTCACTTTTGAAGACCTTCGCTCTGACCTTGCATTGCCAGAGACGGAACGCTACCGCTTTCAACAGGTTTGTCACTGGGTCATGCACCCCCGATGCGAACAGGAGCCCAGAGACCCCTTACCCCTTACGAAAAATGGATGGCTGCTCGCCAAATCAAATAGCACACGCCTCATCACTGAGCTTTGTAACTTCCTACGCCCAACCGAGCCGGCGGTCAAGTCGGCAGGACAGAGGCGATGGGAGGCTGAACTAGGGCATACACTCTCTCAGAAAGAATGGGGAGATATATTTTACTGGGCACGTCATACTGCACGCAATGTCTCTAGCATAGAAACGGCGACCAAGATCATTACATATTGGTACCTCACACCTCCTAGATTACAGAGAGGAAACCCGACCCTTAAACCTGATTGTTGGAGAAACTGTGGGTCGGTGGGCACACTGATGCACTTACTATGGGATTGCTCCGTTCTGCTATCTTACTGGGGCCAGAACCTCGACGATATAGATAAGCACTTTGACACACAGATTCCCGGTGTACATCGTTTTGGGCCTCCACAACGCGCTCACCACCCCTTTCAAATCGTGCAAGGGTAGACAGATGGGCATAGCCCTCGGGCCGACATTGCAAAATATACTCTCCCTTTGGGGCACAGATCGGGTTCCTACTCAGCAGGGGTGGCTACACAGATTTTGGTACATAATAGGGATGGAGCGCATATCCCTTTCACTTCAAGGAAACAACTCCGACTTTGTAGACCTGCGACGTCCAATCCTCTCCTTGCTCAGCGCGGAATTCCGGGAACTCACTTGCCCTAAGTATTTGCGCCTCTTACGACTCACAGCTCCCCCATGCGACACCGCTTAACCTCGTACTACTAGTTAACACAAAGGAGGTCTCCCGGCTTTGCCCTACTAGACTCGCACTAGGTTTGCCCAGGGGAGGAGACTGAGATTGGGATTGGGCTTGGGCGGGACCCGGGGGGGATTCGAAAGGGAGGGGAGGGGTGTGGGGAGGTGGGACCGGGTTATATAGTTGTGTGCCCTGTTTGCACGGGATGTTTCGCATGACTAATGACTGAAGGCATTGTTTGAAGTATAAAGTAAATGATATCAATAAAAAGATTTAAACCAAAAATGTAATAATAAAAAGTATGTAAAAAGAAAGAGTCACAGACATGTTTTAGTAAAATTTAATTAAATACTTTTAAGTGATCAATATTAATAAACATTGTATTGTGTGTATTAGTGAAATATACATTTGATTAAAATAGTGATTTTTGGAGAAAGTGATAGATCTCCTTTATATACAGGGGGCAGAGGATAGAGGGTAGAGTTAGGGGGTGGGAGAATGGGGGTTTTGGCCGTACGGCCAAACCCCCGCTGCGTGGGGCAAGGGAGAGGGGGAGGGAAGGAGGGGTTTGGTCACCAGGCTTAGTGGCCAAGCCCCTATTGCACAGAGACAAAGGATGTGCGGGCAGGGAGTGGCTCACCGTGGGAGGGGGCAGAGGGGTTTGGCCACGCAGGCCAGGCCCTGTGGGCAAACCTCCACAGCATACGGCTGAAGGCTGAAGGCTGAAGGCTGTGCGCAACAGGGGATGGCTGCCCATGGGGGTATTGAATGCAGGGCCGCCGGCCGTGCACTGCGAGAGGTTGGCTTCACATATGGTAATAAAATTTTACTTTACATTTTTTTTTAAACTAGGTATTGCTTGATAAAAGCAAAGGTCAAAGTGACGTTATAGCTAGGAATGATAATATCATCTTACTTTTTATTTAAAAGAACCTTAGAAATTCACTGAGAAAAAAGTTAAAGGGACATTATATTTACCACTGAAATTCACCAGTTATAGTTATCTCAAAGAACTACAATCTGTGCCCTAAAGTAACTATAACACGCTACCCCATGCACTGCTAATTACGCCACCTATTACATCACTCATGACATGATCTACGACATCACTGATAAAATCACTACATTTGAAATTACATACTTGATAAAAACACTGTGCATGGCGGGGGTGCATAATTATTTCCAACTGATTCATACCTGCAACCACGATCTTGTGGATATAATTATCTTTATACCAGAATCATAAAGTATCTCCATCAGTTCATGTCCTGAGGAGACTTCATAAGGGGTAGGAGGACAAAACAAGCTGACAGCAAGAAGAGCAAGGACATTGGACCAAGAAAGGTACACAAAGGATTTTCCCAGGTCTACATGTTAGTGAGTAGAAGAAGCCCTTGGCTTAATCCAATCCACACCATGACCATTGGACATATTAAAGTGAGGCAATAAATAACTGTACAAACTCCCCACATGGAGTCTTTGAATTAAGGACTGCAGTTCCAAAATAAGATTTTGTATTGCAATTCTAGTTTTGAACCACTGGACTCCCTATTTACCCATGCACAATTGCTCACTTTTGTGTATTTTTCCTTGTGATGATGGTTCACACTTTGCGTTGAGAGAACAGCTGAATACAATTCTTGTCAAGCATGCTGAATGATTATATTGATGTGCTCTTGTCTATTTTCTGAAAGTCATAACACAAATTAAAAGAAATGATGAGTGCAGAGATTATGAAGCTTTTTCTTGAGTACAGTAGATTTAGATATATTGTAACTCATAAAGCTGTAAGGTTGAGCAGGAAAGGCACCTCTTTTGTATACATTATTGAAGCGCTTTATAGAGGCCCAACTCCATTTTGTATGGCGAGTATATTTTGGAGTGGTCCAAACGGTCTTTTTAACGGTGCTGTAGAATATGGAGTTGTTTAATACATGTTATTAGTGGTGTTGTGGATTTTGAAGTTGTGTAATACATGTTATTCGTGGTGTTATGGATTTTGGTGTTGTATAATACATGTTAGTAGGGGTCCTGCAGATTATGGAGTTGTGTAATACATGGTATTAGTGGTGCTGCGGATTTTGGAGTTGTGTAATACATGTTATTAGTGGTGCTATAGATTTTGAAGTTGCGTAATACATGTTATTCGTGGTGCTATGGATTTTGGTGTTGTATAATACATGTTAGTAGGGGTCCTGCAGATTATGAAGTTGTGTAATAGATGTTATTAGTGGTGTTGTGGATTTTGGAGTTGTGTAATACATGTTATTAGTGGTGTTCTGGATTTTGGAGTTGTGTAATACATGTTATTAGTGGTGCTATAGATTTTGGAGTTGCGTAATACATGTTATTCGTGGTGTTAGGGATTTTGGTGTTGTATAATGCATGTTAGTAGGGGTCCTATAGATTATGGAGTTGTGAAATACATGTTATTAGTAGTGCTGTAGCTTTTGGAGTTGTGCTACAGTTTTTAAAAAAGTGCTACAGGTTGAGAAAGTTGCTGAATATTTTGAAGTGCAGATGTATATTTGAACGAGGTGTTGCAGATTTTGAAGTGGGCCCGCTGGATCTGAAAGAATGCAACTGATGTTGGAGCAATGCTGTAGATGTTGGTGTTGTGCTGCAGATGTTTGCGTTGTGTAGGACCTTTTAGAACAGAATTGTGGATTGTGCAGCGCTGTATTTGATACTCGAGCAGAACTAAACATTTTCAAGTACATTAACACATTTTATTGCGACGCTGCAGGTTTTGAAGTGCTGAAACGTTAAGTGTTTCTACTGATTCGTCAGACACATAATTTAAAGCAATATTGCGATTTTGGACCAATGTCGCCTCTTGTGAGTTGTGACACTGCTTTTAGTAATTCAGGGGTTCCTTTAGATTAAGGACAGGTGACATTTTAGAGAAAGTGTTAGGATGGGACTAGGTGCTTGTTTTGGTATATGGTTAGGCGGACTAGGGATACGGCGAGGGGAGAAAAACATCATGTTTGTTGTTGAGGTCCGCGTTGTAGGGGCATGCAAAGTAAAAACAATCATTGGGACCGTGTTGTGATTTTGGAGTATTTGTTACGTTAGGTCCTTGTCATAAATCCTTTGTCATAGGAACTTGAAGAAGAACCAGGACTGTTGCTTATTATTTTCGTGTGATGCTATGGATTCTGGAGTGAGTTGTGGATTTTGCAGTCATGCTACAGTCGATGCTGAGGTGCAGTAGAATTTGAGATGGTGTCACGGTGATATGTACTTCTTGGAGCAGTGATGCATACTTGAAGTGTTGATGTGTACTTCTTGAAGTGATGATGTGTACTTGAAGTGTGATGTGTACTTCTTGAAGTGGTGATGTGTATTTTTTGAAGTGGAGATGAGTACTTCTTGAAGTGGACATGTGTACTTGAAGTGGAGATGTGCACTTGTCGAAGTTGTGATTTGTACTTGAAGTGGTGATGTGTACTTGGTAGCACTGCTATATTTTAAGTGGCGCTGTGCATAGGCAGAGAGCATGGGGTAGTCTAGAGGGGTTCTTAACCTTCTGACTTCTGTGGACCCCCACTTAATCATTATTAGAATCCAGAGACACCCACTGAGTCATTACTGGAAGCCGGGGACCCCTGCCAAAGCATTTTTGATCATTTGACTAACAAACAAAATACACAAAAATACAGAAACAAGCATTCATTAAACAAAGAAATGATTAAATATTGTACTTAATTCACAAATATAAAAAAATAAAAATGTTAATTTTAATAGGGAGGTTGGAGCTTTTCTAAATTCAATTGAGGCCACTCGTTCTCCATTGTATATTCTGTTTAATGCACATGCACTGCTCCCACCAATCAATCTGAGGATACTAACTTACATTTTAGCCTCTAATGTCAAGGCCCTTCGCATTTCCAGAACGTTTTAAACTTTTCAATTGAACAATTTGTTTTTTTATTTATATACACTTTATTAATCTATTAATATTATTTAACTTTCCTAGCAGTCGCAGACTCCTCCTGGGTAGGCTTAGCAGACTCCCAGGGATCACCGGAGCACAGGTCACCAAACACTGCTCTTAAATACTGATTTCTTTGGGGGATCCGGAACTTGGAAAAACCAACCTGGGCCGGCCCGCTTACCTGCAGCCCTGCACATATTCATGTTAGTAGCCCTACCTTCGAGTGACGACAGCTGCTGTTCGGCTTCCAAGTAAAGCTGGGAAAAAATCGGCCTGGGCACCAGGTTATTGGAGCGGAGGGAGGCTTCAATGGAGTTGTGCAAAACCTCTTCGAAACGCGTCGTCTTCAGCTGGCCCGCATATGAATTTCCCATCTGTCCAAGAGCAGAAAAAAAAGAAGAAAATTATATGACACATTATATGTCGTCCTTCGTTCATGAAACCGTTCGACAATGTCAGGCTGACAAAGCAGGACGCGCTGTACAGAGAGACCCGATGAAACCAGGCGCTTCAGCGAGCGCGCTGCAGGAATTTACTGCCCAGAAAACCGCCTCAATAATTCACCACAGACTGCCGGGTCAGACCTATTCATCTTATTCAAGCGCTCCCCGGGGGCAGCGTGCCCTCGCGCTACGGAACTGAAAGCAGCGGCAATACATTTTCCGTGGAAAAAAATAAACATTTCTCCTTGGGTTTAATCAGGGTGTCTGGAATTATGCGGCGGTGGAGGAAGAAATTACGAGGCAGGGTTACCTAAATTAAGTGGCAACAAGGAAAATTCTGAGGAATAAAATAGCTCATTTTGTGGCAGTATTACTTCTCTATTTTAACTTTTTTTTTTACAATGTTAATACTATCTGGGCAGAGGGTGCTCCTCATTAGTTTCAGTTAACACTCAAATGCCGCAATCTACAAAAGAAAGGCAACCTCTTATTGCGCCGCAAAGGGCCTGCGAGTGCACAAGAGCACACGTGGCAGCTTTCCTTCGATCCATCTGCGCTAGAATTTGTAGGTGTTCCCACAAAAAGTATAATTCCGATGGAGCCGGTGACACACAGTCCCCTGGAACTATAAACCCATGCGTAACGAGGGCCGCAGTATGTGCACACACATCATCCATGAAGGACCACGAAATGTAACATGCTTTACAAAGTGAAAGCGGAGATGGCAGGAAGAGCAACAAAGTAAGAAAAGTAGCAATCAACACAAGATACAGCCAAGGTCTGAAATACAAAGTTGCTTGATGAAAAAGTGAGTAAAGACCACATTTTACATAAAATGAAAAAAGCTGATTGTGTGCGGACTGGTTTGTTTTATCTTGTGTATACTTAAAGACAACTCTAACTCTTGAACTGAGAAGACTCCCCTACATCAGCATCTTCAGAAAGCGCCTAAAAGCCCACCTCATCAGACAGTTCCTCAACAAATCAGTACACCCGAATCCTGGTGCACACGGACCTGCTATTCTAATGCTCGACGAACTCTTATTCAAATGTTCTTCTCTTTTCTATTCCTACATTTCCAAGAAATTGTGCATTAACCCCGTGATTTGACATGTAAAATGGAACATTATGTTTCATGTAAAGCGCCCTATCACCTTCATGTCCAGGAGCGCTACAAAACAAGCTAAATAAATATTAAAAAATCAACAAAGTAAATGATTACATCTTTGAGTCAGACTGCAGCGCAGGGCTAAATGGACAGGCTTAGATTGAATTTGAGAGTTTGACTACAGCTGCAAGGAGGCGAGAGTTGACTACTAACTCCTAATAATTGAATCTACCATAAAGCAATACCATAATTAACCAACAGTTTCATAAAAACCACTAGTGGTGGGTTCTGGCGTAGCAAAGTGCTTCAACGTTTCATCAATGTAGTAAACGCTGTATAATCAGGGCTACTGGAATTATGTGATTTTGCAGCTGCAGTGTTTGCCGCATAACTATGGATCTGCTGCATTTGAAAGATAATTCATCATCCACTGCATAATCTGCAGTTTTTAACGGGGACAAAAACTGTTTCTAGCTCACATGGATGAAAAGTTTATAAAAATGCAGCAATAATGTGTTAATAATAGCAGTGGAAGGTCCTTCTTAAAGGTTGACTGGTCACCTTTCTGTTGCTTATTGCAGTATGTGGGTGTTAAACTGGTACTAATGAGGTGAAACCTCTGCCCAGACGTGTTAACACGTATAACAATGACAAATAATAAAGTAATACTTTCACAAAATGTGCTGTATTATGCTGCATAATTTGCCATTTCTTGCTGCATAATTTAGTCGATCCTGTTGCATAATTTGGTCCAACCCTGCCACATAATTCCAGTGTCCCTGTATATAACTGCAACTGCAATACAATGCAATTCACCAGGTACCCTCGAAGTGAGGCCTCAAGACTCAGAGGTAAAAGGTGGACATTTCAGAGGATGTGGCTTAAGGGCTAGACCCTTTGACTTTGACGCTAGAGAACCAGGTTCGAGTCTGGCGAGAGGCTAGCATCCTGTGATTCTAGACAAATCACTTAGGGGGATATTCACAATGAAGTGGCAGTGAGAGGCGTTAGCCTCCTTGGCTTAAGGCCTCTCACCGCCACTTCGGAAACGCGAGGCTGCACCCTATTCTCAAGAATGTGGTGCAGTCTGGCGTTTCCCCCTGCGATGGCGCTAAGTTTCACAACTTAGCTAAAACTAGCGCCAACGCAGGCACCCTTGCACCAGAGTGCAAGGGTGTATGTGTGCAGGGGAGGGTTGTTTATGTACAGGAAGGTGCCCCTTCCTGCACATAAACAATCCCAAAATACCATTTTGCAACTTTCATGTGTGCTGCTTCGTGCAGCACACATGAAAGTTACAAAATGGCATTTTTAAAAAGGTTTGTTCATGTACAGGAAGGGACACCTTCCTGTACATGAACAAACCATGGCATTTTGCTTTTTCCATGTGTGCTGCACATGGAAAAAGCAAAAACGAGGAGAAATAAAGCATTTCTCCTCGTTTCGCCACTTTAAGACCAGGATTTTTCTGGTCTTAAGTTTGACGCTGCCACCTATTATCGCCGTCCTTGATAATAGGTGGCAGCGTCGATCACAATGGGTGTTTCGCGGTGGAACGCCCACCCCAACACCCACTGTACGCCCCTTTCACACTAAATTTAGGTGAAAGGGGACTTATTCTCAAGGCAGCGTTAAGCCACTTAACGTGGCTTAAAGCCACCTTAAGTGGGTTAACGCTGCCTTGAGAATAAGGCGCTGACCCTATCGCCACGTTCCACCGCAACACCCACTGCACGCCCCTTTCACGCTAAATTTAGCGTGAAAGGGGACTTATTCTCAAGGCAGCGTTAAGCCACTTAACGTGGCTTAAAGTCACGTTAAGTGGGTTAACGCTGCCTTGAAAATAAGGCGCTGACCCTATCGCCACGGGAACGTCAGAAAAAGTGACGTTCCCGTGGTGATAGGGGCTTGAGAATATGCCCCTTAGTCTCCCCGTGCCTCAAAAAAAAAAAAAATTAGGTGTCCTTGTGTAATGCAACTGGTGCTCACGTAAAGCGCTCTGAAACCTTAGGGTCCAGTTTGCGCTATAAAAAAACTGCAAAAACAAAGTAGGCAAATATGTCCAGATACACAGACTGCCTGTAGTTTTTTGCCTTCACCCTCTTGTCTCGAGGCTGCAGGCTGCCAGCACTGGCATGAAAATGAGGGCAGATGGCGCTCTTTTCCAGATGCCCTCACTAGCTACGCCTGCTGGGGCTCTCTCCAAGGAGCCGGGGTGGTATGCAAATGTGGGCTCTCTTGTCAGCGCTGCGTTCAAAAAACACGGCGACAGCAAGACAATGCCAGTGCGATGAAGAGCTGCCGGTCAAAGGCTGTATTAGAGCACGACAGACCCTGTCACCCTCCACCCCCAGGAAAGAGAACGGGCCGCAGCACCGCTAATTCAGATGATTCAATAATTCTGTTTTCAGTTCCAGCCGGAAAGGTAATGGCCTGTTTAGAAGTTAGGGGCAGTTATGCCTTTTAGTACTCTCGCCTGGTTCCCAACCCCACCCCTCGGCGGCTAATTGTTTTATGAATGCGTGAGAGGTATCCTGTGTCTGCGATGCTTCCTGGGAGCCCCCTCCCCGACCGCCCCTTGCTCCAATAACCCGAACCCCCCTGAGCAGTGCACTTCAGCACCAGACGCAGGCGGCCGGCGAGGCCTCTTGACACCCCCAGCCTCGACATAAAGAGAGCCGCCACACAGAAAATGCACTGAGAACAGACTCACAGGGCAGTTGTAAGTGAGGGCAGTGTGCACTGAGTCTCAGCAGCAATGGGTAGAACATGCATGGATAAGAAAATCTGCCTCATATATAGTATTATATTATTGTATTTAATTAACCAGAGGCAGCGAACAGAAAGGTTAACTTTGAAATGGGCCCTACCGCCGCGAAAAGAACTCCCAGTGGGATTTTCTGAATGACCAAGAAATATGAAAATAATTAACTGAAATTGGTGATATGTAAGTTTGCCACATACATTTTCCCTGGGGACAGCCTGAAAACTTGACTGGATTTTATTATTCAGTGGGGAAGCCAACCAAGCCCAAAAGTGAACAAAGACGCTGGCCCATTTAACTACTTACCTAACAAATGAAACACAACGTCCAAAATCACTGATGGAACTTAATCATTTGTAGGTCTGCTATTTCTCATATGTTTGCCAATTTTCCTTGCAGATTGCCTATGTATGCAAAATAAATAATAAATACATAAATAAATAAATACGCATGCTAGCCAACGCCAGACCTACGGGCTACAGCAGTGTTTGTTGTTTTTGATTTTCATATAATGATCAGACACCATAGCCCCACTCCACCCTCCCCTTAGACCTCGCCCATCATCCCACAGTTGCACCCAGGTACACGTTCTTTGCCCTCAGCCTCCCACAGATACCCTCAGGCTTGGGGTACGCCACTTTGCATTGTGTTCTCCACTATCCTGTTAAATCTTCCACACCTTAGTTTGATATGTTTCTCTTTGTTATCGTCAAATTCTATATTCTAGTCCAAAGTATAATGTGTCATACCATGTTGCTGATGTGTACCCTGAGGCTGGTTTATATTCAAGAAACTAATTAAAAATGTTTAAAAAAAATATTAATGATCAGACACCATGACACAAATGAGAATGATGAGAGGTAAAGACATCGCATGGGTCCCCCAGACCGACTGGAACAGAATTCTACCTGCCCTGTGCCACTCCAGACAGGGATTAACCAAAAGCAATTCACATTCGACTGCCCGTTTTGCGGCAAGAGTGAGACAGAGTTGCATCTATCTGTAATATCAGAGTGAGCAAAAAGCAACGCACTACAGTGTAGCCAAGAGTGATTTGAGATTCCCTTAGGCATTCCACCCGTCACTTATGTTCACCTCTAGCTCTGTGTAATGGCACGCCGAGTACAATGCAAAAAGGGCAAGACGGGACTTGTTAGCTATGGGTGGTAGAATTTCTCCAATCACTGGCTGGTGCACAGGACAAATCTGGCACCTCCACCACCACCTCCTCAGAACATTCCTGCACGTGGGAAGACTCCACCCGAAGAAGGCCCTGCTGGAAAAAAGAATCCTGACTTCTCTCTCCTGCTCGTGCTGGAAGGAATAAAACACTTTGTCTAGGTGCTTTTTGCCTCAAAATTTTAAAAATTCATAACTCCTGTTCTCCTCAACCTATTCGGATGATCATTCCCCTTTTGTGTTCTTTACTGTAAAATGGCTGGTACTGTGTGAACTTAGCACACTCTTCTCTGTGGACTGCCTGCTGCTTGTGCCGTAGCTACCAGAGGTTGACCTGTGTCTTGACCTAATCAGAGTGGATTTATTGAGTTGGCAGTGGTGTCCTCCTCCCAAATTAATAGCCCAATTTCTGACACATCCCTAGCTAGATGCGGCCACAACAAGGGCCAGAGCAATTCTGTGAGGCACAGTCCACATAGAGAGAATTCCCTGAGGTTGTCTCAGATGCTGGCCAATGCTCTTTATGATCCAGTATGGACGCTTAATTGTTGTTTTATTTGTCAACTCAGATTATGTAGACTACAGTTGATCTCAGGTTTCAAACCATTAAATTAGCATTTTAGTGTGTTATACGTACAAACAAAGCACGTTAGTAGAAACCATATTTTAAGGCTACTTTTTGCTGGAAAATATGTTTTCTTACCCACAATGTAGCCATCTGACTTTCCAAGAACTATTATCAAATACTTTTCCAGGCTCTGTCGAACACATGAGATTCCACACTCTTTAGTAAAGTTAACCCTATCTAACATCTGCATGATGTTAATCCGCCCATTAAATGCTTTGCAACTGCCCTCATTCTAATATTTCTAAGTTTTGTCTGTGTTCAGTTATTCACATTGTGCATAGAAACAGGGCTGCAAGTAGGACAGTCATGCAAGAGTTTTCCTTTTTTAAGGATGACAGTTATATTATTTGGACAATTAGTCAGAAAACTAATCGTCAAAGATTCTGTTATAAATTTCCCCACGCACCTTTCCCAACTCCAGTCTCATCAAAAAGTCTGCAAGCCCACCATATCCGAGTGATTTTCCCAGTCTGAGGGAGTCCCTTGACACTAGTTCAGCCTTTCCTCATCGTCTGACAGTTGTAGTACTAGCTTGGCCGGGCGGCGACATTTCCATATCCCTTCCATTCAGAATGATTGTCTGATCCTTAACGGAGCCTTCACTACCCTTTTCAGTGAGAAAAAAAACATATTATATCTTTCACAAACGGCTTCCTTCCTCATACTTTCATACACCGGTTCATCATATATGTGACTGCTCTCACATAATGTAACTTTTTTTTTTCCGTCGTATGAATTTGCCTGCATTTTATTTCATGTTAGAAGCAGAAACTCTCAGCATTATATGTATAAGGACCCTGCTTTCATTGTCTTCCATACCATTTTAATATAGTTATCGAAACATGATTTTCGGCTATCTATCGCTTGCTAATATCCACATCAGAACACAGGTCAACTATGCATTGTCAATTTTTTGCAGTACCCATTTGTCCCTCAGCCCATCATGTACCAGAAAATATTCAATCTTGAGAAAGAGCTGTGAGGACAAGACTTAAATTTAAAGTCTACTGCAGCAGGGTTTAAGAACATTCAAATGTCTTTTGAGACTCAGGCCTTCCTTCATCCATTTCCTTCTGAACATGCAACTCCTATTCCCATTCTGCAGTGAGATTTGATTATGTCAATTGGCAGAGTACACAGGCGAGTGCACAAATAGGCAGTTCATTTCGGAGTACCTTTACGCCAAAGGCCCGGGAGGCCATAATACCACCAGAGTGTTCTCAATAAAGGCCCCTAGCACACAAACCCTTACACTACTAGATTCTATCATCAATAAAGGTAACATCAATACCAATGTTTTATGAACCTCGTTAAAAGCACCTTGGTGAAGAAAACTTAGAGGCTCACCAAGCACAGAAAAGAAGCAGGCAGCACCTTTTTGCCATGTATGTCTTGAAACTCACTGCAAAAGAACTATAACAATCGCCAGGTCTGAGTCCTTTTAGTAAAGATAAACAAGCAATTGCAATGCAATCGGTCTCGCCTTTGGGACCTTATATGTATTTAGCTATGCAGAACATTAGCCTGGGTGCTGAAACATCTACTGTTCTTTAACATGGAGGGAAAGTAAGCACCAAACTGCGTGACACGCCAGGTATGGGAACACATGCAGAGAAATATTGCCTTTCAGCGGGAAATGGTATAGTCCAAAGCTCTGTTTTTAATATAAAATCAGGGCCTTCGGTGGTCATATCACTGAAAATACAAGATTTGAAAAAAATAATATTGTCTACGGGTGCTCGTGGAAGACAATTTCTATGGACTGGAATCCAGAGAATGCTAAAGAGATTCTGGTATTTTACTGACCTCTGCTGGTTGTTTTCTATCAAGAAAGTTAAATAGAGGCAGTTGAACAAGCAGAAAGCAATTATGGTATTTTACTGACCTCTACTGGTTGTTTTCTATCAAGACAGTTAAATAGAGGCAGTTGAACAGAAAAAAAAGTCCATAAGCGGAAGCAGACAAGTCCTAGGGCTGATCTCCAGAGCCCACAAAGTACATACACATATAAGTATATACTAAAGTATATACAAGAGGTCTCGAATGCTCGACCTAAAAAAGGAACTGAACGAAAGAAGTATGTCCATCACCAGGCCTCCAGGATAGCTGGCATTAGTTGGGTGCTTCCCTTTGGAGCATAAAGGGCAGTTCTCTTAGCTCACAGTGGCCTCTCCCATACCCATGATTGCATTCAAAAGCTATCTTATGGGTTCCTTAATAGTAGGGTACTTCGGAAGAACACTATAAAGTATTTTGTAAGATAAGTTGAAAGTCCTTCTATTTTACTTACATTACAATGATGACAAGTTCATCTGACAGGAACATCCAACCATAAGACAATGGCAGCTCACTCTGTGCCAGATATCCATGTGTGTATGTGGTATTTAGCCGGAAGGGAGCACAGGTATACTACAACAGAAATAACTTGCCACCTCCAGGGTCTGTCAGCCCCAGGTGGCTGGACTGTAGCTACCACTGTATCTTCTCCCCGCCAACTTTTGTATTGGATCAAACTCTGCTCAAATGTCTCCTATGCCTTGGCAAGTCTTTGGCTCTTCCATCTCCTGCGCTAACCCCGTCCCAGTCCTTTTCACCATTCCTCTGGTGAACAGTAGGAATGCAGTGAAGTGGAGTGAGGATGGAACATACATTTTGTTGCTAACAAATACTACCCTGTGTCCGTGGCGGCACAAATGAAGAGGACACCATCTCGCTGCCAATCCAAGTGAGAATGGCCCATGTGCGCAATGCCCATTAGGCTAAAAGGGCTTTGCCACACACCCCCAACCCCCACCGAAACCCCCCCCACCCCTGTCGTCTGCCGTAGCACGGGCTGTGGAGTGCACAGGCAGTTCTTGAGCTGTTCTGGGTTGGGGCTGGGCAGGGGCTGACAACTCAGACTGGTCTCATCTAAAGTACTTGCTGTCTCATAAGTCTTGTTATGAAATGTTGCTTCCAGAGTGGGAGAAAGGATGAAAGGATTTCAATTACAATACAAATGTGGCCATGTAGCACATTAATATAAAGTGCCCAGCCATCGGTGTGGTTTGCCTCTAAGCTCCACAACAGGAACTGAGCCCTAGACCTGGTATATAATTCATCATTTAAAAATCTGCCAAAGGCTCACATTTCAAAAAGTATATTTCTTTAACTTGGAAGCGTATCACTTAAGTACACTAAAATGAATTTCTGCATTGACGGACATTTATCAGGATTTACAGTTTCCCAACGTAAACTTTGAAACATTCATGCCTGTGATGACGATGCTATTAGCAGGGCCACTGGAATTATGTGATTCAAGCGTTTTTCGAATAATATTGAATTTGCTGCATTTGCCACACAACCCTGTGAGTGCTGCATAATCTGTACGTTTTTACAAAAAAAAAATAGTTTCTAGCTCAAACGGATCAAAAATGTCAAAGAACTTGGTGATACGTGTTCCTGCGCTCTGGAAGGGTCTTCCCAAATGTTGACTGGTCATATTTCAGCTGCTTTATGATGTATTTAGGTGTTAAATTGGTATTAATAAGGTGAAATCTTACAGTGACAGTTACAATGTGTAAAAATGACAAAATAATGAGGTAATACTATCACAAAATGTGCCGCATTACGCAGCATAAGTTACCTTTTCATGATTTATAATTTAGTCAACACTGCTGCATAATTTGGTCCTCCTCTGCCGCATAATTCCAGTGGCCCTGGCTAGTACTGAACCAAGAGGCAAGTCAGTTGTCATGTGAACTCCGCTTAGATTTTTAGAAGATACGGAGCAACATTAAAGTCCATTAAAACATATGATAGTGAAGTTTTTGTATAGGGCACATGCTAAATTGAGGTTTTTTAAAGGTATTCTTAAAAGGGACGATAGACATGGAGGCACAGTGAAATAAGGTAATTGCCGGGAGTAAAACAGATTTTGTCTAGCAGGTAAACCGTGTTTGAAACCAGGTTTCCTGGTTTTAAGGTGCACAATTTAGCCACTAGAAGGGAAAGTGGCTTTGTAACTGATATAAGGGTGTGGGTGGCAGAACCCACAAGAAGTCTTGGCCCGAAGTTCTAAGAGGACTTATGCCAGAGCTCAGCGTCTGGGTCTGGCCTTCAATGACTCTTCCACCTCTAGAAAAAAGTAAAAGTAGAAAAGTAACTTTCGGCATGTCCAAAAGGCTGACATTTGGTTGCAGGATCAGCTTCAATAACCATCGTTCAAATTACACATGAATCCTCACTTGTCAGCTGCCAAGGATAAAGTGAATTACTTACAGTGTCTAGAGATGCATCATCCTGCATTCACAAAGGGCACACTACACTCACACAGGTTCATGAGTCATTCGCCATTCACACGGGCTCACCTTTTACTCTCCCCATCCACTCACACGAGAATGCTGGTCACAGAGTTCTCACACAGGCACACTACTCACCCTGCACTCAGATCTCTCAACCTGCACTCACACAGGCATTCCTTTCCCCCTCCACTCACACTGCTCACCCTGCACTTACACCACTCACCGTCACTCAGCGCTTCCAGACCACACCCGTAACACAGCACACATTAAACTACCGAACACTTGTGAACATGCACACACCTACAAATGCAGTCACAGAATATCTGCCCTTCCTGCAGTACTAGATGCTTATTCAGTTCCATCCGTAACTGCAGGTCCAATGCAAGAGGGGAGAGTGTACAAAGACTGTGGGATGGTACAGGAAAGGAGATTGAACTGGAGCTGTGGGGCCAGTGTGGGAACCAGGATCAGTCATCGGCTGTGAGGATCAGCCAAGAGGGAGTGGTGAAAGCAGGCGAAGGCAGCAGGATAGGGAGCAGCACAAGAGGCTAATGATGAAGCACTGCAACTGTGGCTGTGATCTGGAGTGGGGTTGACTGGTACTGCAGGCTAAGAGTGTGGTGCAGGCGGGGAAAGAATTTACAGCTCAAAAGTTACACGTTGTCCCCGCACTGAGCCCCCTGGCCTTCACAACAGCCACTGTGAAGAAAGGTGTGGGGGGTCACCTGTGGCCAGACATGCTGTTTTTGCTGCTTCTGAAGCCATGATGTAGACCAACATCTGGGCCCTGTTGGCCTGCATGGCAATTGCACTATGCAGGGGCTGGTATTCCAGGGGAGAGCGTGCTGAGGCTACAGCTGCTGTGTGAGATGGGAGAGTCCGTGGAGGAGCCTGCGAAGTTGAGGAGAATGAAGTGAGGTTGTAGGTTGGTGTAGGAGGAGGGACTGGGATGAGGCTGTTGCGACGCAAGACCGCAGGGTAAGGCTGTGGAGGGGACCGACTTTCTCCACTTAGCGTGGAGCTGCGCAGGTGTACATGAATACTGGCGACAAATCTTTGTGGCTTTGGAGCAGATGACATCATTGACCATCGTAATGACCCCGCTTCTAGCGCTGCTGGGTTATACTGAACTTCTAGACAAGCCATTCCACAGATATGTTGCATTGGCATTATTGATGGCCAAACGCTGAGTGGCATGTAGATGGGGGCGGGGGAGGGCTCCGAAATTCAAAGATTGGATTACTGACTTAATATATTGTCATGAACAACTGACCAATTATGCAGAATTGCTCCCCATGACTTTACGCCCTAAGGATATATGAGGTCCGTTGCAAAGCTACCTCCTATCTCATCCAGTAGACACGACAGCTGCAAATAGGCGATCAGAGACATGAAATGTAATGTGCGGCCCGGGATAGCTATCTGGCTACACGAGATTGGGTTAATGACTAAGCCATAACTGGATACTGCTCAGATGACCTGTTCTAGAATGCTGATCCTTGTTGTATATCAGAATTTCCCAAGTAGATACCTCCCAGCGATGTCGCCATAATGCACTTCCCACTGTATTGTACCTCTTTGATTTCAGGACCAAAAATGGACGCCACAAAGTAATGATCTACAATGTATTCCTCATCACAACTCTGTAAAAGATGCGCATGTTCCTAGAGATTGCATAGATACATCTGTAATGATTGTATGCTACATGATTGCTGTTATTCATAAAAGCTCAATAAATACATTTTTTTTTAAAAGACCGCAGGGTAAGGCTGAATTGAGCAGCACTTCTGGAGTGCAAGGAAGGTCAGGCAAAACAAACCTTTTTTGTTTTGAATGTCACTAATGCAAATGGGGCAGAAAAAGTAAACAGACTCAGATGCAGCTGCGTCATCATGCTGGACATAGCAACCATTTTGGATGGGGGAAATACTTTGTTGGGAAGCTCTATTCACCAATACTTCTACCAGGTGTACTGCCGTTGGCTCACAGAGTAATATTCTTAGCCAATACTATCACAACATTGTGGAGAGGTCTTCTTCTTGCACACTGCCATGTTATTGCGTTTTAATGGGGTAGCCATGTTAGGTGAGGGAACACCACTCAGGAGGCAACAGAAGTGCAACAAGTACTGCACTCTTTCTCAGAAACACTACACAAGGTCTGCCCAAACAAATGCTGTAATCAAGGTAACATGTGAGAGGTGCCAAAGTCTCCCTGACAGTTGTGTTTCTTAAAGCTTTTTTCTGTTGATCACATAAGGTATGGCAATAGCCAGACCTACAAAGTACATCTCAGAAGTACTGAAACACATTTAATATGGTGCTTAAAAACTCACATCATAGCACTATACATTCAATTAAGTACACTAATGCTTTAAAAATAACACAAGGAGGTATGTCATGTGTTGTGGAGTACTGGTGATTATCCAAAAGTTGTGAAGTGGTTTTTAAAACAGTATTAGAACATTGGAATGTTGAGCGCTCCATTAAAGACAATGGAGTGCTCTGGACTTCTAAGGACTGGTAGAAGCCTGGAGCATCAAATTCCAATGTTTGTCAACAGCTGTTGATTTCAACCCCCTCGAGCCCTGTGAGGCCATTGTTTTACAAATTAGAACACTCTGCCCTCTAGGTGCGGGATGTTCTAATAGCCTTAGAGCCCTCCATAGCGGGCTCTACTGACCATTATAGGCCCACTCCCTTGTTAATGCTGAAGCGGCTCTTTAATGGCCGGTAGAGTCCGCTACGACGGGCTCTAAGGCTATATTAGTTTTATTAAAAAAATCTTTGTTTTCATTCTTTTCCTACAGTGCCTTTAGTGCCTCTTGAACCTTACCTACCGGAGCCCATTGTGCTCTTGACTCCCATTGAAAACTTAGTATTAAGTCAAGGACACTGACTATATAGACTTAGGTGGCATACAGTGAATAGTTGGTCACTCTGAATACATATCCTTTTCTGGCAGAGGGCTACTGGGCCTCGGCCATGGGGGCCTCGGATGTCCCAGAGTCTGTACTACTTTAGCGTCATAAACTGGGCCACGTACAACCCCTTCAGTATTTGACTCTCAGTGGTAGCACTTTGGAGCATTCACACACTTCTCAGGGAGGTAGTGTAGGTGTATGGAAACTCAGCTCTCGGATCACCCAGCAGAGCAATATCTGTTTGTCCAACCCAGTGCTTTTATTGGATAAGAAACATACTTTAATAGACATGCTTAAAACAGTATTCTGCAGCAGGTACAATATTATGCACTGCCAATTGTGGCTACTACACCGTGGGATACTGTCTTTACTGTCTTCCTCTTCTCTCTTTCACTAGTCCCTCCTCTTTTGAGTCTAAGCAGGTTCCCGTTAGGTTAGTTTTGTGAGACATTAATTGAGGTTCAGGTGCAGGTACCCCAGCTCAATTATGGTTGTGCTTAGTTCTGTACATTCTCCTAGATACACCCTCACCACAATGCAGGTCTCTAAGCATTTCAGCATCTCGTGTCTTTGACCTCGCCCGCTTTTAGGATGAGACTGTATGGTTGAAGAAGTGGCCCTCAGTCTGGGTAGGCAGCAGCAGAGTGGGGCAGCCAGAGCCACAGCTGCAGCCGTGAGTCCTTCGGTGAATGCAGGTAATGGAAGTCCGTGAGGGCACATGGCATCAGATCTTCTACTGGGTCACTGGGCAGCAGATGGGCCACCACTTACATGTGTGTTACAACAGCACGCTAGCAGCCACTAGAAGCACTCTGTAAATAATGCAGTGGTGACCGTCATGTGCACAACTCTTGGCTACGACGGTGACATCCAACATGGATATCGTTTATTACTTCTGTGGCGACATCAGCCACAGGAACAGCTCTGGGTTTCGGCGGCTACATTCACCATGAACACAGCTCTTGATTTAAGTAGCGAGGTCAACCGTGATTATTCCTATTGCAAGGTCAGCTGCCCGCCTGTGATTCCTATTGCAAGGTCAGCTGCCTGCCTGTGATTCCCTCTTGGAACCGCACTTCTGGACTTGTAGATCAATTTCTTCAGTCTTATATCTCCTGGTAGAACCCTCCACACTAGAGTCTGGCAGTTTCTGGCACCACCTGGACAGTCAAACCCCTGCGGCCTGACAGGCTTTTTCATTCTCTCAGCAGTCAGGCTGGCTTCCAGGTGCTTCAGATCAGGGGTAAAGCTCTTCAGCAAGTAATGACTCCAGTTGATGTACCCTCTTCTCTGGGAAGCTGGATGTCACACAGACAACAGTTCTGGTTGTTGTACAGCAGTCTTCAAAGAATGTTGTGGAATAATACCCCCTTTCTTGGTGAGAGGACCTGGAACTGGAGCACAAAGATGCAAGTAGACCCCACTTTTATGCAGTAAAAGCAGATAATGCTTGTGGATTCTCTGTCTGCAATCTCAAAACAGGTTTGCTGCTGTTCTTATGTCAAGTGTCCTCTCTAGGCTATTCTCCAGACAGAGCCTTTGTGTAGAGTGATGCTCATCACAGCAGGGTAGTCTGCAGCCTGGCGTACTCACAACAGAGGCCCAAAGAGCTGTGAAATTTCTGCAACTGGCTTTTCACCAGTCACTCTAAACAGTGATCAGGTTAAAGACAAACAACTGGCTTCACCTAAAAGAAATCTCTCACCCTGAACAACAAAGATGAGAGTCCCACCCCAAACACCTACCAATTGACAATACCACAGGAAAACTAATCAGCAGTTCCAGTCAGCAGGAGCTGCTTAAGGGAGCTGTGTTAGCTCCCTCCATTTTCAGGAATGACAGCAATACTCTTTAGACTGTCTGTGAAAACAATCTCACCTACATCTTGTGCACAGGAGCAGGTTAGGGGCTTCCAAAATGGGACCTGCAGGCCTCCATTACTCTGGCTCACTCGTGCACATACTGCATGTACTACACAAGCCACAAACACACACAACCCCCTTGGATGTTAGTACTAGGATCTAGGTTGTACACTGATGAAGAACTTTACACAAGGGGAGCCAGCTACACAGATAGGTCTGATCCCGACTGTGGATTCACAAAACACGGCATGCTGCCACCACCGCTGTAGCCATGACAGGGGCGGTCGTCCACTGTCAGCAAAATGAGAGCACAATTGGTGCAACCCTCCAGGTCACAGGACAGATGCAGGACTTCATTTGTGTCAGGGACGAGGGTAGGCCTCTGCACATGTTATATTAGCGTGAGCACAGAGCCAAAATTAAAAACTAGGATATAAGTGACTTACAGTCAAGAACATGGCAACATGACTGCACAACCTGCAGGGAACATTCTCAGTCCAACAACATGTTCAGGCAATGTTGGAAATGGACCTTTTTGCAAGGTTATCCCCAAACCTTTTGCTTCTTCCTCCTATTTTTTCCTGACTTGGTTGTGTTGGTTTTAGGCCTCTGGGCACTTTACCACTGCTAATCAGTGCTAAAGTGCATATGCTCTCTGTTAGAAATGGGATTTCTGGTTGGCTAAGGCTTGCGCCAAAGCCAGGCAGAAACCACCACTCTAGTCAGGGCGAGGGAGTTACACGCCGACGATAACCCCTGCTCACCCCCTTGGTAGCTTGGCACGAGCAGTCAGGCTTATCCCGGAGGCAATGTGTAAAGCGTTTGCGCAACACACACTCAGCAGCAACAAACTAGGCACACCACAAAAGAAACTCCACACAAGGTTATATAAAAATAGCCTTTGTATTGTCATAAACACATTAGAAACAGTAATCACATATTTACACTGTGCCACCTGGCACTAGGCAATATTCACAGGGGACTATTTACAGCTGACAGGGCCAATCGGGCCACTGCCAGAACCATCAGATCAGGTAAGTAAATGCAAATATAAAACACAACCAGTAACTACTGGTGCAATACTGACCTAAGCATTACCCCTTTGGGCATAAACCATGTTAGGTCCAAACCTCATTAGCATAAGACCCCCCTCCTAAGCATAAACACCTTACGCACTAGGACATCAGCAGCCCAAACACATCCGGCACTAATCACGGGGCATAAATCACATTAGGTACAAATCATCATAAGCATAAATGCATTATACCATCTCATTAGGCCTAAACATCACAGCATGACATTTAACGCAATAGGCATTACAGTAGGCATCACCAGCATAAACACCTTAGGAAATAATTAGCCTAAACACAGTATGCCCCAATCGGGGCACAACGCACTGGCGCTGGACCCGGGCCAACTGGCCTCTCACAGGGGCTCAAAAATGCCCAATGTCCAGAATGTCAGGGCTGGCTGCGCATGCAGCAAAGTAAAAGTGCGCAAACGCGCAGGCCTAAACGTGGCAGCTGCCCACTACTTGTTGGGCAGCTGTGGAAATGAGCACGGCACCAGCGTGCCCCCTGAGCCCCTCTCTGGGACCCTAAATGAAATCCCCCAAAGAAAAGAATGGGGCTGGCACTACTGTGCCTACTGAACCCCCACTGGGGCTCTGAAGAGCTAACTATGGCCCCACGTTGCAGCTGCCCGCGCTCTCGCGGTGCAGCTGAGGAAATCAGCCTGGGCACCACTGTGCCCTTGAAGCCCCACTCCGGGACTCAGCAAAAATCAAAACTGCCCCCCTTGGTGCAGCTGCCCGCGCTCTCGCGGTGCAGTTGAGGACAACCAACAAGCACTGGCAATGTGCCTCGATCGGCACCAACACTGCAGTGCATTCAGCCCCCTCACTCACTGGGGGCGCACTGGCGGATCTCTCTGGGTCCCTGTGGGTGGGGGGCAGGCACCGACAACGTGCCTCATCTCTCTCCCGCCCCCGGGCCCCTCCTCACCTGGTCGGGCGGTCTCTGAGCTTCTCCTCCGCTGGAGAGGCTCCGGCGGCAGCACTTCCTCCTTTGCGGCAGGGCAGGCACAGGCAATGTGCCTTGGGCCCCCTCCGCTGCTACCAGCCGAATGCTGCACCACTTGCGGGGCTCTCTCCCCTCATGGGAGCCCCGCGCCACGATCCGCACTCACTTCACCCGGTCCCCCTTCCTGGGACCGGGACTTCGTTCTGGAGCTCACGAGGCTCCGGACTGCTTCCGTCTCGCTGCCCCGCCCACCTCCAGGCCAGGCTGCCTGGCTTCCTCGTCGTGACGGCGGCGCTCCGTTTCCCGGGCTGCGGCGGTGATTCCTTTTCTTCACCAGTGCGGGGTGGGCACCCGTTTGTAAATAAAATTCCAAATAAGCACATAAGCGGGGTGGGCACCCGCCATTAAAGATGCATGAAAGCGGGGTGGGCTCCCGCTCTCCCCACAGCAGCACGGGGGGTCCCCATGCCGGGATTCCCCTGCAATCACTGCAGCAGCGTGCTGCACGTCGCCAGCTCCTCGCTTCCTGGCAAGAGAAAGGTTCAGCGCTCACAAGGCGCTAGAAAAGTCCTCAAAGTTCCTGGGGTAAAGCTGGGCAAGGAATCCAGCAGGCAGGAATTAAAGTCCTTGGGGCTGGGGACACCCCAGCAGGGTGCAGGCAGGCCAGCACGCAGGGACCCCCAAGAAGCAGCAGCTGGGTCCCGCGGCGGTTCCTCCTGGCAGAGTGTCTCCCCCAGCCCAGGTAAGCACCGAAAGAACATTTTCATGGGGTCACAGCGCCTTCTTTTATACACCTATATCCCCCTTTGTCACACAGCACAGGGCTGGGGGAAAACCAGATGCAACTGGTTTGGGGGAGCTTTGGAGCACTTTGTTTTGCTCAGCTCCTCTCTCCTTTCACAGGACAGGCTAGGGACATCAGACGCACCACAGGGGGTGGAGCCAGCATTGTGGAGGGAAGGCACAGCCCTATTCAGGTCCCAGGTGCAACTCCTCCCTCCCATCTAGATGCAGATCTCCCTATTCAGCCCTGCGCTGACTCACCCTGCCCCTCCTGGAGCCACACACACCTCCCAGCCCCTGTCACTCACAAAGCCAGACATGCAATTTACATCAGGCAGGCAGACACAGAGCACACATAAATGCCAACTTCTAGAAGTGGCATTTCTACACCAGTTATAATAAATCTGCGCACACCATTGCGCAGCATTTATTCTCACGAGTTCGCACATACTAAACTCGCCCCTGCACTCCTCTCACACCAGGAATTACCATGGACACACATATCCCCCATGCATTCCTATGGGAGGGCAGGACAATCTCACCACACGCACTCAGAGTGCGCACGCACTTTACACTGGGACACAGTGCTAAAGTGCGCAAAGGCCTAAAACCACCAACACTACACAGAAAAAAGGCTAGGAGACAGGCAAAAAGTTTAGGGGTGAACCTGCCAAAAGGGCCAAGTCCAACACAACCCCCTTCCAGCCAAAACGCAGGGCAGACCAATCACCACCGTGATGGGCTTCCCTGCTTGGGGCGATAGAACACGGATGCAGGCCCGCAACTGCAGGGACACCCTCCTGTTCTACGCCACGGTGAACCCATGTGGTTCCTTCTGTAAAAGCTCTCTGGACCAACTGGGCTACCCCACTGGTACTCCCTAGCTGTCCGCGGCCAGGCCCAGGCCCTAGGCCATCCAGATGCCACTGGTCCTTGCCCATCCACAGAGTGGGGGTAGTAACCCCTGGCACATAGTAGCCATTCTCCACTCTTCCCCTCATCAGGGCAGGTCTAGACTGCCACTGATCCTCCAACCTAGGGTCTGCACCCTCAGGCGGACCAGAAGTCACGGGTGAGGCTCTCCTCCCCTACCTCTTCTTCTAGGGCTCCGCACTCTCCTCCTTGGAGAGGCACCCTCAGAACACAACTCTCCCACCAGTTCAGGACCTCTCTCCAAAAACTGGTCTCCCAACCTAGGGTCTAAACCCTCAGGTTGCACCGGGGTCAGAGGCGAGGACTCCCTCCTCTGCACCCCCTTCCAGAGTTCTGCACCCTCCCAACTGGAGCGGTACCCCTGGAAGATGAACCGGTCAGGACACTGATTACAGATGTCCCTTCCTCCAGATCAGGCGGATCCTGAACCTGGCCTCCCAACCTTGGGGCTGAACCCCACGGCTGAGCATTTGCCTGGCACACCAGGACTTCCGGGGCGCACTCAGCAGCCCCCGAGGGTAACACATGACTCATGTGTTGCGTGACAGTCTGCGTGGCGCAGACCTCCCGACCCCTGTCCATCTGACAGTGCGCAGAGATCCCCCACGACAGAAGTGGTGTCACCATTGTCACTTCTAGGAGACTCAGCCCTTCTGGCTGGCCCCTGACCCACTGGTTCTTCCACTGGGGAACACATCCCCCTCTCACCCCTCAATCCGGACTTCTGTACCCTCCCAACTGGAGCGGCACTGCCAGACACCAGAACCACTGGAGCTCTATTTACAGATGCTCCAGGTTCTCCAGACACTAGGAGATCCTCCTCAAATGGACTAACAGGACAGCCTAGGCTCCCAACCTGGTGTTCCCTGAAGAAACCATCCAGGCTCTGAGACTGGGTTTCGGGCACCTGGGGACACTCAGTCCCACACTCACTCCTACTCCACTGAGACAGGACGTGAGCCCCTACACCCCTCCCACTACACTGGGACCTAGCTGGGCTACACTGAACCTCTTCCCCAATACAGGACGGGAAGATACCTGAGCCACTACTTTTGGGATCACTCCCCAATGCCTCTTCAGAACCTTGGGCCTCCACCCAGAGGTCTGCCTCACGTGTAAACTCCCATAGATCAGAAAACCCACCCTCCAACAGGTGTTGGCGCAACCCCGGCAAACAACAACTGAGCAGGTGCTCTCTGATAACCAGATCGAACAGTCCTTCAAAATCCTGTTCCGTGTTAACCGTTACCCAATCAGCCAGTGCATCATTACATTCATCCGAAAAATCCACCCAAGACTGGTGAGACAGTTTCCTACTGCCCCTGAACTTCAACCTGTACTCCTCTTCTCTGGAACAAGGTACCATATTTTGGGAACTGGGACTTCCTGCACTGGACTGTATATTGCTGCCACCACTGGACCCCACCCTCACTGGGGAATCCAGAAAACTACAACTGCACTCAGGGGATAATCTACCCTCCCGAGCTAATTTCTCCCTGGCGAAGGCCCTCTCAGCCTCCGCCATCCTCTCCTGCGCTAAGACCCTCTCGGTCTCTAGCTTTTTCTCCTCCACACTCAGCTGCGCTATCTCCCTGGCATGCTCTAACCTGAGCTTCTCCAAAGCCAGCTGATGCTCCCTTTCTTCCCTCCTATCCACCCACTCCTCTGGGGACAGGGAAAGGGATGGGGCACTGCCCCCGACACTGGACCCAGCAAGGGACTCCCTATCCATGGGGTCCTCACTATCTACTGTCGTCCCTGTCCTGTCACTTTCTTCCTCCTCTTCAGACTCCTCAGGGCTCCCCTCAGACCCACCACCCTCTTGGCGTGCGGCCAGGGCCCTCTTCTCCTCATTGCGCTCACAGTCCCATTCATCCTTTTGCCATTGGATCAGGTTGTCCCTCAGTTTTGACTGGGTGTCTGACCCGCTCACTGCTATGTCTCTCTCCTCACAGAACTCCACCAACTCCCCATACTGTATCTAAAGAGACCACAAAAATCAAAAGCAGACTCCATTTTGGCAGGACGCTCAGGGACACGTGCAACACAGGAGACCTAGGTTTCTGAGCTGAAGCAAGAGTACACAATTTACAAATGACACTTTTAGGAGAAGAATTACATAACTAAAACTCCAGAAACAATAATCCCCACACACGTGATTATCTAAATGTAGAGTTTGTAGTGCAACCAGTTGTCGCTGTGGTACTGCGCAAACGCAAGTCCAAATCCTCACCGCTGACAACCAATGTTAGAAATGGGATTTCTGGTTGGCTAAGGCTTGCGCCAAAGCCAGGCAGAAACCACCACTCTAGTCAGGGCGAGGGAGTTACACGCCGACGATAACCCCTGCTCACCCCCTTGGTAGCTTGGCACGAGCAGTCAGGCTTATCCCGGAGGCAATGTGTAAAGCGTTTGCGCAACACACACTCAGCAGCAACAAACTAGGCACACCACAAAAGAAACTCCACACAAGGTTATATAAAAATAGCCTTTGTATTGTCATAAACACATTAGAAACAGTAATCACATATTTACACTGTGCCACCTGGCACTAGGCAATATTCACAGGGGACTATTTACAGCTGACAGGGCCAATCGGGCCACTGCCAGAACCATCAGATCAGGTAAGTAAATGCAAATATAAAACACAACCAGTAACTACTGGTGCAATACTGACCTAAGCATTACCCCTTTGGGCATAAACCATGTTAGGTCCAAACCTCATTAGCATAAGACCCCCCTCCTAAGCATAAACACCTTACGCACTAGGACATCAGCAGCCCAAACACATCCGGCACTAATCACGGGGCATAAATCACATTAGGTACAAATCATCATAAGCATAAATGCATTATACCATCTCATTAGGCCTAAACATCACAGCATGACATTTAACGCAATAGGCATTACAGTAGGCATCACCAGCATAAACACCTTAGGAAATAATTAGCCTAAACACAGTATGCCCCAATCGGGGGCACAACGCACTGGCGCTGGACCCGGGCCAACTGGCCTCTCACAGGGGCTCAAAAATGCCCAATGTCCAGAATGTCAGGGCTGGCTGCGCATGCAGCAAAGTAAAAGTGCGCAAACGCGCAGGCCTAAACGTGGCAGCTGCCCACTACTTGTTGGGCAGCTGTGGAAATGAGCACGGCACCAGCGTGCCCCCTGAGCCCCTCTCTGGGACCCTAAATGAAATCCCCCAAAGAAAAGAATGGGGCTGGCACTACTGTGCCTACTGAACCCCCACTGGGGCTCTGAAGAGCTAACTATGGCCCCACGTTGCAGCTGCCCGCGCTCTCGCGGTGCAGCTGAGGAAATCAGCCTGGGCACCACTGTGCCCTTGAAGCCCCACTCCGGGACTCAGCAAAAATCAAAACTGCCCCCCTTGGTGCAGCTGCCCGCGCTCTCGCGGTGCAGTTGAGGACAACCAACAAGCACTGGCAATGTGCCTCGATCGGCACCAACACTGCAGTGCATTCAGCCCCCCTCACTCACTGGGGGCGCACTGGCGGATCTCTCTGGGTCCCTGTGGGTGGGGGGCAGGCACCGACAACGTGCCTCATCTCTCTCCCGCCCCCGGGCCCCTCCTCACCTGGTCGGGCGGTCTCTGAGCTTCTCCTCCGCTGGAGAGGCTCCGGCGGCAGCACTTCCTCCTTTGCGGCAGGGCAGGCACAGGCAATGTGCCTTGGGCCCCCTCCGCTGCTACCAGCCGAATGCTGCACCACTTGCGGGGCTCTCTCCCCTCATGGGAGCCCCGCGCCACGATCCGCACTCACTTCACCCGGTCCCCCTTCCTGGGACCGGGACTTCGCTCTGGAGCTCACGAGGCTCCGGACTGCTTCCGTCTCGCTGCCCCGCCCACCTCCAGGCCAGGCTGCCTGGCTTCCTCGTCGTGACGGCGGCGCTCCGTTTCCCCGGGCTGCGGCGGTGATTCCTTTTCTTCACCAGTGCGGGGTGGGCACCCGTTTGTAAATAAAATTCCAAATAAGCACATAAGCGGGGTGGGCACCCGCCATTAAAGATGCATGAAAGCGGGGTGGGCTCCCGCTCTCCCCACAGCAGCACGGGGGGGGGTCCCCATGCCGGGATTCCCCCTGCAATCACTGCAGCAGCGTGCTGCACGTCGCCAGCTCCTCGCTTCCTGGCAAGAGAAAGGTTCAGCGCTCACAAGGCGCTAGAAAAGTCCTCAAAGTTCCTGGGGTAAAGCTGGGCAAGGAATCCAGCAGGCAGGAATTAAAGTCCTTGGGGCTGGGGACACCCCAGCAGGGTGCAGGCAGGCCAGCACGCAGGGACCCCCAAGAAGCAGCAGCTGGGTCCCGCGGCGGTTCCTCCTGGCAGAGTGTCTCCCCCAGCCCAGGTAAGCACCGAAAGAACATTTTCATGGGGTCACAGCGCCTTCTTTTATACACCTATATCCCCCTTTGTCACACAGCACAGGGCTGGGGGAAAACCAGATGCAACTGGTTTGGGGGAGCTTTGGAGCACTTTGTTTTGCTCAGCTCCTCTCTCCTTTCACAGGACAGGCTAGGGACATCAGACGCACCACAGGGGGTGGAGCCAGCATTGTGGAGGGAAGGCACAGCCCTATTCAGGTCCCAGGTGCAACTCCTCCCTCCCATCTAGATGCAGATCTCCCTATTCAGCCCTGCGCTGACTCACCCTGCCCCTCCTGGAGCCACACACACCTCCCAGCCCCTGTCACTCACAAAGCCAGACATGCAATTTACATCAGGCAGGCAGACACAGAGCACACATAAATGCCAACTTCTAGAAGTGGCATTTCTACACCAGTTATAATAAATCTGCGCACACCATTGCGCAGCATTTATTCTCACGAGTTCGCACATACTAAACTCGCCCCTGCACTCCTCTCACACCAGGAATTACCATGGACACACATATCCCCCATGCATTCCTATGGGAGGGCAGGACAATCTCACCACACGCACTCAGAGTGCGCACGCACTTTACACTGGGACACAGTGCTAAAGTGCGCAAAGGCCTAAAACCACCAACACTACACAGAAAAAAGGCTAGGAGACAGGCAAAAAGTTTAGGGGTGAACCTGCCAAAAGGGCCAAGTCCAACACAACCCCCTTCCAGCCAAAACGCAGGGCAGACCAATCACCACCGTGATGGGCTTCCCTGCTTGGGGCGATAGAACACGGATGCAGGCCCGCAACTGCAGGGACACCCTCCTGTTCTACGCCACGGTGAACCCATGTGGTTCCTTCTGTAAAAGCTCTCTGGACCAACTGGGCTACCCCACTGGTACTCCCTAGCTGTCCGCGGCCAGGCCCAGGCCCTAGGCCATCCAGATGCCACTGGTCCTTGCCCATCCACAGAGTGGGGGTAGTAACCCCTGGCACATAGTAGCCATTCTCCACTCTTCCCCTCATCAGGGCAGGTCTAGACTGCCACTGATCCTCCAACCTAGGGTCTGCACCCTCAGGCGGACCAGAAGTCACGGGTGAGGCTCTCCTCCCCCTACCTCTTCTTCTAGGGCTCCGCACTCTCCTCCTTGGAGAGGCACCCTCAGAACACAACTCTCCCACCAGTTCAGGACCTCTCTCCAAAAACTGGTCTCCCAACCTAGGGTCTAAACCCTCAGGTTGCACCGGGGTCAGAGGCGAGGACTCCCTCCCTCTGCACCCCCTTCCAGAGTTCTGCACCCTCCCAACTGGAGCGGTACCCCTGGAAGATGAACCGGTCAGGACACTGATTACAGATGTCCCTTCCTCCAGATCAGGCGGATCCTGAACCTGGCCTCCCAACCTTGGGGCTGAACCCCACGGCTGAGCATTTGCCTGGCACACCAGGACTTCCGGGGGCGCACTCAGCAGCCCCCGAGGGTAACACATGACTCATGTGTTGCGTGACAGTCTGCGTGGCGCAGACCTCCCGACCCCTGTCCATCTGACAGTGCGCAGAGATCCCCCACGACAGAAGTGGTGTCACCATTGTCACTTCTAGGAGACTCAGCCCTTCTGGCTGGCCCCTGACCCACTGGTTCTTCCACTGGGGAACACATCCCCCTCTCACCCCTCAATCCGGACTTCTGTACCCTCCCAACTGGAGCGGCACTGCCAGACACCAGAACCACTGGAGCTCTATTTACAGATGCTCCAGGTTCTCCAGACACTAGGAGATCCTCCTCAAATGGACTAACAGGACAGCCTAGGCTCCCAACCTGGTGTTCCCTGAAGAAACCATCCAGGCTCTGAGACTGGGTTTCGGGCACCTGGGGACACTCAGTCCCACACTCACTCCTACTCCACTGAGACAGGACGTGAGCCCCTACACCCCTCCCACTACACTGGGACCTAGCTGGGCTACACTGAACCTCTTCCCCAATACAGGACGGGAAGATACCTGAGCCACTACTTTTGGGATCACTCCCCAATGCCTCTTCAGAACCTTGGGCCTCCACCCAGAGGTCTGCCTCACGTGTAAACTCCCATAGATCAGAAAACCCACCCTCCAACAGGTGTTGGCGCAACCCCGGCAAACAACAACTGAGCAGGTGCTCTCTGATAACCAGATCGAACAGTCCTTCAAAATCCTGTTCCGTGTTAACCGTTACCCAATCAGCCAGTGCATCATTACATTCATCCGAAAAATCCACCCAAGACTGGTGAGACAGTTTCCTACTGCCCCTGAACTTCAACCTGTACTCCTCTTCTCTGGAACAAGGTACCATATTTTGGGAACTGGGACTTCCTGCACTGGACTGTATATTGCTGCCACCACTGGACCCCACCCTCACTGGGGAATCCAGAAAACTACAACTGCACTCAGGGGATAATCTACCCTCCCGAGCTAATTTCTCCCTGGCGAAGGCCCTCTCAGCCTCCGCCATCCTCTCCTGCGCTAAGACCCTCTCGGTCTCTAGCTTTTTCTCCTCCACACTCAGCTGCGCTATCTCCCTGGCATGCTCTAACCTGAGCTTCTCCAAAGCCAGCTGATGCTCCCTTTCTTCCCTCCTATCCACCCACTCCTCTGGGGACAGGGAAAGGGATGGGGCACTGCCCCCGACACTGGACCCAGCAAGGGACTCCCTATCCATGGGGTCCTCACTATCTACTGTCGTCCCTGTCCTGTCACTTTCTTCCTCCTCTTCAGACTCCTCAGGGCTCCCCTCAGACCCACCACCCTCTTGGCGTGCGGCCAGGGCCCTCTTCTCCTCATTGCGCTCACAGTCCCATTCATCCTTTTGCCATTGGATCAGGTTGTCCCTCAGTTTTGACTGGGTGTCTGACCCGCTCACTGCTATGTCTCTCTCCTCACAGAACTCCACCAACTCCCCCATACTGTATCTAAAGAGACCACAAAAATCAAAAGCAGACTCCATTTTGGCAGGACGCTCAGGGACACGTGCAACACAGGAGACCTAGGTTTCTGAGCTGAAGCAAGAGTACACAATTTACAAATGACACTTTTAGGAGAAGAATTACATAACTAAAACTCCAGAAACAATAATCCCCACACACGTGATTATCTAAATGTAGAGTTTGTAGTGCAACCAGTTGTCGCTGTGGTACTGCGCAAACGCAAGTCCAAATCCTCACCGCTGACAACCAATGTTAGAAATGGGATTTCTGGTTGGCTAAGGCTTGCGCCAAAGCCAGGCAGAAACCACCACTCTAGTCAGGGCGAGGGAGTTACACGCCGACGATAACCCCTGCTCACCCCCTTGGTAGCTTGGCACGAGCAGTCAGGCTTATCCCGGAGGCAATGTGTAAAGCGTTTGCGCAACACACACTCAGCAGCAACAAACTAGGCACACCACAAAAGAAACTCCACACAAGGTTATATAAAAATAGCCTTTGTATTGTCATAAACACATTAGAAACAGTAATCACATATTTACACTGTGCCACCTGGCACTAGGCAATATTCACAGGGGACTATTTACAGCTGACAGGGCCAATCGGGCCACTGCCAGAACCATCAGATCAGGTAAGTAAATGCAAATATAAAACACAACCAGTAACTACTGGTGCAATACTGACCTAAGCATTACCCCTTTGGGCATAAACCATGTTAGGTCCAAACCTCATTAGCATAAGACCCCCCTCCTAAGCATAAACACCTTACGCACTAGGACATCAGCAGCCCAAACACATCCGGCACTAATCACGGGGCATAAATCACATTAGGTACAAATCATCATAAGCATAAATGCATTATACCATCTCATTAGGCCTAAACATCACAGCATGACATTTAACGCAATAGGCATTACAGTAGGCATCACCAGCATAAACACCTTAGGAAATAATTAGCCTAAACACAGTATGCCCCAATCGGGGGCACAACGCACTGGCGCTGGACCCGGGCCAACTGGCCTCTCACAGGGGCTCAAAAATGCCCAATGTCCAGAATGTCAGGGCTGGCTGCGCATGCAGCAAAGTAAAAGTGCGCAAACGCGCAGGCCTAAACGTGGCAGCTGCCCACTACTTGTTGGGCAGCTGTGGAAATGAGCACGGCACCAGCGTGCCCCCTGAGCCCCTCTCTGGGACCCTAAATGAAATCCCCCAAAGAAAAGAATGGGGCTGGCACTACTGTGCCTACTGAACCCCACTGGGGCTCTGAAGAGCTAACTATGGCCCCACGTTGCAGCTGCCCGCGCTCTCGCGGTGCAGCTGAGGAAATCAGCCTGGGCACCACTGTGCCCTTGAAGCCCCACTCCGGGACTCAGCAAAAATCAAAACTGCCCCCCCTTGGTGCAGCTGCCCGCGCTCTCGCGGTGCAGTTGAGGACAACCAACAAGCACTGGCAATGTGCCTCGATCGGCACCAACACTGCAGTGCATTCAGCCCCCTCACTCACTGGGGGCGCACTGGCGGATCTCTCTGGGTCCCTGTGGGTGGGGGGCAGGCACCGACAACGTGCCTCATCTCTCTCCCGCCCCCGGGCCCCTCCTCACCTGGTCGGGCGGTCTCTGAGCTTCTCCTCCGCTGGAGAGGCTCCGGCGGCAGCACTTCCTCCTTTGCGGCAGGGCAGGCACAGGCAATGTGCCTTGGGCCCCCTCCGCTGCTACCAGCCGAATGCTGCACCACTTGCGGGGCTCTCTCCCCTCATGGGAGCCCCGCGCCACGATCCGCACTCACTTCACCCGGTCCCCCTTCCTGGGACCGGGACTTCGTTCTGGAGCTCACGAGGCTCCGGACTGCTTCCGTCTCGCTGCCCCGCCCACCTCCAGGCCAGGCTGCCTGGCTTCCTCGTCGTGACGGCGGCGCTCCGTTTCCCCGGGCTGCGGCGGTGATTCCTTTTCTTCACCAGTGCGGGGTGGGCACCCGTTTGTAAATAAAATTCCAAATAAGCACATAAGCGGGGTGGGCACCCGCCATTAAAGATGCATGAAAGCGGGGTGGGCTCCCGCTCTCCCCACAGCAGCACGGGGGGTCCCCATGCCGGGATTCCCCTGCAATCACTGCAGCAGCGTGCTGCACGTCGCCAGCTCCTCGCTTCCTGGCAAGAGAAAGGTTCAGCGCTCACAAGGCGCTAGAAAAGTCCTCAAAGTTCCTGGGGTAAAGCTGGGCAAGGAATCCAGCAGGCAGGAATTAAAGTCCTTGGGGCTGGGGACACCCCAGCAGGGTGCAGGCAGGCCAGCACGCAGGGACCCCCAAGAAGCAGCAGCTGGGTCCCGCGGCGGTTCCTCCTGGCAGAGTGTCTCCCCCAGCCCAGGTAAGCACCGAAAGAACATTTTCATGGGGTCACAGCGCCTTCTTTTATACACCTATATCCCCCTTTGTCACACAGCACAGGGCTGGGGGAAAACCAGATGCAACTGGTTTGGGGGAGCTTTGGAGCACTTTGTTTTGCTCAGCTCCTCTCTCCTTTCACAGGACAGGCTAGGGACATCAGACGCACCACAGGGGGTGGAGCCAGCATTGTGGAGGGAAGGCACAGCCCTATTCAGGTCCCAGGTGCAACTCCTCCCTCCCATCTAGATGCAGATCTCCCTATTCAGCCCTGCGCTGACTCACCCTGCCCCTCCTGGAGCCACACACACCTCCCAGCCCCTGTCACTCACAAAGCCAGACATGCAATTTACATCAGGCAGGCAGACACAGAGCACACATAAATGCCAACTTCTAGAAGTGGCATTTCTACACCAGTTATAATAAATCTGCGCACACCATTGCGCAGCATTTATTCTCACGAGTTCGCACATACTAAACTCGCCCCTGCACTCCTCTCACACCAGGAATTACCATGGACACACATATCCCCCATGCATTCCTATGGGAGGGCAGGACAATCTCACCACACGCACTCAGAGTGCGCACGCACTTTACACTGGGACACAGTGCTAAAGTGCGCAAAGGCCTAAAACCACCAACACTACACAGAAAAAAGGCTAGGAGACAGGCAAAAAGTTTAGGGGTGAACCTGCCAAAAGGGCCAAGTCCAACACTCTCTGTGTACATTGTGTTATGGATTGGTGTTTCCATGATTGGATATTTGATTTACTTGTTAGTCCCTAGTAAAGTGCACTGAGCGTGCCAGGGCCTGTAAATCAATCGCTACTAGTGGGCCTGCAGCACTGATTGTGCCACCCACGTGAGTATCCCTGAAAAGGTAATTTAGACCTGCCATTGCAGAGTCTGCGTGCAGTTTTTAACTGCCATGTCGACTTGGCCAGTGCACACACTTGCCAGTCCCTAACCTTCCCTTTTCTTACATGTTAGACACCCCTAAGGTAGGCCCAAGGTACCCCTGTAGGCAGGGTGCAGTGTATGTGAAAGGTAGGACATGCTCTGGTGTGTGTGGCATGCCCTGATAGTGAATTACGGCCAATTTCGTTTTTCTGTTCCCCATAGGACAAAATGGGGAGTTTGTTTATAACATCTTATAAACATAACTGGCCTGGGGAATTAGGTAGGGAAATAAAGTTTAGTATACCTGAACCTTTAGTGAAGGTGATTTTTACATTCTGTGTTTGAAAACACCACTTTTAGAAAGTAGGTATTTTCTTGCTCAGTCATCCCGTGTGCCTCTGCTGGAATGTGGATTGCCTGTCTGGGTTTTGGATGACAGAAGGCTGGGGAGCAGGTGTGGCTCCAGATAGTCTAGGTGGGTCAGGAACGGGCTGAATAGACCTGGGCTGCAATTGGGGAAGGGGGAGGAGATTTCCTTGCACCTCAAAGGGCCTGGTCTGCCTCTGACAATGCCGTCTCCACCTCCTGCCAGGAAGTCACACCAGAGAAGGCAGAACTGGTTCTGGCTGGGCACAGACACTCTCTGCCTAAGAGATCAAAGGATTTTGGGATATAAATATTGGGGCCCAGACCCCTGAACTCTAGAACTCTTTTGGACCAAGAAGACTGCCAAGAAGAAGAGCTGGAGAAGCTGTGAGGAGGAACTACCACATTGCTGTGTGCTTTGCTGTGTTGGCCTGCAGTGGCTGCTTCTGTCTTGGGCAGTGAAAGGACTGGACTGAACTTTCTGCAATCTACTTTTGTGAGTTTCTCCAAGGGCTTGAGGTAGAGCTTGCCCCCTGTTCAAGAAGTCTCAGGAACAGCAAAGACTTCAAGCTCTTCTGCCCTCAGCACTGGGGACTGTTTGTTTTGTGCTGCAACAGAAGAAGAAGCAACCCGTTGACGACGACGCTGCTGACTCCGTGTCCTGAAGGCACCGCAGAGGGCACCGCCGCAACGCCGCACAGCGACCCTGGTCTCACCGACGACGCCTACTGACGCCGCCACCGAGCCGCTGCTTGCACCGCAACCGGTGAGCCCCGCACTCCGCACCGCCTCGCTTCACGACGACGCCTTGGTATCCCCGACGACGCTGCTTCACGCCAAAATCGACGCCGCTGCTTGCACCGTGGTTCGAGGGCACCGCTCATAAAGTTACACGACGCACTGCTCTCATCCCGCACCGCAGCCTTGGCCTACCGACGCCGGCGCCATCGACTGCAGTTCGTCAGCCGACGACAGCGCTTCAGCAACGACGCCGCTGCTGCTTGCACCGCGACCTGCCAGCACCGCGACAAGCACCGCATTCACTTCGCACCGCGACCCTGGTCTCACCGACGATGCCGTCTGACGCTGCCACCGAGCTTCTGCTCGCCCGCGACCTGAGGGCACCGCACGCCGCACCGCTGCAGCGCTCCTAACTTCGACAAAGAGGAGTTTGATCCGCAATGCGTGTGACTTCGAGGGCACCGACTACTCCTGCACCGACCTCCGGAACCGACGCCTGCGGACGCCGTGCTTTCGGAAACTCAACGAGGTCGCCGACGCCCTGCACTTCTAAAAGGTACTGGTTGCGGGTCTTCCCGACACCGTAGCTGGCCAGCGACGCCGCGGTCAGCCAGAACTGTTTGGATTTGTTTGTTCACGACGCCGTGATAGCCCCGGACGGAGCTATTGACATCAAGGAACTGTTTTCAAGCATATTTTGATAACTGAAGATTTTTAAGTACTGTATTGTGGATTTTTATAGTTTTTGGTCTTGTCTTAGGTATATAAAAATATTGGATATTTTTCTAAACTGGTGTGGTGTCCTTTTGTAGTGCTTACACTGTATTACTGTTGGTTATGGGCAAATGCTTTACACACTGCCTCTAGGATAAGCCTGACTGCTCGTGCCAAGCTACCAAGGGGTGAGCAGGGGTTATTTTAGGAGTGTAACTCCCTTATCCTGACTAGAGTGGTGGTTTCTGCCTGGCTTTGGCACATGCCCTAGCCTACCAAAAATCCCATTTCTAACAGGCAATATTATGTTTTTCCTAAATTAATTTGGCTTATCTTACGGTCTTTTCACTACATATATGTTTACTTGATTCCTATAAATATGCTATTTTGTGGACACTAAACAAATGCATATTTGTGCAGGGCCGGCTCTAGGGTGGTGCGATCAGTGCCACCGCACTGGGCGCTGACTTGGAGTGGGGGCGTCATTTTTACAAGTATATTATCATTTCAAAAGCACCTGCTAATGTCAAGATAACTCTGGTGATTAATCGTCTTCCTGGAAAGAGACTGGAGGTTTGTATAGTGGAAGTTTTGACTCATCCTAAGGTAGCACAGAGGGTTAAAATGCCTGCTGCTAAGAACGTGTACTATGCAGATAACAAAGTGCACATAATGTAAATAGGTCAGTAGGTTACTGCTTCTGTAAGAGAGCTCTTTTTGTAACCTGTTGTTTATAAGTCAAAATCCTAATATAGAACATTGAGCTATTAACTGTCATCAAAGAGCTGCATGCAAACTGCACGGTATATGTTAGAGCTATATGTTTTTTTGCTCAGTCTTTCATTATCCTAATCTTGCGAAAAGGGTTCATTTGGGTAGAAAACAATTCTTATTATTAAAGAGAACCCCTAACAATGATGTTACGTTTTAAATTCTGAATTTGTGCTTTTCCAGAATAAGGACTCTTAAATGTTATTGCCTGCGAGTATCAATGACATGTCACTCCTACACCTTGTAGTCCTGTCTGATGTAACATTTCCTATACGCTGATTTACACACGTGTGTGTGATGTAAAGTGCTCTGACACCTCACACTGGTATGAGCGGTGCTATAAAACTAAATTAATCTGAGAGACAGTGGTTATGGAGACTTGAGGGTCACTGTTAAAGGGTGCTAGTGAGGGAATCCGTGGCAGAGGCGGTCATTGGGGGGGTGCCAACAGACATTGTCGCACAGGGCGCCACCAGTGTTAAAGCCGGCCCTTTTTGTGTCTTACGGTATAATCATTGATGTAAATATACATTATTTCCAATCATAGCCCATCTCTACACAGTGCACACATGTAGGATTAGCTTCTCCTCGCCCTCTAAATGGTGAGTAGCTTGGATGTTTTCTTTTCTTTTCTTCACAAGAGCAATGAGTTGGTAGCAAGGAAAGCTGACTGGAGCCAGTAAAGTTTACACTCGTTGTTACCTAGTAGCCGCCTTGCACAAGGGTGACCTGCCCTATGTCCCGGAGAGCTTACCTACAGTCTGTAGAGCGAGTAGCCACAAACCCTTAACACGGGGCAGAGGATTTGAATAGAGAGAGCTGGTGATGGGCCTTCAGATCTGATGAGAGGCCTCAAGGTCACAAATGACAGCTCCGCTAGAAGATTTCAGAGGGAAAAGTGTAAGCCAGCCATAATACCTGGGGCAGAAGTACCTTAGAACATCCTGATTACTTGGCAGTACTGAAGGCCTCCTCACCACTGGCCCTTGCTGTTTGGCATGCAAACCTGCATTACGTTTCGACCATCAATTTCACTCTTCTTGCATCCCTTTCCCCTGCTCAACCACAATTTCAGACGCTCAATACAGTTTATCAGATAACAAAACAGAAAAACATCCACAGTCACTCACCTTTAATCTCATCAAGGCTTTATCAATCCTTCATCAATGTTGTAAATGCCTGCAGACAGATATCAATGACTAGCTCTGCAGCCAATCCAGTCAGAACAGTCAATAACTCATTGAATATAGGTATTTTCCCAAAGGAACTTGAAATGCCTTGAATAAAACACTCCCTAAATCAAACAGGCTTTGTGCCAAGAGATCCTTCTGACAGCTGGCCAATAACAGACTGTTTTTAGTCAAAAAGATAGAACGATTGAAAGATCTGCCTCAAAACATATACCTACACGCAAACAAAATAGCCTTCTTTAAGATTTCCAAAACAGATTCTAGTATGGCTGAGGCCCAGAAGCAACAGTGATTTCCACATGGGATGATTGTAAAACAACAGGGGATTAAAACTGGAGTACAGGCACACCTTTTACTTGAACTCTCCCTTGTCTTTGATATTGTTCACCATCCTCAGCATCTACAGAGACTTGACAACATCAGAGTGCAGGTGTATAAATGAGATACAAGCCATACAAAACCTCCACAAAAATGCTGTACACAGTATAAGGTGTTGTGTGACTTTGAACCGTGTTGTCAAGACTGGAAGGACGCCATTCCAGAGCTGAGTTTGTGTTGGTGATTTCCAGTGCTCAGTACCAGCACATATTTCTAAACTGAAGCAGACTGCATCTTTTCTGTCAGATAGATCTCACTGCTCCATTCATGTCGGCTTCATTAATTCAGAACTAATGTACCAAACATCTTTGTCCCCTCTTTCACATTTATCTTAGCTCTATATTGCACCCAATCTGCTCCTTCAATTTCAAGTGTTACTGTTAAGCAGATAATAAACATATCTTAAGTATGAAAACTCATCTGACTTTGACTGATACTCAATTGGACAATATCTCAAAGTCAAATAATGGATGATATCTAACCACAGCAAAGTCACAAATCAAAATATCCATACGCAGTAAATGGATCAAACACCACCCATCACCAATATGGCCTCAGGAAGTAGGCCTGGCACCTGCTACCACTGAGCCCAAGTGAGGAATCTAGGGATAAATACGGACTCCAGTCTGTTACTCATAATAAAACTGTCTTTGTCTAATATGTTTAAACTGCAGTTTGGCACTTCCTTTCCTCATATTGGCTATACGGATATCTCTGCCTACATTGCTTGAAATGCTTGTCCCGCCCCACTGACTGAAGAGTTAGCCCCCGCCCCCGAAAGTCAGGTCTAGTTGCGCCCCTCGAATGGCCTCCTGATGGAGAACTCCAGTGGCCATAAGCAGAACGCCCTCACACTGAGTTAGGTTGCCCTTAGTGTAAGAGTCACTGAAGCTAACAGAAACTACGGCTGGAATATACCAGGTGTATACCATGAAAGCAACAGTCACAGTACATAATCTATAAAAAAAAAGTTTAGGGGCCTAGTTTTTCTTAGAAGCCCATCAACGGAACTGCCGAACACCATGGTTGACGAAAAAACAAGGAGACCTAGTCATGATTGCATCTCATGCCTCTTTCTTCTGCCACCCTATATTACCTCTATCTATCTCTCACGCTTGCAGGTTTTTCCACAACTGCTTTCTCCATTTGTCAAATTTTCCTACAGTTCAATTCTTCCTTCTTTGTCCTTTCTCTCACTTGTGTTAAAGTCTAATAGTCAAAAATAAGCCCGCTCCTCAAAAATGAGTGCTGGTGCCCACCACCTGAAAGCATCACCACAAATGAAGAATTGGTTCTACCTCTGAAAGCCTTGCAGGCCTCCTATGGGGGCAACTCAAAACATACATTTGTATTACCACACCCTTTATGTACTATACTCCATGTGAGTTCCATACATATATGGGGGTCAGATAGTAAGTTTTGAATAATGTTTTTCAGTGACAAGCAAATAAATCATATCAGGTTTTCTTACAAAATGAGAACCCAAAGGGAGAAACATATCACAGCCGGAAAAACTGAAAGAAGAGACATGACTATGGAAATGATGCAAAGATGCATCAGCAGCTCAACCACTGAATGGAAGATTCTGCAAGATTGTCATTTTCACAGAATAGGGCTTGAAAATATTTAACAATGATAACCAGACCATCAAATCCATAGTTGATATCACCAAGTATTTACCTATGCACCGGAGTATGACCGGATAATTGACGTCATCAGAATCTAGGTAGTATTTGTGTGGGAGTCAGACGCGTTAATGCATTTACAGCAAGGGTAACTACATTACTTGAATGTGTTTTCCTTCTTGTGATTCGGTGGCCTTCTGTCCAAGGGCTTTTTATAAAGCATGCGCTGCTCCCTACTCGGCGAAATGAATGGCTAAATATGCAGTCAGGTCGACATGACATGAACGCTCTTCCGTCCCAGTGAAAGAGAAGACATTTTCAAAGCTATGTATTCTCTTATTGCAACAGCACCCGAGCACAGTACAATACAGCCCACCGTCCCGGCATAAATCACTCGCCCTCTAGAATGAAATGCGGCCTGGTTTATCTACCGGGTCAGCTTGCTCCTGGCCAGGCTCCGACCTATGTGTCAGTCCAGTACAGGCAGATTTACAAATTGTATGGGAAATATTTTCTGCCACTTCAAAGATGTGTGTAAATGAGATACAAACCATACAAAACCTCCACAAAAATGCTGTACACAGTATAAGGTATTGTGTCAATTTGAACCGGGACGTGAAGGCTGGCAGGACCCCATTCGAGTGCAGAGTTTGTGTTTTCCAGGGCTCATTACCAGCACATATTTCTAAACCTGGGCACTTCATTATAACATTCCATACGCATGGAGGAGCTGACCCTTTTTTTTTTTTAGGAGAGCAGAGAGCTTTTTATTTCTGTACACTTTAAAAATATTATGAAACTGGCACATCCAATCCATTCAGCTGCAGGTGGCCAGGGGTAGTCCAAAATGTCACACATGCATCTCGTAGTGCTCAGAAAAACCAGGCACGAGAAAAGCTAAAGCAGGAAACATCACAACCTTCTTGAATGATGAACTTCCCAAAATTTCCCTTGCAAAAATATTTGCATGTGCCTATGTCACGACTTGCTCCCTGCGTTCTCGTGTCCACCACCAGGGGACTGAACTGTGGTACTCTCCAGTGTCATAATAAGCTACTGGACCCTCCTGTAAATGCAATTAATTTATATATATATAGATATATATATATATATACACACACACTGGCGGTCGCCAGTAGATAGTTATAGTTAGGACCTATTTTCCATAGGAAATCCACAACATTCTATTTGAAATAACTTTGGCGCCGGTTGACGAATCTTCGCGAAATTTTCAAAACTTATGGCCCGCTCCGGTCCGCTCCTATCCTGAAAGTTTCGGGGTGATTCGGCAAGCGGGGGCCGAGAAAAAAGGGGGTTCCAAAACGTGTTTTCCCCATGCAATTTTCCATAGGAACCTTTCATCGCAGCTACAGCCCGAACTGCTGAACGGAATTACACCAAATTTGGCAAAAAGGTAGCCCTTGGTTCAGAGTCGTGCCTTTTGCTTAAATGGTGTAAATCCGTTCAGTAGTTCCTGAGAAATTTGAAAAAGAAAACACATATATATCTGGGCGGAGCCTAACCACACATGTCATTGTGAGATCTGATTGGCTGTCAGCACTTCATCCTGGAATTGCTGGCAGCCATCTTGGGACCAATATAAATGATAGTACCCCATTGAAATGCATTGTAGTGAATCGAAGATTTTGAGGGTTACCAAAAGGAGAACTATAAAGGGTGATAACAGACTTTAGTTACATTAGAATTCATTTGTTGATGGTACCATACTAATTTCAGGAATTGTGGTGTGTTCTAAGGTGATTTCACCCTGTGAAAAACCTTCTGCTGGGATATCATGAATCATGTTTGAGAGAAAACTATTTTCACATGCTTGTCCCATACAGTTTTGGAAGGTGCTCCAGAAGCTAAAATGAGAGCATATTTTCTGTAAATTCACATTATCTTTCTCAGTCATGTGAGAATGAAGTCTGACATTCTCAGTAAAACATGTACATCCAACAAGGGCAGAGACTGTCAGTTGATTCCTTTGTGTTCTACTGCAGCTTCCCAGTGTTCTAAAGAACAACTAGAGTGCTAACAGCCTTACTTATGACAAAAGTATGGCACACCTGAAGCCATCTTGATTGGAATAAACTGGTAACACTTAAAACATTTAATTTAAAAAGGAACAAAATGATGGGGTTCATTTTGTCATAGAAATTATGGTTAGTGCTGTAGAAAGAAAAATTAGGACATGTTTTAAGTGAGATCTCAAATAGCTTCCTGTTATATTTCAACAGGAGCAGCATTGATGCCTTTGTGTTCTACTGCAGCTTCCCAGAGTGTTCTAAAGAACAACTAGAGTGCTAACAGCCTTACTTATGACAAAAGTATGGCACACCTGAAGCCATCTTGATTGGAATAAACTGGTAACACTTAAAACATTTAATTTAAAAATGAACAAAATGATGGGGTTCATTTTGTCATAGAAATTATGGTTAGTGCTGTAGAAAGAAAAATTAGGACATGTTTCAAGTGTGATCTCAAATATCTTCCTGTTATATTTCAACAGGAGCAGCCTGTCAGTTGATGCCTTTGTGTTCTACTGCAGCTTCCCAGTGTGTTCTAAAGAACAAATAGAGCGCTAACAGTCTTACTTATGACAAAAGTATGTCACACCTGAAGCCATCTTGATTGGAATAAACTGGTAACACTTAAAACATTTAATTTAAAAAGGAACAAAATGAGGGCGTTCATTTTGCCATAGAAATTATGGTTAGTGCTGCAGAAAGAAAATTTAGGGCATGTTTTAAGTGAGATCTCAAATCCTCTTCTATTTCATTAGAAAATTCTGACATGCAGACTGAAACAATCACTTTCAATACCAGCAGTAGACTTCCAGTTAACTCCCTGGTGAGCAGTAGCTTTACTACAGTGATCTAATGAACATCTAGAGTGCTAACATTCTGAATTTATGGCAAATGTGTGACACATCTGAATGCCTTCTTGATGGAATCAAAGTAAAAAACTGAAAGCATTTCCTACTGAGGAGACTGCAGTAAATAACGAAATTAGGAAACTTCATAACAAATAAGTCTCCCAAGATGGCCACCAGAGAAAAAAGAGCCCAAATGTGGCACAAATATCACCCAGATGTAGCCCACATATAGCCCAATGACAGAAGTGTGCAAAACACTTTTTATTTTTAGTTTTTCTGCAGTTTTATATAGTGCAAACTGGTCAGGTATTGGAGCGTTACATCTTACTTGGACCCCTTATTGCGTATTTTGCACGAAGTACATGAGATTGATCTTGCGAAACATTGAACTTTACGATTCTGTTAACCTGAAGTTGCTCTGAACCGGGCTTTGTAACACCCGTTTTTACCTACTGGTTTTAATTAATTCTCACTGTATTGTATTAGGAAAGAGGATTTACTGTTTTTATGTACACTTTTATGATCTATGTTTCTAAATCAGATCAAATAAAGTTTAATGAATTCTATGGCAGGACGGAGGCGAGGATTATGCATATCTTTCCTCACTTTATTTGCATAGCAGTTCAAAGAAAACGTAACACAACAATCATTAAACAAAAGACTACACAACCCATGAACCATTAGGGGGTAGTCTCCAAGGCAACTATAGTCCAATCATATCACAGTCCATCGTATATAATATCGTGACGACCCTTCCGCTTCCTCTTTCTTCACTGCTCGTCAGTTAAGTGCATTCCTTACATTCTTGGCTTAATCTGACGTTGTTGCTGTTTGTATAGCGGTTTCTTGTGCACGTTATTAGCATTATTGCCTTGGTATTGTTTCATATTCCCTGCGCAGCAGGCTCTTGCCCGAGCGCGTTCTTCCCCTCGCAGTTTCTCCCGCTGTGTGCTCTGCGCGCGGTGAGATCCTGTCAGGCGCGTCTGGTCCGAGCGAGGCAGCTCCGTCGAGCGCTCCCGCTGGTCTTTACGGTCACTCCTTCAGTGTCCGCTTGATTCCCGACCAACCCTCGCCTAATTTTGACACCGCTACGCGGTGATTTCCCCACACGGCCACGTTAGTGACCAGCACCACCTGGTGGTGGTAATTGGTATTGCGCCTCAGTCTATTCTTATAACAGCTTCGGGAAAGCCCAGCTGTTGGAGCACCGAGCGAGGGGGCTGTCTTAAGGATTTTAAGGGCATTTGTTCTGTGCTCACACCCTCTGCTATCATGTCTTCTCCAGAAGACCATTTTTACTCCTCCTACCAGGAAGCGGAGGAGGAATGGCCCCCAACTTCTCCCTCCAGCAGTGGACCAAGCCCTCTCTCTGGCTATTTCTAGGGCGCTGGCTCCTCTTAGGGATCAGGTTGATAAGCTGGCGAAAAGCATCCCTGGGGTGTTCAGTGACCCAGATCTGGTGGTGGCGGGTCCAAGTAGCTCCCAGATGGGGAATAAAAGGGCCGTTAAGCATAACGCGGGGCACTTGGAAGGATTTGATAAACTTACGGAGACCTTCCTCAAGAGTGCGCGAACGCTAAAACATGCACCCTGCCGGGAGGAGGAGGGGCCCGGAGAAAATTGTGACACTGTCACCACTATTGTAGACCCCGACGGCGGGTTTCCCTTAGAGGGAGAGGGTGTATCGGAGGACGATTTCTCCTCCGATGAGGATAAGGACTTGGGGCGTCCCTGGCGTCCAGAGTCCCACTCCTCTCAGTCCCCGGTTGGGGACGGGGTCCACTCGGACATGTTCGAGCCAACCCAAATTTACCATCCTAGGTCGGCAGAGTGGACACCTGACGCCAAAGTGGCAGAGTATGTGGTGGGGAAAATCCATCAACCCCTTGAAAGGGAGGTCAGGAATAGGATGAGGGGAGAATGCCCCAGGCCCTCACTGAAGGGGAAGGTGGCACACACGCCTGAAATTGATGAGAAACTATGTACCTTTTTCTCCAAGTATATGAGGGATCCCAAGAAAGGAATTGATAGGTCTTGGACGTGGTAGGGCCCTTGACCCAAATTATTCAATTGACGGAGCGTTCCAAAGAGTCAGGATCCCCTTTTTCCACGGATATTGTGGCTGATTGGGCGCACTACCCTAAACCCTAAAACACTACCCCCTCCACTACCCAAACACCACTGCGCTACCCTAAACCCTAAAACACTACCCCAGCACGACACCCTACACTACCCAAACATAACTGCACTACCCTAAACCCTAAAACACTACCACCAGCACGACTCCCTACACTACCCAAACACCACTGCACTACCCTAAACCCTAAAACACTACCCCCAGCACGACTCCCTACACTACCCAAACACCACTGCACTACACTAAACCCTAAATATACCCCCAGCATGACCTCCCACACTACACAAACACCACTGCACTACCCTAAACCCTAAAACACTACCCCAGCACGACCCCCTACACTACCCAAACACCACTGCACTACCCTATACCCTAAAACACGACCCCCTACACTACACAAACACGACTGCACTACCCTAAACCCTAAAACACTACCCACAGCACAACCCCCTACACTACACAAACACCACTGCACTACCCTAAACCCTAAAACACTACCCCCAGCACGACTCTCTACACTACCCAAACACCACTACACTACCTTAAACCCTAAATCTACCCCCATACACTACCCAAACACCACTGCACTACCCTAAACCATAAAACACTACCCCCAGCATGACCCCCTACACTACACAAACACCACTGCACTACCCTAAACCCTAAAACACTACCACCAGCATGACCCCCTACACTACTCAAACACCACTGCACTACCCTAAACCCTAAAACACTACCCCAGCACGACCCCCTACACTACCCATACACCACTGCACTACCCTAAACCCTAAAACACTACCCCCAGCACGACCCCCTACACTACTGCACTACCCTAAACCCTAAAACACTACCCCCAGCACGACCCCCTACACTAGCCAAACACCACTGCACTACCCTAAACCCTAAAACACTACCCCCAGCACGACCCCCTACACCACCCAAACACCACTGCACTACCCTAAACCCTAGAAAAGAAACCACCACCCCTTGCCCAATCCCCCTTACCTCTCACTCCTCATGGTTCCTCTCTCCTAGTGGTTCCTGCTTCACGTCATCTCTGAGGGGCGGTGCACGTCGTTGTGAGGAAACGGAACAGCCTCTGTTTCCTTACAACGACATGGATCGATCTACATGTTTTTAGAACGCATGGTCATTTACCATACATACCTTTACAACAAAATTCGTTGTAAAGGCATGCGTGGTAAATGACCATGCGTTCTAAAAATGCGTAGTAATGACTTTGTGATGTACAACGCATGCGTGGTAATGCATGCGTTGTAATGGTATCGCAAAGTAAAAAGTCGTTGTAACGGCTGTTTACCGATCGAAGCTGGCCCCTGTTCTTCAGTGAGACGTTTATTTGATTAATTAGGAGGAAGGAATGTGCATTCCCGGCTGTTGTATTGTGAAAGTGTCCGCGTGGCCTGGTTTCACTTCCGGTGAGAGGGTGGAAGAGTCTGTTTGGATCTAAAGGAGTTCTGTTGTTGGACGGGGCCGGCGCGACATGTCATCAGAAAACATAGCTAATGGAAAGCGTCCTCCCTGAAGTGTGGAGCAGTGCCATGAGAGGTCAACGAGTGTGCGTCCCACCGCAGTATGACCGTACCGCGTGACCCATGTGCCGCCTCCAGGGTACGGGAGGCAGAAGCGGCATCGCAGGTCCTCTTGAAGACCGTTGTAGCACTAATTCTACATTTTGGTACTAGGGCATTTTAACTTCGTTGTTCCTGCCAGATACAAAGAGAAGATCCTGTGTTATTCAGTGCCCTCGTTACCTTTTTTGTGGGTTGTGGTGCTTGTCACTTCGCTGCCCCGCCGGTGCACACGACTGGGCACCCCACCTCGTGTGCCATCTGCAGGGCCTCTGCCCTCGGATCACTGGTTTCGGTTTCTGGAGTGGCAACATAAACAGTTGCTTCCAAAGGACTAGCCTGAACACTTAGGTGAATATCCCCTGCACCAGCATTCCACGGAAATTCTTTCCTAGCTCTCCCACGTCAACGAGCACGGCTCCGCTCGCGAGACCGTATGACGTCATCGGAGCCATAAGAGGACCTCGTCGGCGTGCTGACGTCAGTTCCACCCATTTTTTCCGTGCCACCGAGGCAAACAGGGGACCGAGACATTTTCACATGTATACATAGTATAATAAATATATATATATTCACTGAAAAAACCATAGGTTTCAGGCACGTTATAGTTAGAAATTAGCATTTAAAAAACCTTAGAAATTCACTGAAAAAACCATAGGTTTCAGGCACGTTATAGTTAGAAATTAGCATTTAAAAAACCTTAGAAATTCACTGAAAAAACCATAGGTTTCAGGGGCGTTATAGTTAGTTGGACATTTCACTCGTACAAAACCATAGAAATTCCCCCGTTATAGTTAGTTCAGCTAACTATAACTCGCGCGCCCGCAATGCACTGCTGATGACGTCACATATTACATCACTCATGACATGATCAGTGACATCACTCATGACATCACTGATGACATCTCAAATGACATCACTGATGACATCACTGATGACATCATCCAGTGAATGTGTGTTTTTCTGAAAATTAAATATGTTTTATATATGTATATCTCAAGGTCGATGGAAGAATAAATGGGTATATAAGTGTCTAAATGGATGATTTGTTTTTTGTAAAATTGATTGTATAACTGACTAAGTGTATCTTAGTGAATACATGGGTTAGTGAGTAATGTTTAAATATGAAAATATCTGTATCAGTCTCTCACTTTGTGTGTAAGTGGCTCATGGGTTGGAAAGTAGCTACATGAGTGTCTACATGGGTTATTAGTTGGTTATTTGAGTATCAGTATGAGTGTCTGTATGGTTCGGTGGGGGGTATTACTTAGTGCATAGATGCATGAATGAGTGACTCACTGTTTGTATGTGTTGAAGACAGCATGTGTGCAGGACTGTATAGGTGGATGAGTATGTGTATGGGTGTGTTAGTGAGTGAATGACTGTCTCAATAGTGTCTTTATGAGTAACTACATATGTTTTAAACTAGTATATGTGAGTATTGGTGTATATAAGTGAGTATATGTGAGAGTGAGAGATTGGAAGAGTTCCTGTACAAATAAGTAGGTGTTTCTATAAGTGATTGTTTAAGAGAGTAAGTATGTGTAAGTTTCTGTAGAAGTAAGTGTGGTAGTGTGTGTATAACTGTATATGCAAGTAAATGGATGTTTGATACTTTATTTGCATGTGTGACTATGTGTGTGAGTAACTCTATGGATGAGTGGCGGTGTGTAACAGGATGTATAGGTGTATGAGTACATATGATGAGTGAGTACATGTATGAGTGACTGTATAGGGACTGTTGGTGAATGAGTGGATGTGTGTGTAGATCTTGGAATTACTGAATAGGTGTGTTGTAACTGGTATTGGTATGTCCATTGTTTTGAAAATGTTAGTTTGTATTTTTGAGTGTGTGTATCAAAGGTTATATTAGGGTGAGAGGAGGTCTGCCACTCTATCACAAGGATGATGTCATCAGTGATGTCATTTGAGATGTCATCAGTGATGTCATGAGTGATGTCACTGACCATGTCATGAGTGATGTAATATGTGACGTCATCAGCAGTGCATTGCGGGCGCGCGAGTTATAGTTAGCTGAACTAACTATAACGGGGGAATTTCTATGGTTTTGTACGAGTGAAATGTCCAACTAACTATAACACCCCTGAAACCTATGGTTTTTTCAGTGAATTTCAAAGGTTTTTTAAATGCTAATTTCTAACTATAGCGTGTCTGAAACCTATGGTTTTTTCAGTGAATTTCAAAGGTTTTTTAAATGCTAATTTCTAACTATAACGTGCCTGAAACCTATGGTTTTTTCAGTGAATATATATATATATATATTAATTGCATTTATACAGCGCTTACTGCCCCCGATGAGGCGTTGAAGCGCTTTTTCGGCGTGTAGCACGCTGCTCCAGAACCGATAAAGGATTAGTGGTGAATTAGTATAGTGAAATATGAAAGTAATTTGAGTGGTGGATATGTTAGTCAGTTATTTGGATTCAGAAGGATAGTGAATGGATAGAAGAGGGAAAAAGGTTTGTATTTACATAGCGCTTGGATAGTGGATGGATAGAAGAGGGAGGGATTTAGACTTATTTAGGGGCATATTATCAAGAAACAGCGTTAAAATTATCGCCGCTTTAGCGGCAGAAAACTGCTGCTAAAGCGGCGATAATGGGCTTGATAATATGCCCTTGAGAATTCCAATAGAAGCCTATGTTCTGGTGTCAACATGGGCTTCTATTGGAATTCTCAAGGTCATATTATCAAGCCCATTATCGCCGCTTTAGCTGCAGTTTTCTGCCGCTAAAGCGGCGATAATTTTAACGTCGTGCTTGATAATATGCCCCTTAGTTTTTTTGTTTTGGAGGTCATAGCAGTAGGAGGCTTGGAATGAATAAAAGGGTTGTGGAGGAGGAAGAGTCAGAGGGAAGGGTTTAGAAAGGCTTTTTTGGGGGGGTTGGAATAGTAAAAGAGGTCTGAGATGATGCAAGGAGGGGTAGAGTAGAGAAGAGTTTAGAAAGGGTTATTTGGGGATCATAGTAGTGGTAAGGGGTTTGGGATGAATGAGAGAGCGGAGGTAGAGATGTGTGTTCGTGTGGAACAGCTCAGCGCTTATAGCAAGTGTAGTAGAGTATTGTAACTCTCTTCTGGTCGGTCTCCCCAAAACCCATGTCACCCCCCTCAAATGATTCTACACTCAGCAGCTGTGAAAGGCAGCGAGTCTTCTAAGACCCTCAATGCTGCCCGGTGCAGGGTTCCACCTCTAATTCACTTTGGGTTCGCTATCAAAATAATGAGGCAAGCGCTGGAAACTGGAAGAGAAGAAAATGGTTTATTTCTCATGAGGAGATCACGTCAACTGAGACACCGGGATGTCTGAGGGAAGTGTTCTGCTGACAACTCCCTTGGCTCTTCCTTTTATACAGGTTTGACACAATGCATTTGTTTGATCAACATGGTTACAAAAGCTTGGGGTCCCCGCCCCGGGCAGGTTGTCACACAAGCCCAACAGTAATTCTCTTCCCACCCAGGTCAAACAGACAATCTTATCTTGCAGCTGGACCTTGCTTCAGGGTCTAAAACATGTGAGACCGGTCAGATCTAAGAGTCCGTTCTGTTGATAAAAACAGGTCCCATTGTTGGTAATAACAAGTCTTGCTGTTTGCAGTGCAATAAATCATTTTGCAAGAGTCTTTTTGGTGTTTGGAACCTGTTTGTGTAACTAGGTGTAGTGAAGGGTAGAGCGTCCAAAGGCTTGTCTGAAAACAGGGATGAGAGGAAAAACGAGTTTGTGGCAGCAAGTGGCGCTGAGGTTTGTTGTGGCAATAGAGTTTATAGCCCCCAGCACACATACCAGGTCGGTCAGAGGGTCAGAGGGATGCTAGTAAGGGCAGGGTGAAACAAAGGTGACCAACAGAGTACAAAATGGCTGTGATAGATTAAAATGACTGCAACTTATGTGCACATAGAATTCCACCAGACAAGATGGCGCAGGTAATGTTCATGATTATTGTTTTGCTTTTAACAGTGGCCCCTTTGAACATAACTAGCCAGCTTGTCAGTCTATTTCGATCTCCATAATGTCCCGTATCTCTTGATCATACATTACTCTCATTTTTGTTAGCTGAGTGTCCATAGTCTTAGGGTGCAAGGTAGTTATGCAAAGAGAACACAAAGGTGGTATACAGTGTATACCCAAACAACAACCACATATTGTCAATACTGGGACCAAGAGAATCATTGATATTTTCCAACCCCACTCCTTCAAGATGCCCCAAAGCCAACTTCCAACTGTCCAAGTCTCTGATCCTTGATGAATTTCTGAAGATAGTCTATGGAGATGTTCGATTGCTTCATAGACAGAAGGTGAATTATCAGGAATGTATACACAGCAGCTGGCACCGATGATGCGGCATGCTCCTCCACGGTCTGCTATTACCACGTCCAGGACCATGCGATTTTTCAGGGTAACCAGACGGACCGCTTGGAGCTCAGCAGTGTTGTTGGTGAGGATGCCAGCAGTGACGTTCAGGGCAGTCTCTACCGCTTGGGACAGATGTCTGATGGCTCGGCTGTTTGCCATCGGACCCCATAGCGGGACGAGCCCTTTTGCTGCGTCGAGGAACTGTGATGAGGCAGAGTCTGCTTGATCAATGTCTTTAGAACGCTTTTCTCGATGATGCTCTGCAGGGGCTGTGTAGGTTGGTGGCAAAACAAAGGCGATGTAGCACGTGCCCCCCAGTTTCTTGGGAGCCAGGTGTAGGCTTTGGTTCCACAAACAAAGTACATATTGGGTGATGCAACAAGCGCTGGGGGTTGGCAGTGTTCAAAGTCCTTACAATGCTACAGGTGCTGTGACCCACATTCTTAGTCCCACGGCCTTCAATGCATACAAGGCCAGAGACGTTCACCACAGATAGGGCCACAGTCAGTGTTGCAGCAGTTCTTTTCTTCAGGTAGGAAAATGTGGCTCTGTTAGGATTATTGAACACTTGCATTTCCACTCGTTCTTTGGCAGGGACATCAATCTGGAATGTCGCATTGAAGGTGTGAGGGCAGAAGGGGCGGCTGTCATTCCTGTTTTGTTTCGCCAGAACTCGTTGTAGAACTGGGCGATTGTTCCGTCGGAAGTGGCATTGTCTTTGTAACTTTCTTGTAGGAGCATCATCCAGGCAAGGCAAGATCCGTGAATAGAAAAGGGCGAAGGGATGAAAGGGATGGAATGTTCAGTGGCATGTGGTAACAGCCCACAGACCCAACAGTTGGTAGCATTGGTGGCAAGATTGTGTTGGTGCAACATCTGCACGAAAGAATTATTCCAGAATTCTTTGCGTCGTTCTCGGAGATGTGGCGGTAGTGATACCAGGTAGTGTTCTTTCTTGGTGGTTGGTTGCATGGTGGGTGACAATGTTCTGTATGCAGGTGCATTCTCTTCAATGATCCAGAGTGCGACCATTAGCAGGAGACAAGTGAGAAATGCGGCTACAAGTGCAATTGTCTTTGTGCTGTGCAGGTTAGCAGTCTTGGTGTCTTTGCGGTGGTTTTGCAGGTGTTCAGTTTCTTCCATCATCTTTGAGGAGCTCAACAACTGTTAGGACCACAGACTTTTGTCTGGCGCTTTCCTGGTAGCGTTGTTTGACTGTGCTACCGATCTGAGACCTTGACTCAGTTAGTGGCCTGGTCGTTGGAGCTCCCTCCTTTCGTCGATCTTAGGTTGTACCCTTTCCTGGATGGCACCATGGGGTCGGGAAATTCTGATAGTTCGAGGGTGTCTTCTTGTGGGTAGCAACTCAGAGCTGGTCGGTCTCTCGCAAGTACTTCCTCTTGCACCTCCACCCCTTCACAGGTTGCCAGGGTTGGAGGGACTCGTTTGCAGTGATGGGCATGCAGCCAGTTTCGTTTCCTTGCACTCGGAGGGCAGTTCGGGTGGTGATCAGGACTTGCCAGGGGCCCGTCCACCTAGGCTCCAGATTCTTCGTTCTTTGGAAGTTGCGAATTAATATATGGTCGCCTGGCTTTATTTCATGTCCCGGGCCCCTGGATACGTCAGGCAAGGCTTGCTGCACCTGTTGGTGGATAATTGTTAGCTCGTTTGTCAATTTATGCAAGTAATCCGACATTAATATGTTCGGGACATCGTTAATGGAGGTGGGTCTTGGTGCCGCCCAAATGCTCATAGGCCTGCCGAAGACCACCTCATACGGGGTCAGTCGGTGTTTGGTTGGGGTGGAGCGCATCGATAACAATGCCAATGGGAGGGCGTCGGGCCATTTCAACCCGGTCGTGGCAACTATTTTGGCTAGTTTTAGTTTCAACGTTGCATTGTGTCTCTCTACCAGGCCCGCTGATTGGGGGTGGAAGACGGCATGGAACTTTTGTTTTACCCCCAACCCTCTCAGTATGTTCTGTATCACCTCGGCTACGAAGTGGGGGCCGTTGTCGCTCCATAAAATTCTGCAAAGGCCGTATCGGGGGAAGAATTCTTTCAGCAATACTTTTGCAGTGGCTAAGGCGGTATTGTCGCGGGTGGGATAGGCCTCCACCCATTTGCTAAAAGCGCACACAACCACCAGGACATATTTTAGACCAAGGCATCTCTCTAGTTGAATGTAATCCATTTGAAGGATTTCAAAGGGGTGGTCAGGGACTCCAAACCCTCCCCGTGGTACTACTGTCCCCTTCCCTGGGTTGTGTTGTAGGCAGACTATACATTGTTGTACTAGGCGTTTTGCAGATTCTGCTATCTTGACGTTATGCCATACTCTGGTGATTAGTTCAATCATGGGGGTGGAGCCTATGTGTGCTGGTAAATGTGCCATGGTCAATATGGGGATGAGGTAGGCATTGGGTAACAGCCATTTATTTCCGTCTTTAGTTCTCCAGCAATCTTCCTCGTCTTTTAGTCCCACCTTTTCCCACTCGGTCAATTCGTCTTGTGTGCCTGTAGTCTGTATGTCCCTTACAGTGGTCCTAGCGTCAGTCCATCGTTCAGCTTGTGACCTGGTCACATACATTCGTGTCGTAGTTCTGTCTCCTGCCGTGGCTCGGGCAGTAACGTCTGCTAGTGCATTTCCCTGTCCAATGAGATCAGTCACTTTCCTATGTGCTTGGCATTTTATCACTGCTAACTTCTTGGGGAGGAGGACTGCTTGCGTCAAGGCGGAGACTAAATCTCCATGCAGGATGGGTGTACCGTGTGAAGTCAGGAACCCTCTTTCTTTCCATAAGATCCCAAAATGGTGAACCACCCCGAAGGCATATTGGCTGTCGGTGTATATGTTAACTGTCGTGTCAGTCGCTAAGATACATGCTCGTGTGAGGGCAATGAGTTCTGCAGCCTGGGCTGAACGTTGAGGAATACGGGCTGTTTCCAGAACGGTTCGGGCTGTGGTGACAGCGTATGCAGCTGAGGTGGTGCCGTCGGGGAGTTTGATGCACGAACCATCCACCCATAGTTCTCCATCTGGTTCTAGAAAGGCGGTGTCTCTGAGATCTATTCTACTCTTTGTTTGTTCATCGGTTAGTGTCACACAGTCGTGTAGTGGAGTCACGCTAGGATCATTTTCGGGTAGGGGTAACAGTGTGGCTGGATTGAGGGTGGTGCATCGCTTTAGGGTAATGTGCGGTGCTAGCAGGGTCAACTCATATCCTGTCAGTCGGGCGCTAGTCAAGTGTTGGGTTTTGGTCTGGTTTAGTAGTGTGTCGACTGCATGGGGTACTAAAACAGTGACTGGATTGGAGAGTACTATTCCTTCGCTCTGGCGTATCGATACTGCTGCAGCTGCCACAGCGCGCAGGCACGCTGGCAGTGCTCTGGCTACTGGATCGAGGGTGGCAGAGAAATATGCACAAGGGCGTTGTTTTTGACCAATTGATTGTGTTAGGACAGACAATGCACATCCTTCCCTCTCGTGCGTGTAGAGGAAGAATGGTTTGGAGTAATCCGGGGTTCCTAGGACAGGTGCTGAACAAAGGGCATTGCGTAGTTCTTTAAAGGCTGACTGGCATTCGGGGGTCCAGGGGAGAGGTGAGGGGATGTCTTTAGCTAGGAGGGAGAGAAGGGGTTTGACAATGAGGCTAAAGTTCGGTAACCACTGTCGGCAAAATGAGGTGAGACCTATCAAAGAGCGGACTTGTTTCTGATCTTTGGGGACAGGGGTGTCTAGAATTGTCTGGATCCTGTCAGGCGTGAGTTTCCTCCCTTCTTTGGATAAAAGGTGACCCAAATAGGTCACTTGTGATTTACAGAACTGCAATTTCTTTCGGGAGACCTTGTGACCATTCTCAGCAAGAAAATGGAGTAGTTTGATGGTGGCTGTGACGGCTATTGGTATGGTGTCCGCTGCTAGAAGGATGTCGTCTACATATTGTATTAGTGCCACTCCATCTGGCAATTGTATGGCGTCCAACTGTCTTTTAAGCGCCTGGCTATAGATGCTTGGGCTCTCAGTGTACCCCTGAGGTGCTCTGCAAAATCTGTACGAACGGGAGTTTAGGGTGAATCCAAATAGATAGCGGCTGTCCTTGTGTATAGGTATGGAAAAGAATGCGTTTTTGAGGTCAATTACAGTGAAGGTGGTGGCAGTGGAGGGGATTAAGGTCAAAATTGTCGTGATGTCGGAAACTACTGGGTATTGTGGCACTACGATTTTGTTTATCTCCCGCAGGTCAATGATGAAGCGGTAGGCTTTTCCGTCTCCCTCTCCCTGTCTCTTTACAATCGGTAGTATGGGACTATTACAAACGTTGCTCACTACTTCCTCTACCACCCTTGCCTCTACCAAAGAGTGTATGATCTCTGTCAGTGCCTTCTCACCCTCTGGCGATATTTTGTACTGCGGTACTTTCGGTAGGGTTGCGTCCTGTCGTATTGTTACGTGTACTGGGTCAATCATCATTCGTCCTACGTCTGAATCAGCCCTAGCCCATAAGTGTGATGGCAAAGTGTCCAGTAGGGATGCGTCAGCCTCGGAGATGGGAAACATGTGCTGATTAGGGTTCTCTCTATGGCGCTGGGGGTTGTCATACAGGACGACACGCACTCCGTCTGGTGAGCATCTGATAGTCGCATGGAAGTGTTTCAAAAGGTCGAGACCCATAATGGCGTCTGGGGTGTTGGAAGAGAGGAGGAATGTTGTTTCAACGCTATTGTTGTCAAGGTTAAAAGGGATCGGTCGGGACAAAGGGTTGGTGGAGGGCGTACCGTCAAATCCTATTGAGGTCACATGTGAGCCTGACAAGGGTGCCCTTGGAATCAGTCGTTTGGATAGTGCACTACGTGTTGCTCCCGTGTCTACCAGAAATGGCGACTTTGTGCCCAGGACCTCAGCGGTAACATAAGGGCCTTGCTGATCAACATAGAGCTCGACTGGATCCCTCCCTTGCCTCTGGCTGTCCTATGCAAAGTCGTACGCATTGTCATAATCTGTCTGTTGGTACTGATTCTGTTTGGGATGGTCAAATGTGTTCACTCTTCCTGGCCTTTCCTCGCTTGCTTCACTTGCGTACCCTCTCCCACGTCCTCTTCCTCTCTGTCCACTTGCTATTTCCCTCGCCCCTCTGCCCCTACCAGCTCCTAGCAAAGCCGGGCATTGGGTTTTCCAGTGTCCATATTCTTTGCAAAATGCACATTGATCCTGTCCTAGGTCTTGGCGTCCGACATATGATGTCGATGAATTGTTTCTAGGTGGCTGTACTCTAGGGGTATTCTGCTGGTATCCTCCCCTATATTGCTCCCTTCCTGTATTCGCCCCCTGGAGTTGTGCTACCATTACCCTTTCCTTCAAGTCCTTCTTTTTCCTTTCTGTAGCCCTGTCATTTTCGTTTCTCTGATGCTCATAGTACTGGGCCATTTGGAGAATGGCCGCCGGTTTAGATGCTGCCCAACTACTTTCGCTGGCTTGTAATTTCTGGGATACATCTGGCAGTAGTCCTTTGACATAGTTCTGCACAAATAAGTGGTGTCCGGTTGCGGTGGACATGTCTTGTCCACTGTAATCGGAGAACACCGTTTCAAATCTGGAGAAATACTCTGAGACATCCTCTTGTGGTTTCTGGCGGCACGCGGTTACTATGGACCAGTCTATCTTTTCTCTGGGATCAGCGTTTTCACTTTCTGCACTATTTTGTCAGGGAGGTCCAATATTGCTTTAACCGGTTTTTGACCAGGGTTCCGCTGTTTATCTAGTGTGTTAAGTTGTTCCCAGGTATGACCAAGCAGTTCGGTATGGTCTATTTTCCTAATCTGTTTCCACACATCTGCTGGCAAACATAACCCGAAGAACAAGTCTATGTCGGCAAGTGTCATTATTGTTGATCCCAGAGCGGTACCTAGCTCGGTGTAAAAGGCGGTGGGGTTCTTTCGTAAATCTGGTAAAGATTTACGGAACGTCAAAATGTCCTGTCTGTCCCATGGTTGATACACCCAATTGTAGACCACCCTTCCTCTAGCATCTTGATGGTTCATATCGTCATGAGTCCCTTGTCCTCTAGGAGGTACCCAATAAGGGGCAGCTTCTTTTATCGGCATCATGCTATCTGGTTTTTCCACCGGGGGTCCTGCTATCTTAGATGTCCTGTCCTTATCTATCCGTCCTTGTTCCACGAGGTGACGGAATACCTCCAGTGTGGATGAAAAGAGTTCTGTAACATCGTTGTCGCCTTCATCTCCGGTGTCTACCTTCCTATAGAGAGCCACTAGTCGCTCGGGCCCTACATCTTGGTACTTCTCTTCATATGCAGTAAGAGTGTGGTAACAGAGACGTACAATAAAGTATTGTTTGCGGTTTTCAACATAGGAGTTGCATATGTCAGTTACATGCTCTTCTGTCTCCTTCCTATCTATGAGGGATTTAACTACTTTATCAATGCCTGCTCGCTCATTTTTACTTAATCGCGGGACCCTGGGCGCTCCTGTTTCTTTTGATCCTACCTCTACTACTGTATCCTTTGATGAGGCATTTGGTGTGGGTGACTCGGTGGGAGCAGAGGCGGTGGAGACTGAGGCGATCGTGCCATCTCCGGCTATACTTTGGTGGTCCTGTCGTTGTACTACGGGATGAGTAGGGGCGTAAGGGGGTGGCATGTATATGATTGGGGGACCTAACAATAAATCATCATCTACCCTTTGTTTTGCTGGTAACTTGGGGTAAAGAGTCGAGGGCGTTCTAACAGGGCATTGATCTGATATTTTTGATTCCTGTTCCTTTTTATCGATTTCCTTTTCTTTTAGTTTTTCTTCTAATCTTTTACAGGCTTGGTAAGCTGATTTTCGCGTTTCTTTATCTTGTCTAGCTTCGTCCCTTTTCTTTCTTTGAGCTGCCTCTTTTCGCCATAAGCCAAAACTGTCAAACATGGCTGGTCTAGTTTTCTTTTTGTGGAGAGCTAATTCTAACGTTTCTATTTTAGCGGGATCGAAAGATCCCGTCAGTGGCCACTGATTTACCCGGTCCTTCCTAGTGTATTTATGCCATAGTTTGCTATAAGCTACGCTGGCTAATCCATACTTTACGTACATGTCCTTGTTAGGGGTGCCTTCCGGCGGTGCCGGCTGACTGACCTCTAACGAACGGTCTGGTCCAAAACAATTACAATCAAACAATCTAGAGAAAACAGGCATGACGTATTTATCGGTCAAAATGAATATCTCAATCAATCAATTTAGACAAAAAGTCTGCACTACCTGTCCTTCGCTGCCTGCAAAGAGAGAGAATATTCCTATTCTTTGTTGTTTGCAAGCAGGGAAATGTCGCAAATAACTCAATATCAAAAAAAGGAATACTAGTATTTCAATCAAACTATTCAATCAATCAATCAATTTAAGTCGTTTTTTCACGACCTTACCCGGACCGTATGGACAGTTCTTCGTCTTCCCCTTCCAGCGCCTGGTTGTCCTCTCACTCCAACAATCAATGCGGCGTTCCTCTAAGGTCCCAGTCAGGACCGCAGGTCACTCGAGAGAGGTCCGTTCGGAACCGGTGAAGTTCAGTCGATCGGCAGCCAGACAAGGGTCTTCTCAGGCAGGTATACCCCAATCGTTTAGTTGTTCACTCCGTCGTTAGGACCTCTCTACCGGACCCACGCGTCGCTGATGGGCCCCTACGCTTGGGCGCCAATTTGTGAAAGGCAGCGAGTCTTCTAAGACCCTCAATGCTGCCCGGTGCAGGGTTCCACCTCTAATTCACTTTGGGTTCGCTATCAAAATAATGAGGCAAGCGCTGGAAACTGGAAGAGAAGAAAATGGTTTATTTCTCATGAGGAGATCACGTCAACTGAGACACCGGGATGTCTGAGGGAAGTGTTCTGCTGACAACTCCCTTGGCTCTTCCTTTTATACAGGTTTGACACAATGCATTTGTTTGATCAACATGGTTACAAAAGCTTGGGGTCCCCGCCCGGGCAGGTTGTCACACAAGCCCAACAGTAATTCTCTTCCCACCCAGGTCAAACAGACAATCTTATCTTGCAGCTGGACCTTGCTTCAGGGTCTAAAACATGTGAGACCGGTCAGATCTAAGAGTCCGTTCTGTTGATAAAAACAGGTCCCATTGTTGGTAATAACAAGTCTTGCTGTTTGCAGTGCAATAAATCATTTTGCAAGAGTCTTTTTGGTGTTTGGAACCTGTTTGTGTAACTAGGTGTAGTGAAGGGTAGAGCGTCCAAAGGCTTGTCTGAAAACAGGGATGAGAGGAAAAACGAGTTTGTGGCAGCAAGTGGCGCTGAGGTTTGTTGTGGCAATAGAGTTTATAGCCCCCAGCACACATACCAGGTCGGTCAGAGGGTCAGAGGGATGCTTGTAAGGGCAGGGTGAAACAAAGGTGACCAACATAGTACAAAATGGCTGTGATAGATTAAAATGACTGCAACTTATGTGCACATAGAATTCCACCAGACAAGATGGCGCAGGTAATGTTCATGATTATTGTTTTGCTTTTAACACAGCACGGTTCGTCTGTGGGGCCGAGTGAAAAGACAGCATTACCCCCATGCAGACCACTCTCCAATGGCTGCCAACTGAAGCAGGGGCTGTCTACAAGTCGGCGTGAGCTAGAAAGCTACGGCAAAAACATAAATACCCAATTAGAAGGATCCTGTCGTGAGGTTCATTAATTCATACTAAGTGCTATTAAGGTCTCCTGTGTCCAGCTTTCCACACACTGCCTGCCACCTATACTACCTACCTCCTCCATGTCCTTCTGCCCACACAGAGATTGGTCCATAGAAATGGTCTTCCACGAGCACCCGTAGATAATAATATTTTTTTCAAATCTTGTGTTTTGAGTGATATGACCACCGAAGGCCCTGATTCTATATTAAAAACAGAGCTTTGGATCTATACCATTTCCCGCGGAAAGGCAATATTTCTCTCCATGTGTTCCCATACCTGGAGTGTCACGCAGTTTGGTGCTCACTTTCCCTCTATATTAAAGAACAGTAGATGTTTCAGCACCCAGGCTAATGTGCTGCATAGCTAAATACATATAAGGTCCCAAAGGCGAGACCGATGCATTGCAAATGCTTGTTGTACCAGACTTGACAACTCCTCGTTAGAATCTTAGTTATTGGGTGGAAGGAAGTGAAAGTAGGTTGAAGAGGGAAACGATTGGAGAAGTTCTGGTGCTTTGCACCTGGACTGTTTTAGGACATGTAGAATGACCAATTCCTGCTAAATGCTGAAGATCTCCATTGGATGGTTTGTGATATCAATAATGCTTTTGGCAAGGTAGGCAGTTTTGGCTCTCTCAACAGTTTTCTGATAGGTATTGTCCTATCCTTGTATGTGTAACTCCTGGTATATATTTATTTCCTACATTTCCCCTTGCTGCCCGCCTCCCTCCCCATAGTGTGTTTTCTCCCCCACCTCCAAATCTCCTTCGTTATTGGTGTACTCTTGTCTCTGTCTTAGAACCTGAGTCCTCAAGATTCTAGTGTGAAGGTTGGAGATTATCTGAGGTCATGTCACTGGGTGTATATACCCATTACTATGCTTGAAAGGTTTGCAGAATACACGTCTTAGCCTATATGGAAGAGGCTTCATCTTCACTCTCTTGGTGCATCATATTGATTATCGTTAATACTAAGATTTTGGTATCAGATTTCGTCTTTGTCTGCCATTGATTTTTACCACTAGGGTTTCAGGTCACAGGTGCAATGCTTCAGACCTGATAGTTCCCCGTTATACCACCTGGTTGTACTTTTGATCTATGCTTTTGATTTTCAAGTTCTAAGTGTAGTAATTTTATCCACTTTGGATAAAATATTACAGGAGATGTTATCCGGCAAAACTTTGGGTTTAAAAGTCTTTGATGGGTTATACCTTGATTGTGCTTTAGGCCTCCTCTAAGTGCTTATGTTTTTATAATTTATCATAAATATAAATGTAGTTACTGAGTTACATAGTTAATATCTGACTGAGACAGGTTATGGTGTTCGGCTGCTGTGCAGAAAGGGGCGGTGCGGCATATGAGAGTGGGCAGAAACTTTACCCAAAAGCACCATGTTTTATGCAGCGGTATGGGTTAGTTTTTAACTCTAGTCGGAACGGCCCACAAGCTTAAATTGTGCAAAATGACGATTTTCTTTTTGGTTTGTGCCAGTTATTCTCTCTAATGTGATATAAAGAAATTCCTGTACAAATATCTTACACAGGCAGGTCACCCATCATCTGAAAAAAACTTGCAGTGCACCCTCTAAACATCTGAAGATGTCTTAAAAAACATGAAAAAGAGAGCTGAATATTTTGTGCAAATCTGTCAATCCAAAACTGAGCTGCCAACTCATGGAGGAAGACGCATTCAGAAAAACACCATAATTCGCTCTGGAAACTACAGCAGAATGGTGATAATTTCAATCCAATTATGATGACAATCGAAACATGAGAAATTAGTTTAGATGTGGAAATCACATCCCTGTCACATCCTGTAAAACAAGTACAACTGTAAATTCAAGAGCACGCACCAAACTGATAAACTTTGATTTATTACCTTATGATTTTAGAAAGATTTGGCAGTAGAAAAAATGAGTCCACGGTGACTTTGAAAGTATTACCAACAACGTAATTACTTCTCCTGGCAAAAAAAGCATCAAAGATTAGTAAAACTTTTGCCTCCTCTCCCACTATGTGTTTTGACAGTAGAACATGTTATTTATTAACCATTCGTCTCCTGATTTCAATGACTGGCTTTTCACAAGCCTACAATGATGAACCCTGGAATATTTCCAATTGTTGATGCTTTGCTCGTCTCCTGCAATTAGTTAATAAGGGTGTAGATATTCAAGAATTAACAAGCAATCTGATCTGATCTGCCTGGTAGTTGACGCTAGTTTTAAATGCTCTTGATTCCTTAAAGCACAATTTGGGTCTGTAAGGGTTAGCATGCTGCGGTCTCTATTTTCCTTTTCTTTGTTTCGTATGGTTGATTTAGAAGAGGTATTTACATGAACGTGAGGGGTATTTTATTCATATGGTTGTTTCTTTGCATTTTTAGAGAACCCGGCTGCCACCCCCTCCTCCCTCTCACCCTTTCTTTGTTTTTATTCATTGTTGAAGCATATTTCTGTGCCCTGAAGGTGCGCTGAAGAAGGTGTGTGATCGGCTGGCCACTTTACACCGAAACGCGCTTCAAGCACCCGCGCTGCAGCCATTAAGACACCGAACAAAAGTTGCATTTTTAACTGTGAGGTATGTTTAGAACAGGTATTTACATGAACGTGAGAAGTATTTTATTCATATGGTTGTTTCTTTGTATTTTTGAGAACTGTTGGGCTGCCACCCCCTCCCTCTCTCCTTTTCTTTGTTTCTATTTATTGTTGAAACATCTTTCTGTGCTCTGAAGAAGGTACCCTGAAGAAGGTGTGTGATCGGCTGGCCACTTTCCACCGAAACGTGCGTCGGCACCTGTGTTGTAGCCATTAAGACACCAAACAAAAGTTGCATTTTTATCTGTGAAGTATGTTTTTTTCTCTCATTATTATGTCTGGTGTATAAAGTGTAAATATACTGTGTGTACAGGAACAGACGTCCTGATAGATCTGTAAATTCATATACCTTGTCTATATGTATCATTTGAGGTAGCATTAATTTATGATAGTTAAGCAGTTTGAGGAGATGCTCATTTGATGGATTCTGGTGCTGCGTAAGGCTGATTACATGTGTGTTTTAAAGGTTATATTGTGTCTTTGGATGGTATGCAAGGTATAAGTGGTATGTATGTAGTTTAATTTTGTGGAGTTATACATTTTTGTTTTGTTTGTGGGGATGAGGCGGTTTATATATGTTTATGGTTAAATTATTGTTTTGAAAACTTGTCTATATGCTTTATATAAACAAAAGAAATAGAGATATTTCCATTGTATTAAGTGTGTGTGTTTCGGTATTTGATTTACAGCTCTATTTTTTTAGTGGGTCTGTGGAGGTGGGTTGTCATTTCTCTTTTTGGCCTTTGTTTGATATTCATTCATTGTATCCAATGATCTTTGTATACTTACAGCTGTGCAAAACTGACACCCCAATATTCCGTAGCTAACAGGACTCTCACTAAACAAACCTTCACCCACTGCATTCAATACGCTCTCCAATCCTTGAAGCCTAAGACCTGTCGTAAGCCCGGATACTTGGCCTACTTGCTTGTGCCAAAAACACCTAGTCAAACCCAGTCCATTCGTTTATGGGGAATCCACCCCAAAAAATTTTTAAACATCCAAAACATAGTACATAAACTAGAAGCGGCCATTGCCTTGAACCTTAATAAGTCCCATACGTACCTTAATAACCTTAATGACCTTAATAAGTCCTAAGCGTACCATATGGGTATCAGAATTCCTGTCTGTCCTACCTCGTCAACAAACAGGGTAGGACATACATTTTTTGAAGGGTAGGACACACGTGGGAATTCTGATACCCATAAGCAACTAGGCCAAGTATCTGGGCACATGACAGGTCTTAGGCTTCAAGGATTGAAGAGCGCATTGAATGCAATTAAGCAAAGACTGACGAGGAGGCAATACTTTAATTTGGAGCTCTTCCCAGTAAAACATGTTATTGACTATGGCAGATTTGTAAATAATCTGGGCCTGTCGTTTAAATTGAACACGCTCATCTTGTATTCCTCATTCCTACTTTTGTGTCACATTACTTCAATTAGCCTTGAGAAAGTCCATTGTTGGATGAAACACCTACCGGCCAAAGCGTGAAAACAATAAAAGAAACTACATCCACCACTTCTTTTGTGTTCCGGATTACTTGTTTGAGGAGGAGAAAATAAGGGCTATTGTATGTTGCCTGCTGGCAAAAAGGTTTCATTAGCCATAACCCTATATGCTTCAATAAGTGCATGAGTGCTCCAATATGATTTCAACATTCTTACAGGTTTGTGCCTTAAGCAGCAGTATTTCTTTTGTCTGTTTATAGTTTTTAGTAATATTGTTTTGTAATTGTATTGTAATTGCACTTATATAGCGCTTACTACCCCTGATGAGGCGTCGAAGCGCTTTTTCGGCGAGTAGCACGCTACTCCGGAACCCATAAAGGATTAGTGGTGAATTAGTATAGTGAAAAACGAAAGTAATTTGAGTGGTGGATATGTTAGTCAGTTATTTGGATTGAGAAGGATAGTGGAGGGATAGAAGAGGGAAAAAGGTTTTCATTTATATAGCGCATGATACCCCTGATGGGGTGTTGAAGCGCTCTTTTGGGGAGTAGCACGTTACTCTGGAACTTATAAAGGATTAGTGGTGAATTAGTATAGTAAAATATATAAGTAATTTCTTCTTTTTTAAAACATATTTTATTGAGTTTTTATGGTACCATCTGGGCAGCAGCCCTGCATATACACATTGAAACATTGGATAAATCAAGAGTACCAGATTTTGCGTACAAAATTAGTGCCAATAACAGGTATAACAATAAAAACTTTGCGCGGACAATCCCATTACCCGTAAACTTTGGTAAAAATGTTGAACCTCTTCTGTCTCCTGAGATATGGTATTGAATGTGTCGTGTTGTGGCCTGGGGCGAGCGGGAAAACACATGCATCAGGGGGACTGGGAGGGAAGGGGGGGAAGATCTATGCCACGGTATTCTGCCCATCGGGACCATATTTTCCAATGTTTTAAGGGACAACCTCTCGCTTGGAAGACCGCAATCTCTGCTCCCATGCATCTATCCAGTTCTGTTCGACATTTCCCTATCGTCGGGGGGGGATGTTCCCTTCCACAGTAGAGCAATATCCCGCTTAGCTATAGTCAGGGCCAGGAATAATAGGTGTTGTTTATACCGGTTTCCTCCAATCCCATCAGTGCTGTGCAATAGAAATAGCTTGGGGTCGAATGGGAGGTCCCAGGATAACACCTCACCCAGACAAGCCGCAACCCTACGCCAGAAAGGCTGTAATGCAGCACAGCCCCAAACCGTATGCATAAACGTTCCCTCATCTCTGCTGCAACGTAGACATTGGGGGGACTGAATGACTCCCATCTTCCAGAGACGGAGTTGGGTATAATACACTCGGTGTATATATTTAAATTGTATGAGGCGGTATCGAGAGGAGACGGCGGAGCCCCGAGGACTGGCTATGGCCTCAGCCCAGTCATCATCAGACATGTCCGGAATATCTGCCTCCCACGCCCCTCTGGTCTTATGAAGGGTCATCTTGGCATGAGCCGTCAGAGTCTGGTATATCAGTCTAATTTTATGAGCTGTCAAATCCCCCATGAGAAGGCGACCCTCCAAGGGGTGGAACTCTGGAAGAGTGTCCAGGGTGAGAATTGTGGGAGTGAGGGCGTGGCGTAACTGTAGGTATTTATAGAATTGCATTTTATGTAATTGAAATTCCGCCTGTAGCTGCTGGAAAGACTTCAGTGCGGTGCCCTTCATCACGTCTCCAAGGGTGGAGATACCTATCAGGTCCCATTTGCGAAATCCCGTTAAGGCGGCCACCTGGCACAGATGGGTGCTGTGCCACAAGGGGGTCGCCTGAGTCAAGCGTCCTTGCCACCCCATCGGCCCAATAGTATACCTCCAAATCCGGATCGTTGTTCTACTGGCATGCGGGAGGAAATCCAGATTCTGTTTACTATATAGTAACCGAAGGTGGGGGACCCCTTCCATCGCCGCGCATTCCAAAGCGAACACCGGATCCGATGGTGTACCATACCACCATTCATTGATAATTAAAAGGTGAGAGGCAGCATAGTAGGTGAAAACATCCGCTGCTGCTATGCCACCGCAATATGTAGATTGTGCACACGTTTGTAGCGCCACCCGAATAGCCCCTCCATTCCATAAGAACTTGTTATGAATGGCGTTAATTTGCGCAAACCATGACCGCGGTATATGGTATGGAAAGTTCTGTAGTCTGTATAATAGTCTAGGAAGAGAGACCATCTTAAATATCGCTGAGCCCCCATATAGTGAAAGGGGAAGAGATGACCATATATTTGTCTCGTCAGGAAGGCCAGTCAAAAGTGGGTTTATGTTATGTGTCCATGAGGTCTTTGGGCATGGGGACATGAAAATCCCTAGATATATAAAGCCCTCTATCACCTGTAACAACTGAGCCGCCCATGAGATCCTCCCCTGGTTACCGCAGACCGGAAACAATACGGATTTGGAGGGGTTAGTATGGAGCCCCGAGGTTTGTCCGAATACCCGGAGGATCTGTAGGAGCCGTGGCCAGTCATAAAAAAGAGGACATCGTCCGCGTATAGTGCAATGCGATCCGGTTGTGACCGAGGCCACTCGAATCCCCAAAGCACCAGATCTCGACGTACCCAGACCGCCAAGGGCTCAATCGCTAGGGTGAATAAAAGAGGAGACAGGGGGCAACCCTGGCTCGTGCCCCGACATACAGGGAAGGGGGCCGAACGATGTCCCGCAATACGCACTGAAGCGGCTGGTTCTGTGTAAAGTAGGCGGGTATATGCTAAGAAACGTGGGCCGAGAGGACTGCCTCAAGGAGTTGAAAAAGGTACTCCCAGCTAAGGGAGTCAAATGCCTTGTCAATGTCGGCAAGTAGTATGGCTGCGGGTCATCCCAGCTCTGGGGCCAAAGCCATAGCGTTGTGAACCCGGCGAATGTTGTGGCGAGTAGCCCGGTGTGGCATAAAGACAGATTGATCTAAATGAACCAGGTCTTGTATGCAGACTCGTAGGCGATCCGTTAAGACCTTGCCCAAAAGCTTGGGTTCAAAATTTATCTGGTATATGGGCCAATATGAGGAGGGGTCTTCCGGTGGGCGGCCCGGTTTTAAGAAGAGAACAATCTCTGCATGTCGCCAATCCTGGGGCAGTATGTCCCGTTCAAGTGCATCCTGAATGGCCATCAACAAATAAGGGCCCAATGTGGTCATATGTGACTGAAGGAATTCCATGGGGAACCCATTAGGGCCCGGGGCCCTTCCCGGGTGCATTGCTACCAGTGCCGCATTTAATTCCTCTAACGTGATAGGGGCGTCAAGCTGTTCTCTCATCTGATCTGATCGGTTAATCTAGGAGGGGATGTCCCGGAGAAATTCTTCAATGAGGGCCTCTGAGAGCTGGTCTTGCAGCGCATATAAGGTGGAGAAATAGTGTGTGAATTCTGAGGCCACCGCCCCAGGAGAGGAGTGTAAAACACCGTCGGATCCCCGGATAATCGGAACCGTTGCTGGAGCTCGCGCGGCTTGACAGAGCCTATGTAGCATTTTGCTTGATTTGTCCCCCCCATTGATAAATCCGGTGTTGTGACGCCAACCAGATTTCCCTTGCCTCGTCTATGAGATGTTGCTGTAACTGCTGTTGAGCTTGGAGGAGGTTGCGCCGGAGGGAGGGGCTGGGGTCACTGATATATTGTGTCTCTAGGGACGTATGATGAGCCTCTAGCTCCGCTCGTTGGGTGAAATGTTCGTGTTTCTTGTTCGTACGATAACTGATGTCGACCCCCCGGAGTGTGGGTTTTCTGGCTTCCCAGAAGGTTGTCTTGGATGGGGCTGAAGCAGCATTCATATCGATATATTCCTGGATTGCTCGAGTAAGGGTCTCTTGGTAGTCAGAGTCCTGAAGATGCCAGGAGAACATTCGCCATCTAAGGGAGGTTTTTTGAAAATGCATAAGAAGCTTAACGCTGACTGGAGAGTGGTCCGACAGTCCCCTGGGGAGGTGGGCGGCCTGGGAATACCTGTGAATGTACCTATGTGGCGTAAATATATAGTCTAGCCGGGACAGAGAGCCATGAACGGTGGACATATAGGTGTAGCCTGCTTCTGCTGGATGATATTCCCGCCATATGTCTGACCAACCCATTGTGTTAGCAAGCTGGGACAATTTCAAGGTATCATGTATGAGTCCCGAGCCGGACCCGCGGCATCTATCTAGTGGTAGCATTACATCATTCCAGTCGCCACCCATTAGGATTAAACCATCCGGGAGTTCACTCCACAGCCGGGTGATGATATCGACGAAAGTAGAGCCCGGGGGAGGGGGGGCGCATAGATGCTCCCAATGCTAATGTGTTCTCGTATAGTGTGCCTGATAAGATAATATATCTCCCCCGGGGTCTGCCCAATGTTTCTCATATATAAATGGGACTCGACGGTGAATAAGGATAGCTGTCCCCCGAGATCCCCTCGTAAACCCAGCGTGGTATATCGAATGGTAACCAAACCTAGCCAAGCATGGAGCCTTGGTGCCCAACAGATGAGTCTCCTGTAGGAGAAGGATGCCGGCCATATACCGCTTGGCCTGGCGGAGAATGTCTCCTTGGTTAACTTTATTAAGAAAGCCCCTGATGTTCCACGACACCACTGTCAAATCTCCTGGAGGAGAAGTATTAACCGGGATGGTCATCTATTGCATGTGTATGGATACTAAGCGTCGTGCAATAACGGGAACAGGATTGTGCGTCCGCGCATGCGTGATAACAACAACATAAAAAAAAACTATAACCCCCATCAACTCTCCCTCCCCCCCCGATACTGCCAAAAACAAGGAGCATCTGTTGCGGCGGGGGGCACACCCAACCCCCAACGGGGGAGCCGAAAGTCCCCTCTCCAATGGTTCCCAACCTTTCCCCAGAACTTCAACATGGGGTATATATGTCCGGGGCTGGACAGTCACACTGCGAGATGTCCACACAAGCTCAGTGCACCAAATGAGACATGTTTAAATGTTAGTCAGCTGGCAGGAACCGGAACCCAAAGAGTCCAACTGTAGGTCAGCTCAGGATGCCCGTTCCGGGCTGGAGGAGTGTAGATCGGATCCAGACCTATGTCGCCTCTTCGACTTTGTTCTTCTAGATTGGTTTCTTTGTGAACCACAGGATGAGTCCGACTCCATCGGCGGCGGAGAGCGAGGTTTCAAGTGGGTACGTTCATCAGACCAAGCAAACACGGCTTTAGGTGCATCAAAAAAATGGGTCTTGGAGTTATAAACAACTAGTAGCCTGGCTGGATACAGGAGTGTATATTGAATGTTAAGTTCCCGCAACCATCTCTTTGCTGCCATGAATGATTGACGTTGCTGCTGTACAAGGCGGGTATAATCCGGAAATATCAGTATTGGTCTAGATTCAAAAATGAGTTTGTCTTTATGTAGTCTGGCATACTGCAATACAGCATCCCTGTCTGCATAATTAGGCAATTTGGCAATGACTGGCCGTGGGTTTTCTCCCGGGGGAGGCTTCTTCATCAGTGCCCGGTGGGCTCTCTCGACCACAAAGCAAAATGATAACATTTCGTTTGGCAGGAGATCCCTGAGCCACTGGGTGAGGAAACGATTCATGGAGGCGCCCTCACAGCCCTCCAGGAAACCCACAAAGCGAAGGTTGTTGCGTCTGGCGCGGCCCTCGGCGTCTTCGACTCGTGAAGCCAATTCCTGCGAGATCACCGTAAGTTTATTGACACGCTGTTGTAGATTGGTCACCGTATCTTCGACTGACGAGACCCGCGTTTACGCTTCAGTTATACGATCTACCGCTTTCCTTAGATCCTGGCGGAGAAAGGAGACCTCAGATCCAACAGCTCCAATTTTCGCATCCAGTGTATCCCTGGCCTCAGTGATGGTGGCTAGGAGTGCTGCATTATCTGGAATGGTACCACTCGTGGTTCCCCCGCTTGTCGCCGTGGTATATTGGTCGAGGGTTCCTTGTTTCGTGCCAGTGCCCCCAGGCTTGTCTTTCCCCATGATTGTACCAAATGTGGAGTATCGCAGATATCCAAGGGGGCCCGGTAGGGGTGACCCCAGACCGCGGCGCGGCGCAGCACAAGTCTGTTGCCCAAGGGACCCGCAGGGGAGGCGTCGCAGGCCGGCCCTCACGGAAACTGACCGCCCCTGAGCCACAAGCCTAGCCTGGCCTGGCCTAGCCTGGCCGCTTCTGCAGCCTGGAACGACCAGCCAAGTAGGCCCCCCTACCGGGACCAAACTCGCCGGACCACCAGCCCGCCACAACACCGCCCGGTAGGATAGCTTCACGCCGTGTCCTCGGGTCTAGTCACTGCCTCCGGCGCCCCCAATGCTCGCAGCGCGTCACTGTGGTGCATGGGAGCCTTAAATGTAGTCTGCGAATGGTGTACTGGCCACTTGTGGGAGGCAAAGCAAAGAGAATGAGGGGGGAAGGGGGGACCAGCCGCTGTCCGCTACATGGCACTGCAGCGCACCAGGATCCAGCCAGCAACAATCAGAGCGGAGGTGTGCCCGACCTGTTCACTAGGTTTGTGAAAAGTGCCAATGGGTCGCCGCATCCAGCAGACAGCTTGTACCCTCGCGCCCAGCCAGGTATGTAGTCCTCTGCCCCCCAATCCGGAGTCTGGCTTTGCAGCAACCCCCTGGCGGGGGAAATCCCACGTAAAGATGGAAGGGGGGGGAATGTCCCACGGGGCCGGCGTATAGCGCCACCCGCTCTTCTGAGGGCGCGGTAAAAGACCAGTGTTATCAGGGACGCTCCAGCCCGGCGAGACTGCTATCAGGAACCAAGAGGCCGGCCCCGGCCGGGAGCCGACCCACACTCGTGGTCACCTCCGGGCCCAGCGCCAGCCCCCACACCACGCGTCTGAGAGAGGGCTCGGCGGGGACACACCGCAGGCGATCTGTGTCTCGCGACCCCAGCTCCAATTAATGCACCTCACCTCCGGGGCCCGGTCAGGCCCCATGGCCCCCTGCAACACTCCGTCCGGGGGCCTGGGAGCTAGATGGCGGCAGTAGGCCCAGCCCACCTCAAGCGCCGGGAGGCCTCACTGCATGGTGCGCGGTCTGTTTTATGCGCTCCGCTCCGTGACTCGCTGGAGACGTTGCGGATCAGGTCTTGGTCTCCACCACCTCCAACCAGCTGCATTTGGCAGGATATTTCCGCAGGATTAAACAGGATTTTGAGCATGGGCGCGCGGAACTCGGCTAATCCGCGTCCGCCATGTTGGCTGCCCAAGCCACGCCCCCATATATAAGTAATTTGAGTGGTGGGTATGTTAGCCAGTTATTTGGATTGAGAAGGATAGTGGAGGGTTAGAAGAGGGAAAAAGGTTTGCATTTATATAGCACATGACACCCCTGATGGGGTGTTGAAGCGCTTTTCGGCGAGTAGCACGCTAAAGGGTTAGCGGTGGATTAGTATAATGAAATATGAAATTAATTTGAGCAGTGGACATGTTAGTCTGTTATTTTGTTTGAAAAGGATAGTTAGTGGAGGGATGTTTTGGAGCTCATAGCAGTAGGAGGAGGCTTGGGATGAGTAAAAGGAAGGTGGAGGGAGAAGAGTCAGAGGGAAGGGTTTAGAAAGGCTTGTTTTAGGGGATCAGAATAGTAAACGAGGTATAAGATGATGCAATGAGGGGTAGAGTAGGTAAGAGTCTAGAAAGGGTTATTTTGGGGATCACAGTCGTGGTATGGGGTTTTGGATTAATGAGAAAGTGGAGGTAGAGGATATATTGATAGAGGTATAGGGTGAGAAATAGGCTAATGCATTGGAAAGAATAGTAGAAAGAGGTTTGAGATGAGTCAGAGTTTGCACCTTCATAAACAAAACACAGCTGTGCATCTGTGAGTGCGATGTCAAGTACAGGATAGCAATTGTCTCATTAATTATCGCACTGCTCATAAATATCATAAGCACGGCACATTGCAGCACTACATAGGACTGACAGTTGCCACAGATCATAATACGCTTTATAACAATATCAATGTATAATTCGTCAAATCCAAACACGGCACCCACCAACACGATCACATTAAAATTTGGAACCCTAATCTTAACTTGCATGTCACTGATAATGGAGGTAGCGCACCATCAATGTGTTAAGAACAAAACGACAATCATGAACATTCTGCGCCATCTTGTCTGATGAAAGTTCCTACGTGCACATAAACTACAGTCATTCTGATTGACCACAGCCATTTTGTACTCTGTTGGTCACCTTCATTTCACCCTGTCCTCTAGCAGCCTTCTGACTCTCTGACCAAACCTGATATGTGTGCTGGGGGCTATAAACTATTTCCACGACAAACATCAACATCACCTGCTGCCTCAAACTCGTCTTTCCTCTCATCCCTGCACAAACAGGTTACAAATACCAAACAGACTCTTGCAAGCATGGTTTATTGCACTGCACACAGCAAGACTTGTTTTTGCCAACAATGGGACCTGTTTTTATCAACAGAACGGACTCTTAGATCTGGCCGGTCTCACTTGTGTTTAGACCCTGAAGCAAGGTCCAGCTGCAATTAAATTGTCTGTTTTTGACCTGGGCGGGAGGAGAGTTAATGTTGGGCTTGTGTAACCATGTTGATGAAACAATGTTGGGCTTGTGTAACCATGCTGATGAAACAATGTCGGGCTTGTGTGACAACCTGCCCGGGGCGGAGACTCCTAGCTTGTAACCATGATAAATGAAACAAATACATTGTGTAAAACCTGTATAAAAGGAAGAGCCAAAAGCATTGCCAATAGAACACCTCCCTGAAGACATCCTGGTGTCAGTAGTTGACGTGGTCTCCTCTAAGAGTAATAAACCTTTTTCTTGCCTTCCAGCTTCCAGCGCCTGCCTCGTTATTTTAGATAGCGAATCCAAAGTGGATTAAAGGTGACCTTGCGCCGGGCAGCATTGGGGATCTCAGGAGACTCGCTGCTTTTCACAAATTGGCGACCCAACGGGGGGCCCATCAGAGACTACGTGGGTCCAGTAGAGAGGTCCTAACGACAGAGTGAACGACTAAATGATTGGAGTGCACCTGCCTGAAAGAGACCCTCGTCTGGCTGCAAATCGACTGAACTTCACCGGTTCCGAACGGACCTCTCTCGAGTGACCTGCAGTCCTGACTGGGGCCTTACAGGAACGCCGCATTGATTGTTGGAGTAAGAGGACAACCAGGCGCTGGAAGGGGAATACGAAGAACTGTCCATACGGTCCGGGTAAGGTTGTGAGAAAACATGACTTAAATTGATTGATTGATAGAAATACTAGTATTCCTTTTTGAGTTATTTGAGACATTCCCTGCTTGCAAACAACGTAGAATAGGAATATTCTCTCTTTGCAGACAGCGAAGGACAGGTAGTGCAGACTTTTGTCTAACATTAATTGAGATATTCATTTTGACCGCTAAATACGTCATGCCTGTTTTCTCTAGATTGTTTGATTGTTTTGGACCGGACCGTTTGTTAGAGGTCAGTCATCCGGCACCGCCGGAAGGCACCCTAACAAGGACATGTACGTGAAATATGGATTAGCCACCGTAGCTTATAGCAAACTATGGCATAAGTACACTAGGAAGGACCGGGTAAATCAGTGGCCACTGACGGGATCTTTCGATCCCGCTAAAATAGAAACGTTAGAATTAGCTCTCCACAAAAAGAAAGCTAGACCAGCCATGTTTGATAGTTTTGGTTTATGGCGAAAAGAGGCAGCTCAACGAAAGAAAAGAGACGAAGCTAGACAAGATAAAGAAACGCGAAAATCAGCTTACCAAGCCTGTAAAAAGTTAGAAGAAGAACTAAAAGAAAAGGAAATCGATAAAAAGGAACAGGAATTAAAAATATCAGGTCAATGCCCTGTTAGAACGCCCTTAACTCTTTACCCCGAGTTACCAGCAAAACAGGGGGTAGATGATGATTTATTGTTAGGTCCCCCAATGATATACATGCCACCCCCTTACGCCCCTACTCATCCCATAGTACAACGCCAGGACCACCAAAGTATAGCCGGAGATGGCACGATCGCCTCAGTCTCCACCGCCTCTGCTCCCACCGAGTCACCCACACCAAATGCCTCATCAAAGGGTACAGTAGTAGAGGTAGGATCAAAAGAAAAAGGAGCGCCCAGGGTCCCGCGATTAAGTAAAAATGAGCGAGCAGGCATTGATAAAGTAGTTAAATCCCTAATAGATAGGAAGGAGACAGAAGAGCATGTAACTGACATATGCAACTCCTATGTTGAAAACCGCAAACGATACTTTATTGTACGTCTCTGTTACCACACCCTTACTGCATATGAAGAGAAGTACCAAGACGTAGGGCCCGAGCGATTAGTGGCTCTCTACAGAAAGGTAGACATCGGAGATGAGGCGACAACGATGTTGCAGAACTATTTTCATCCACACTAGAAGTATTGCGTCACCTCATAGAACAAGGACAGATAGATAGGGACAGGACAACTAAGGTAGCAGGACCCCCAGTGGAAAAAACAGATAGCATGATGCCAATAAAAGAAGCTGCCCCTTACTGGATACCTCCTAGAGGACAAGGGACTAATGACGATATAAACCATCAAGACGCTAGAGGAAGGGTGGTCTACAATTGGGTGTATCAGCCATGGGACAGGCAGGACATCCTGACCTTCCGTAAATCTTTGCCGGATTTACGAAAGAACCCCACCGCCTTTTACACCGAGCTAGGTACCGCTCTGGGATCAACAATAATGACACTTGCCGACATAGACTTGTTCTTCGGGTTATGTTTGCCAGCAGATGTGTGGAAACAGGTTAGGAAAGTAGACCATACCGAACTGTTTGGTCATACCTGAGAACAACTCGACACACTAGATAAACAGCGGAACCCTGGTCAAAAACCAGTTAAAGCAATATTAGACCTCCCTGACAAAATAGTGCAGAAAGTGAAAACGCTGATCCCAGAGAAAAGATAGACTGGTCCATAGTAACCGCATGCCGCCAGAAACCACAAGAGGACGTCTCAGAGTACTTCTCCAGATTTGAAACTGTGTTCTCTGATTACAGTGGACAAGACATGTCCACCGCAACCGGACACCACTTATTTGTGCAGAACTACGTCAAAGGATTACTGCCAGATGTATCCCAGAAACTACAAGCCAGCGAAAGTAGTTGGGCAGCATCTAAACCGACGGCCATTCTCCAAATGGCCCAGTACTACGAGCATCAGAGAAACGAAAATGACAGGGCTACAGAAAGGAAAAAGAAGGACTTGAAGGAAAGGGTAATGATAGCACAACTCCAGGGGCGAATACAGGAAGGGAGCAATATAGGGGAGAAAACCAGCAGAATACCCCTAGAGTACAGCCCCCTAGGAACAATCCATCTACATCATATGTAGGACGCCAAGACCTAGGACAGGATCAATGTGCATTTTGCAAAAAATATGGACACTGGAAATCCCAATGCCCGGCTTTGTTAGGAGCTGCTAGGGGCAGAGGGGCGAGGAAATAGCAAGTGGACAGAGAGGAAGAGGATGTGGAAGAGGGTACGCGAGTGAAGCAAGCGAGGAAAGGCCAGGAAGAATGAACGCATTTGACCATCCCAGACAGAATCAGTACCAACAGACAGATTATGACAATACGTACGACTTTGCATAGGACAGCCAGGGGCAAGGAAGGGATCCAGTCGAGCTCTGCGTTGATCAGCAAGGCCCTTATGTTACCGCTGAGGTCCTGGGCACAAGGTCGCCATTTTTGGTAGACACAGGAGCAACACGTAGTGCACTATCCAAACGACTGATTCCAAGGGCACCCTTGTCAGGCTCACATGTGACCTCAATAGGATTTGACGGTGCGCCCTCCACCAACCCTTTGTCCCGACCCATCCCTTTTAATCTTGACAGCAATGGCGTCGAAACGACATTCCTCCTCTCATCTAACACCCCAGACGCCATTATGGGCCTCGACCTTTTGAAACACTTCCATGCGACTATCAGATGCTCACCAGACGGAGTGCGTGTCATCCTGTATGACAACCCCCAACGCCATAGAGAGAACCCTTTTCAGCACATGTTTTCCATCTCTGAGACTGACACATCCCTACTGGACACTTTGCCATCACACTTATGGGCTAGGGCTGATTCAGACGTGGGACGAATGATGATTGACCCAGTACACGTAACAATACGACAGGACGCAACCCTACCGAAGGTACCGCAGTACAAAATATCGCCAGAGGGTGAGAAAGCACTAACAGAGATCATACACTCTTTGGTAGAGGCAGGGGTGGTAGAGGAAGTAGTGAGCAACATTTGTAACAGTCCCATACTACCGATTGCAAAGAGACAGGGAGAGGGAGATGGGAAAGCCTACCGCTTCATCATTGACCTGCGGGAGGTAAACAAAATCGTAGTACCACAATACCCAGTAGTTTCCGACATCACGACAATTTTGACTTTAATCCCCTCCACTGCCACCACCTTCACTGTGATCGACCTCAAGAACGCCTTCTTTTCCATACCTATACACGAGGACAGCCGCTATCTTTTTGGATTTACCCTAAATTCCCGTTCGTATAGATTTTGTAGAGCACCTCAGGGGTACACTGAGAGCCCAAGTATCTATAGCCAGGCGCTTAAAAGACAGTTGGACGCCATACAATTGCCAGATGGAGTGGCACTAATACAATATGTAGACGACATCCTTCTAGCAGCAGACACCATACCAATAGCCGTCACAGCCACCATCAAACTACTCCATTTCCTTGCTGAGAATGGTCACAAGGTCTCCGAAAGAAACTGAAGTTCTGTAAATCACAAGTGACCTATTTGGGTCACCTTTTATCAAAAGAAGGGAGAAAACTCACGCCTGACAGGATCCAGACAATTCTAGGCACCCCGTCCCCAAAAATCAGAAGCAAGTCCGCTCTTTGATAGGCCTCACCTCGTTTTGCAGACAGTGGTTACCGAACTTTAGCCTCATTGTCAAACCCCTTCTCTCCCTCCTAGCTAAGGACATCCCCTCACCTCTCCCCTGGACCCCCGATGCCAGACAGCCTTTAAAGAACTACGCAATACCCTTTGCTCAGCACCAGTCCTAGGAACCCCAGATTACTCCAAACCATTCTTCCTCTACACACACGAAAGGGAGGGATGTGCATTGTCTGTCCTAACACAATCAATTGGTCACAAACAACGCCCTTGTGCATATTTTTCTGCCACCCTCGATCCAGTAGCCAGAGCACTGCCAGCGTGCCTGCGCGCTGTGGCAGCTGCAGCAGTATCAATACGCCAGAGCGAAGGAATAGTGCTCTCCAATCCAGTCACTGTTTTAGTACCCCATGCAGTCGACACACTACTGAACCAGACCAAAACCCAACACTTGACTAGCGCCCAACTGACAGGATAGGAGTTGACCCTGCTAGCACCGCACATTACCCTAAAGCGATGCACCACCCTCAATCCAGCCACGCTGTTACCCCTACCCGACAACGATCCTAACGTGGCTCCACTACACGACTGTGTGACACTAACCGATGAACAAACAAAAAGTAGAGTAGACCTCAGAGACACCGCCTTTCTAGAGCCAGATGGAGAACTATGGGTGGATGGTTCGTGCATCAAACTCCCCGATGGCACCACCTCAGCTGCATACGCTGTCACCACAGCCCGAACCATTCTAGAAACAGCCCGTATTGCCCAACGTTCCGCCCAGGCAGCAGAACTCATTGCCCTCACACGAGCATGTATTTTAGCAGCTGGCACGACAGTTAACATATACACCGACAGCCAATACGCCTTCGGGGTGGTTCACCATTTCGGGATTCTATGGAAAGAAAGAGGGTTCCTGACTTCACACGGTACACCCATCCTGCATGGAGATTTAGTCTCCGCCTTGACGGAAGCAGTCCTCCTCCCCAAAAAGCTAGCAGTGATAAAATGCCAAGCACATAGGAAAGTGACAGATCTCATTGGACAGGGAAATGCGCTAGCAGACGTTACTGCCCGAGCCACGGCAGAAGACAGAACTATGACACGAATGTATGTGACCAGGTCACAAGCTGAACAATGGACTGATGCTAGGACCACTGTAAGGGACATACAGACTACAGGCACACAAGACGAATTGACCGAGTGGGAAAAGGTGGGACTAAAAGACGAGGAAGATTGCTGGAGAACTAAAGACGGAAATAAATGGCTGTTACCCAATGCCTACCTCATCCCCATATTGACCATGGCACATTTACCAGCACACATAGGCTCCACCCCCATGATTGAACTAATCACAAGAGTATGGCATAATGTCAAGATAACAGAATCTGCAAAGCGCCTAGTACAACAGTGTATAGTATGCCTACAACACAACCCAGGGAAAGGGACAGTAGTACCACGGGGAGGGTTTGGAGTCCCTGATCACCCCTTTGAAGTCCTTCAAATGGATTACATCCAACTAGAGAGATGCCATGGTCTAAAATATGTCCTGGTGGTTGTGTGCGCTTTTAGCAAATGGGTGGAGGCATATCCCACCCGCGACAATACTGCCATAGCCACTGCAAAAGTATTGTTGAAAGAATTCTTCCCCGGTACGGCCTTTGCAGAATTTTATGGAGCGACAACGGCCCACACTTCGTAGCCGAAGTGATACAGAACATACTGAAAGGGTTGGGGGTAAAACAAAAATTCCATGCTGTCTTCCACCCCCAATCAGCGGGCCTGGTAGAGAGACACGATGCAACACTGAAACTAAAGCTAGCCAAAATAGTTGCCACAACCGGGTTGAAATGGCCCGACGCCCTTCCATTGGCATTGCTATCAATGCGCTCCACCCCGACCAAACACAGACTGACCCCGTATGAAGTGGTCTTCGGCAGGCCTATGAACATTTGGGCGGCACCAAGACCCACCTCCATTAACGATGTCCCGAACATATTAATGTCAGACTATCTGCATAAATTGATAAACGAGCTAACAATTATCCACCAACAGGTGCAGCAAGCCTTGCCTGACGTATCCAGGGCCCAGGACATGTGATAAAGCCTGGGGACTTCATCCTAGTTCGCAACTTCCAAAGAACGAAGAATCTGGAGCCCAGGTGGACGGGCCCCTGGCAAGTCTTGATCACCACTCGAACTGCCCTCCGAGTGGAAGGAAAAAGAAATTGGCTGCACGCCCACCACTGCAAGAAAGTCCCTCCAACGCTGGCAACCTGTGAAGAGGTGGAGGTGCAAGAGAAGTACTCGCAAAAGACCGACCAGCTCTGAGTTGCTACCCACAAGAAGACACCCTCCAACTGTCTGAATTTCCCGACCCCACGGTGCCATCCAAGGAAGGGTACAACCTAAGATCGACAAAAGGGGAGCTCCAACAACCAGGCCACTAACTGAGTCAGAGTCTCAGATCGGTAGCACAGCCAAACAACGCTACCAGGAAAAACACCAGACAAAAGTCTGTGGTCCTAACAGTTGGTGAGCTCCTCGAAGATGATGGAAGAAACGGAACACCTGCAAAGCCACCGCAAAGACACCAAGACTTTTGAACTGCACAGTACAAAGACAATTGCACTTGTAGCTGCATTTCTCACCTGCCTCCTACTAATGGTCACACTCTGGATCATTGAAGAGAATGCACCTGCATACAGAACATTGTCACCAACCATGCAACCAATCACAAAGAAAGAACACTACCTGGTATCACTACCGCCACATCTCCGAGAACGACGCAAAGAATTCTGGAATAATTCTTTCGTACAGATGCTGCACCAGCACAATCTTGCCACCAATGCCACTAACTGTTGGGTCTGTGGGCTGCTACCACATGCCACTGAACATTCCATCCCTTTCATCCCTTCACCCTTTTCTGTTCATGGATCTTGCCTTGCCTGGATGATGCTCCTACAAGAAAGTTACAAAGACAATGCCACTTCCGATGGGACAATCGCTCAGTTCTACAACGAGTTCTGGCTAAACCAAACAGGAAGAACAGCAGCTCCCTTTTGCCCTCACACCTCCAATACGACATTCCCAATGAATGTCCCCTCCAAAGAACGAGTGGAAATACAAGTGTTCAATAATCCTGTCAGGGCCACATTTTCCTACCTGAAGAAAAGAACTGCTGCAACACTGACTGTGGCCCTATCTGTGGTGAACGTCTCTGGCCTTGTATGCATTGAAGGCCGTGGGACTAAGAATGTGGGTCACAGCACTTGTAACATTGTAAGGACTTTGAACACTGCCAACCCTCCAGCATTTGTTGCATCACCCAATATGTACTTTGTCTGTGGAACCAAAGCCTACACCTGGCTCCCAAGAAACTGGGGGGCACGTGCTACATCGCTTTTGTTTTGCCACCGACCTACACAGCCCCTGCAGAGCATCATCGAGAAAAGCGTTCTAAAGACACTGATCAAGCAGACTCTGCCGCATCACAGTTCGTTGACGCAGCAAAAGGGCTCGTCCCGCTATGGGGTCCGATGGCAAACAGCCGAGCCATCAGACATCTGTCTCAAGCGGTAGAAACCGCCCTGAACGTCACAGCTGGCATCCTCACCAACAACACTGCCGAGCTTCAAGCGGTCCGTCTGGTGGCCCTACAAAACCGCATGGTCCTAGACGTGGTACTAGCGGATCGTGGAGGAGCATGTCGCATCATTGGTGCCAGTTGCTGCATATACATCCCTGATAATTCACCCTCTGTCTATGAAGCAATCGAACATCTCCACAGACTGTCTTCAGAAATTCATCAAGGATCAGAGACTTGGACAATTGGAAGTTGGCTTTGGGGCATCTTGAAGGACTGGGGTTGGAAAATATCAATGTTTCTCTTGGTCCCAGTATTGGCAATATGTGGTTGCTGTTTGGGTGTACACTGTATACCACCTTTGTGTTCTCTTTGCATAAGTGCCTTGCGCCCTAAGAATATGGACACTCAGTTAACAAAAATGAGAGTAATGTATGAACAAGAAATACAGGACATTATGGAGATCGAAATAGACTGACGAGATGGCTAGTTATGTTCAAAGGGGCGACTGTTAAGAACAAAACGACAATCATGAACATTCTGCGCCATCTTGTCTGATGAAAGTTCCTACGTGCACATAAACTACAGTCATTCTGATTGACCACAGCCATTTTGTACTCTGTTGGTCACCTTCATTTCACCCTGTCCTCTAGCAGCCTTCTGACTCTCTGATCAAACCTGATATGTGTGCTGGGGGCTATAAACTATTTCCACGACAAACATCAACATCACCTGCTGCCTCAAACTCGTCTTTCCTCTCATCCCTGCACAAATAGGTTACAAATACCAAACAGACTCTTGCAAGCATGGTTTATTGCACTGCACACAGCAAGACTTGTTTTTGCCAACAATGGGACCTGTTTTTATCAACAGAACGGACTCTTAGATCTGGCCGGTCTCACTTGTGTTTAGACCCTGAAGCAAGGTCCAGCTGCAATTAAATTGTCTGTTTTTGACCTGGGCGGGAGGAGAGTTAATGTTGGGCTTGTGTAACCATGTTGATGAAACAATGTTGGGCTTGTGTAACCATGCTGATGAAACAATGTCGGGCTTGTGTGACAACCTGCCCGGGCGGAGACTCCAAGCTTGTAACCATGATAAATGAAACAAATACATTGTGTAAAACCTGTATAAAAGGAAGAGCCAAAAGCATTGCCAGTAGAACACCTCCCTGAAGACATCCTGGTGTCAGCAGTTGACGTGGTCTCCTCTAAGAGTAATAAACCTTTTTCTTGCCTTCCAGCTTCCAGCGCCTGCCTCGTTATTTTAGATATTGAATCCAAAGTGGATTAAAGGTGACCTTGCGCCGGGCAGCATTGGGGATCTCAGGAGACTCGCTGCTTTTCACAAATGTTCCTCTTCAGGGATTATGTGAGGTCTCGGTATCGGGTCGCGGTGTTCAGATGTTTCCAGGAGCTCACTCCACATCGCTGCAATGGAGCCTCCTGCTGTCTTCCAGTTACAGCGCCACCTGCTTTCTCCTCGCCCATTGACCCACATCTCTCTTCCATTATATGGTAGATGGCGTCCTATCAGCTTTCCAGTGCAGAGCAATGCACCGTTTGGCCAGTGTAAGAGCAAGCGTTAGAAACCTGTAACCAACCCGCTGTTTTGTTGTCAATTGAGTGAATTCCAATAAGCATATTTCAGGTAAACATAGTATCTCCCGCCCCAGGTCCCTACCCACATGCTCCAGAAATTCCCTCCAATACTGTGCAACTGCTGCAAATTCCCAGACCATGTGCATGAAATCAGCTTCTGCCTATTCACTCATTAGCAATTATAGACAGTGTTGGAGGATATTTGTGTTAACCTCTTGGGAGTTAAATAGGTTGCGTGAAGATAATTGAACTGTATGTATTTGAGACTTCCGTTGGGGAGGCCCTCTGTGTGCTTCCCAATACCTTTTCCCATTGCTTATCTGTAAGTTGTTTCTGGAAACGGGTTTCCCATCAGTCTCTTAGTGTATGGAATGGAGGTGTGAACATATGGAGAAGCATTTTATAGAACCAGGATATCAACCTGCCCCTCCTCCCCCATTGTAAACAATAACTGTAGAGCTTCATGTGTGTCTGGCCCAGTCTGCCGACAGCAGTAATGTTATAACAAGTGTTATCAGTATATATGATGGAATACCACCAGTGAGTAACAAAATAAAAGCAACAAGTAGCAAGTGCCCTCTGGAAATAACATCAGCAATAATTGTTCCCAAATCAGTTAGAATTATCAGAATTTATTGTATTTTCGAAATGTAACTAGTGTCCCCAAACATTACCATATCATTTTCTGCACACATTTGCACTCAAATACAATGATTCAATTTTGCATTGCCACGTTAATATACACAACTGACTCGCTGCACAAAAGTCATGGAAGACTCCCATGTGCCTCCTGTAAAACATACAGAGCAACAACCGCTGTATAAAAGTACAATGCTGAATTGTTCTGTCTGCCCATGAATTACTCAGTTATCCCCTTGAACTTTCATTTCTAACACCATGAATGAGCAAAATGACTCCAACGGCTTGGATATGGGTGTGTTGAATGCTTTGTCATGCATTACTTCGACATACTCTCTATGTAGTGATAATCTTTTATGATGCTGTTATGAACTAAGGTTCTGATCAATCTACTGGATCTTAAAGAGACATTCCTTCTTCAGTGTCCCAGTCTCCTACTCGTGTCCTATGTTGGCTGTGTAAAACAATATCAGAAGCAATCTCACGGGAGGAATGGACCTCTACACCTAGGTCAAACCCTCTTGGCATCCATCCCTCTTCCCTGCATTGAAGAGTGCCATGTGAATTCATAGATTCAATTCAATAATCTTTATTCGGATACAAATATCCATAAAAGCACAGTTCAGCAACCGTACAGTTTCTTGTTTAAAAACGCCATATAAAAAGCAATAATTAAAAAGAACTTTCGAGATGAAAAGACTACAATTGTGTACGAATGTTAAAAAGGGACATAATGTACAAACAGCAATATCATGGTTAAAATTTTCAACGGACGGGCAGATAGCAACGTTAAAATGTTAGCACATTAAAAGGTTGGACGGACATATAGCAGCATATTAAGATAAAGTGCAATCAGTTGTAAACAGTTTTAGCAGCATAATGTAAGTGCGATTAAATTTTGAACTTATAAGATGTTCCAGACCGCAAGTAGCACTTTAATTAGTATTCCAACTATAAGGTAAAGGTACGTGCATACGATAGAGCAGTATTATGTATTCAAGTGCAATCAACGCATTAAAGATTGCTCATGGAAATGCGTGCTCTCAGAAAGGAGCTGACACGAAAAATCAGATCATCGCTCTCAAGTCTGATGATCTCCAAGTATGCTGTTCTATAATCGATGTTAGCAAATGCCTTAAAATACGGAATCAGGTATTGTTTTGTGTATTTTTCATAAAAATTACAAAAGAGTAAAAAGTGTACCATCGTTTGATTGCTGCCGGTGCCACATGGGTAGGGCATTTGCTCAAGATTGGTATTAAATCCCAAGGGGAAGCAGAGTGAGTATTTTAAAGTGCCATCCCTAAGACGAAAAAGCAGACTTCTCCCCCACCGGGGCTATTTGACTCCAATAGTGACATGTACCTAACAACTGATGGTTTAGAGCGCTCTGTAACGTGTCTTGCGTTGTTATAAGACTCGTACAATGCAGCCATGAGGATTCTTTTATTCATACCCTCTAGGTCCGATGGGTTTAAAAAGATATGCTCTAGGTTCACACTGATTAGACTTTTTCTAACAGCGGAAAGCCAGGGTATCCGCACTCCCTTGTCGCAGTTAAGGCGGTCTACAATAATCTCCCTTGTCAGGGTCGCTGCAGGGTTTTGCCAAATTTTTAGCCAAAATATAGCTGGACGTGACCTAATAAAATCTTCTATATAATGCAAGTTTAGTTCCTTATGACACACAAAGTTTGGGGAGGAGATTTGAGCCCCTAAAAGTTTCCTACAAAATCTGTTCTCCTCTCTTTGGATCCCACCACAATTTATAAAACCCCAGACTTCAGCGCCATATGTGGCGGTGGGAATGCACTGCGATTTATAGATCTTAATTATGGGTAAGACTACCTCTGCTTGTTTTGGTTGAGGAAGGCTCAGGATCGAATTAGTCGCTTTTAGGAACTTACTTCTACTATGGGCAGCATGAGCTGCCCAAGACCCAGTATCAGAGAAGACTAAACCCAAATATGGGAAAGTGCGAGTGCGTAATAAACATTCAGAATCTAAGGTTATTGAGTTGATACAGTGTTTTCTTGGGCCACAGGTCATTATGAAGGATTTCTTAAAATTAGTACAGAGGTCTAGGTCTGCCATAAAGGCTACAAAGCCCCCAACTAAAGTGCGTAGTGCATTCGGAGTGCGGCCCATTAGGACCGCATCATCCGCATATAAAAGAGCGGGGAGTACATTACCGTTGATTCTTGGTACATCATTAGTGAGTTCTGATAGAACATTATGTAATTTGTTTATGTAAAGAATGAATAGGAGAGGGGCCAGTACGGGAAACAGCCTTAATAACGAAGCCTTTACAACGAATGAACTGAACAACGAATTCCAAACAACGACCTTTCTATGAACCACGACATCATTAACCACGACTTACACGAGCAACGACTTTCAACACTCTATGCAACATCCTGGGCTACCCAGTGGAGCTTGAACCTCTCAGGGCCTTAATGGACATTCACAGGGTGCGGGACAGTCCAACTGGGGACAAGATACTGTACACCCAGAGGTGCTCTCACCCATTTTGTTAGCGTGAATAGGGCGCCAACGAGAAACATTTTTTTTACCACAGTGTAGTGTGAGTTATGTCCACTCTTTCACAGGCACTTTCTTTCACGCTCTCCCGCCACACGTGCAATCGATTTTTATTTTAACACCATTTCCAGGAAGGAAGAGCGTTATAGGCATTCTTTTATGCACCAGTCCACAGAAGATGTTCATTTTATAGCGTATTTAATTTGAAACCGAGTGAATTGCATCCAGATTCAGACAGTTTGTTTTCTTCTTCATGTTCTTGCCTCATCACTTTGCACACAGTCTACCCCACAATGTGCTTAATTTTCAAAGTTTATTTACATGGGACTCTAGTTCCAGTGATATCATAGGAACAGTGACTTTGCTTCCAGTAGTTGCCGCAAATCCAGCAAATTGTTTGACCAGCAGGGGGTGTACTTCCATAGCAAACCAGTGTTCGTATTTAACAAGAACACAGTAGCTTTAAGCGTTTATTAATGTCTTATTGTAATTCGCCCGTCTTTGTAAAAAACGAATATTTAATTGTAAATTTGTTACTTTAAAGAAAATTGTTTATTATAAAAAATCATGTTTAATTTAATTACATGGTTTTTTCGTGTTTCAAACATGCGTTTTTAAGAACACAGTGGTATATTCGGGAAATGAGACAATTGAATAAAATTTGTGGTTTAGGAAGTCGTTGTTAAGAATGTAGTGGTTTGGCTTTTCTCGTGGTTTAGCATTCGTGGATTAGGACTTCGTTGTCTAAGTAGTAGTTGTTAAATCATATATCCGCCAGTACACATCCCTGTCTGACCCCTCTACCAATAATGATGTCCCCTGAGACTTCCCCGTCATTACTGATCCTTACCCGTGCCTTCAGGTCCCTGTGCAAGTATGCCAAAAAATAAACTAAGGCCTCGTCCAACCCGTAGTTTAAAAGGACCGACCACAAGCGTGACCTGTTGACAAAATCAAAAGCGGAGGTGAGGTCCATAAAGGCCAAATAAATAGGTGACTTCTGTGCTATCGTATACTTGCCAACAATCAGATTTAAATTAAGGCACTGTTCTACTGTTCCCAATTTACTTCTAAAACCCAGCTGGCACCGATTTAAAATTTGTTCCCTTTCGGCCCAGGTCCTTATTTTGTTAAACACGACCCTCACGAGGATCTTTAGAGTGTTATCGATCAAGGAGATCGGTCTGTAGCAGCTGGGGTTGGATCGGTCTCCCTTTTTAAAAATGGACACAATGATGCTAGTGGACCAGGTGCTTGGGATAAAAGTGCTTGTTAGATTATTAAAAACATTGAGTAAAAGGGGTGCCCAGAAGTCCGGTTCGTGTTTAATAAGATCGATAGAAAGCCCATCCGGCCCTGGGGCTTTGTTGCCTACGCATCCTTTGGTGTATGGCATCCTCAACTTCTGACACCGATATAAAAACCCTACTGGCTAAAGGGCTATTTAATATGTCCTCAGTCTGGGGCGGGGCTTTGTAGATCCTAGAAAAATGTACTTCCCATGATTCACTGGTTATATTGCAACTTAGGGGGTTAAGGGTAAGGCCCATAGATCTCATGGCTTTGACTGCTGCCCAGAAACCGTTTCCGTCGTTGAGTGTAGCGGCACAGGCAAGATTGTCCCACAGTTCTTTTAGAAGCTCGTCTTTTCGTTGCCTGGCTGCTTCTTTATAACGGGAGCGTAATAACTTAACAAGAGTTGCATCCCTGGGTGTAGCCGCCAGTGCTACACGCAGTTCTCTGTTTGCTCGCGAGCAGGTGCCATCTAGGTTTCTTGCTGGTGTCTAACGCTGGTCTGGAGATCATTTGTTTAATACCAGCGCATAGGCTACTAAATCCCTCAATAATCTTTGGGTTAGAATCGCTAATTGACAAACAAGTTTCAATGAGCCGTGAGTGTAGTTTTATCATATTGGCAAATAAGGCTTTGTTATCAATGCCTTTCCAAATTACTCTTAGTTTGTCAGTCGAGGCCACCAAATTACTTGCCCCAGGCTCTTTGACAAGGCTCGGTCTAGGGGAAAATCTGATTGTTGCTAAAATTGGGTTATGATCGCCCTGCGTGGTACGCAAGACCTCTGCCTTTACTAAAAAATCCTCCAATGAGGCAGATATAAAAACATAGTCGATGGTGGAGGCACTGCCACGACCCCTATAAGTGGGTATTAGACGATTTTTGTTTTGATGTACATCCGCTATTTCCATCACATTAAGTAAGTTGCAGATGGACAAGTGATCTAATAGTTCCATCCCTCTTTTACATAAAGGTTCAAAAGCCAAAGGAATAGTGGTTGGGCCATTTTCCTTAGGGAGTCTGGCGTTAAAATCACCGCCCAGACAGATTCCAATCAGTTTATCATACACATTCTGCTTTTGTAAATTAACAATAAACTCAAACAAATTAATAAAATTCGTGTTAGGTAATGTTATAAAATCGTTGTTGTAAAAATTAATAAAACAAATTGCCACCCTCGTGTATAAATCATAGCTTGGAATTTATCATTATTTGTCACAAGAGACTTTATGCTCCCACCTGCTGAGATGTTAATCCAGGTTGAGAGTCCACCTGATGGGCGGCCTACTTTAGGGCTCGGTACAATACTATTAAGACATGCGAAGCCTTCTAAGAATAGTTCCTTTGTGCACCATGTTTCCTGGAACATTAGGATGTCATATTTTCGGACTGTATTAACCCAGTCTGTAGTGCATAGCTTGGAAGCTAGGCCTGCAACATTCCAGCTAAGCACCTGCAGATTTGAATCATCTAGTTCAGGGGAAGCAACGACAGGAGGGTCTAATAAGGGTCCAGTAATAGCAGGTGCAGCTGGTGTTGGAGAGGGAGACAGTCAGTCCAGGCTGTCTAAACCAGACAAAGCAGAGAACCTGTTATGCATGGTGTGTGGGGGGATAACAAAGATGTTTGGGCCCTGGATTGGTTTATAGAAAAAACCTAGGGGCAACGACTAAATGAGGGTTGGGAAGTTATTATTAGATTCCTGTACTGACAGTAACGATTTTACCAGTAGTGGTCGTCTAAAATTAATAACAACGCAGTCCCCCTTGATGTTCTTTGGTGAGGGTCCTACCCAGCCCACCCTACGCACCATTAATATCTCACCGATATTTGCCACCCTAAAGCCTTTGTGTTTAACTAACCAGTCAACGCTTTTATTCCGCAATTGGTCCCGAGTCTCAGTTTGTTTTTTTCTTAAAGGGGGAACGCCCGCTAAGACTAGGACATAGGGACATGCTGCAGGTGGTAGGTTAAGGACATCACTCCTGGGCTCTAGAGGCGGCCCTATGTCATGGTTGTCTGTGATGGAGGTGGCGCTCAAGGTGTTGGGCCGCAAGGGGGCCAAAATTGTGGGATTGTCGGTGACAGGAGAATTGGCTAAAGAAGTGTTGCTGTTGTTAGTGTACACTGTGCATAATAAGGTATTCTCACTGGGGATAGATTTAAGAGGTAAACTTTCTTTTATTTTACCGCACATTACACTGGCATTTTTAAAAGGGGAGGATGTAGAATTCGCGGTTTGCTGTTGCGTGTTTAGGTTCTCTACGCCACAAGGTTTTGGATTCTGAACCCCCCCTGATTTGGTTGTGACTTTGGGTATACTTGTATGTGTATTTGATTTATTTATTAAAGTCTCCAAACGATCTAGACGTTTCAAAAGAGCGTTAAAGTTCTTATCCACCAAGTTTTTCATACGTTCGTATACCATGTCCACTATGGTGTCAGTTAAAATATCACCAGGTCTGGTGCGAGTTGTCGGGGCTATTGTATGCTCAGTTTGCGTGAAAATAGAGTGAGTTACAGTTTCTGGTGGGGTCAGATCAACAATGGTGTCAATTATGACATTATTAGGCTCCGTATTTATTGTGGTCGCCGGGGTAACCGTTCCTTGTATCCATGAGCTCAGGGCTGTGCATTGTGGTTTTAAGCGTGATGGTTGTTTCCTCTTGGAACTGATTGGTTTAGCCAAAGTTCTTTTTCTTTTAGCCCCTGTAGTTGTTGGATCTGGGGAGACATCTTTATTTGGAACAATGTCCTTTGCAGGGGTCATAGTTTGATTTTCCATAAAGACTTCATTGTCCTTATTGCCCTCGTTGTTTACCACCTCACAACCACCTCTCTGAGTTGGTGAGTGTCTGATGGTATTAACAAATATATTTGGCGTTAGGGGAGGGCCAGTAGAGTCCTCCTGCTCCTCCCCTTCCATCATAGTGGGTTGAGGTGCTAGCAGTCCCAGGGATAGTCGCCTTTCTGTTAACTCAATTTCTGTAGAGACGATGTTGACTGCCCTTTCTAACATGCTGTCTATGGTAGTGGAGGTGGTAAGACGAGAGCTTGGTGTGATGGTGCGTTTCCCCATGTCGCAATGTCTATTAGCACTCACCTAAATCCGACAGCACAGCTACTTCGGCAACACCTCTCAGGGGGGTGGCCCAACCCGGCCTCTTCTGGCCTCTGACGGGCGCAGACGGGCCCGCCCTTGGCCCGGGCTTCGCCTGGGCGCGTCCCGCGCTACGGGAGCCCTGGCCCCTTCTTAAACGCCTCCTGGCGCTTCAAAACGCGGTGCGCGGCGTGCGCGCCGCGAAGGATGATGGGGGATGTAGTCCCCAGCAGCAGCGATGGTGTGGCCCGACAGGAATCTGGCGTCCCCAGCAGCAGCAGCGGTATCGCGGCCCAACCGCGATGAAAGTAACGGGCTCCCATGTCCAATCAGTGCTTAATTTGAGCCGGTGGTTTTCGGTGCTCGGCACTGGCACTTAATTGTCAGCACCGGCACTTATGATAGATTGGACATGGTGGCACTGTCAGTCGAATTTAGAGATAAGGACAACAGCTGTTTATTAATTCAATACACAAATTACTAATACCTACCACCCAGGATGTTTTTAAAGCTTTGGGGGCCTGGAATTATCACACTTTTAAGAGTGTGGTGATTAGTAGTGTGTTGGAGCTGTCATTGGCAGCTCTGGCAGAGGCAATGGGTGGTGCAAGCTGCAGTGGCCTCCTGAAGAGGGCCCGGGCACTAAATTTTTACAAATTTAAGCACTGTGTCCAATTACACATTCGGTGAATTGAACTCACCCACTACCAGCTCATCATCTCATATTTGTACTAGAAAATCATTTTGAAAGGAAGGTTAAAACAATGCTAAACTGCAGTATAAATAAGACATGGAATATATAATCAACAGAAAAATATATCTGAATTTGGAATATTTTCAAATCGTTTTTGAAATTCTTCAAGACTGATTTTTAAACACTGGCTTTATTTAATTATTAATATTTTAACGCAAGTAAAAGAAATGAGTGAATTCAAATACTGGCTGATGACAACAGGTGTTATATGCAAATCACAGGTATGAATCCTGGTAGGGTAGCTCGGCATTTTTTCCTCCTGAGGTTGATAAACTGAATACCATTAAGTTGGCTGTCAGGAGCATTTACTATTTACAGTTCTTATAAATGGTAAAAACTGTGATAAAAGTGATAATTAAAATGTTATTATTATTATTATTAACCACACAGTGTGCAGATGATGGGAAGTGTTTGGCTGTATATTGTTAAAAATGTTTAAAAACAGCAACTCTATTTATATTTATCGATGTTATTTTACGAAACTAATGATATTACACTATTTAAAAAACAAAACAAACAGAAAATAACTTTTAAGGTATTTTTAAGTGTAAGCAGGGAACACTTTCTGTATTAATGGATTCCAAATGGTATAATACGTTCCACTATTAGTTGTCAAATGGCACACAGAATATATTGAAATATGAGGCTTTCATTTTTGTAATGAATTTACCAAACGACCGGTCTATTTACATCAAAGGCTGATGATAATGTAATTTTCACATTTAGCCCAGCAGTAGATGAAATTGACTTGATATGTTTATAATTTGATGAGTTAGTTTGGTGACAACATATAGTTCCATATTTGAAGAGTGATATTTTAATCATTATATCTTTATGAGAGAAAAAAAAACCATTAGGATTAAGACAGGGGTTTCCAACGTTGTCCAATATGGTTGGCTCTATGCTAATTTCCAGAATAGCTGTGCAAAGAAAAAAATTGCATACAATAAATTTAATTTGAAGGTATTTACATTATCAGTGGTTATCCTAAAAATTTGATGTGGTTCCATAGCCCCTCCACAACACCTGAAACATTTTCCAAAGCGGATTTTAGATCTCGGTCTAACCTTTACCTCCATGCCTTTCTCTTGGCAGGCACTGACTATGTGAACGAAGCAGGAGCTAACTGCGTGCTGCTTCCTCTATTCAATACCGTAAATTCTATGGGGCTGCAGGACATGGGACAGCCTTTCTACAAATCAGCTACTCAAATGGTGTCTGCTAAAGTTGACTGTGCGTGCCTGCGGGTCTGGTATCACACAGGGTGAGCTACCAATAACCATACCATATAACTGTTTACTATTTACCTCGGAGTTCTGTGAAATAAATAGAATTCATCCTTTGAACTCATCCTCTGTAATGTCACACAGCATTTAGGTAGTTTGAGACAACCTAAACTTCTACAATCACAGGCAGTTTATTCAAAACATAATGGTTAACATTTTAATGGAAGTATAGTTTAATATTAATGTGTTTTATACACAAATACACCTATATTATTTTAATGCGTATATTTTTGCACAGGGAATTATATCGGCTTTGTCAAAAAAGGTATTATCCTCGGATGCATTTCTTCAGATTACTGCTATCTATTCCTTATTTGTTTAGATGAGTTCCTATTTTATCCAGGCATGCTTTGTGTATGGTATGATGAAGGGAAGCAGAAAAACACCCAAAATCTAAGATTCAATCTCTAGTATTTTCTCTTATGCAAAGTTGAAATTATGAGGATATTTGCATAATGATTCCATATTTTAATCATAGTTGCAACATTTGCAAGTTAGGTCGGCACAAAGTCAAATAGGTTAACTACAGATTCAACTAATCTGTATTTGTGACTTCCTGACCTGCAATAGTACTTTAGTTGTCTGCAAAATCATCTGTTCTTGCAAACTGGCTTAGTTTTGTAGCACTGTCAGATCAGTGGGATACATGGCACCAAACTATTTTAGTAATATTCATAAAGAGATGTGAAACTCCCTCTAGAAGAACATTATAATATTGCTCATGTACTCCGGAAAAACATTAGTTTCCAGGTCAATTAAATATTCCATAAAAAGGCACGAGGTAATGATTGAGCTCTGAGGCACAATCAGTGGATGAGCACCTGCATACTTTGTCTGGATCCACTCCAGAAGGAAATAACTAAAGATGCAAAGACGATGACATTTACTCATATAAAATAGGGTAAAACATAACACTTTTACTAGAGAATATCAACAACTTCAGGTTGAAAATCTTTATTTAAACCAAGCTCTAGATGATTTCGCGTCTGATCATACACACAGCTCTTTCCTTGACAATTAGTTTCAGGTTATTCCATATGAACGGCCACAATGAGACAGTAGTTTATTCTCTTACATGCGTATGCACCATCTACTTTTCCCATACTCTTTATATTTTTCTTCAGTACACCTTTTTGTTCTAATATCATCTTCTCCTTATTTTATGTATTACTCAATGTTGCTTTAAGACAATAAACACTTGTGATCACATTCTTTTTATTGTTAACGTGTTATACTTTAACTGTTAAATCACACATTTTTTCCAATTTTTTTGTATTATGTCTTCTGCGTTATTCACAGGCATTGTATATTTGTTTCATATTACATCTCAGTGTTACTATTCTTTCGATACATATACTTCCACCACAGGGCCTAGGCTAGATTTGTTTACCAGTGCACGTTAAAAACAACAACTGTTCCTATTTTTTCGCTGAGTCACATGCATCCAATTTAGAGGCAATGCTCTAATTAAACCCATGCACATTCGCAGTGAACAATGAGTGACACAAGCATGTCTCATGCCATGCCATGACATAACATGTGGGTGGCAGGCATTTTTTTAGTGCCTTGTGCTCAGGGGTTACTGAGACGCGAGTTATACAGATCACAAAGAAACACCATGCAAAAATACCATATTATGGTTGGAGAACAACTGTGTTCTTTTTATATTTGTAGCAAGACCTTATTTAATCTATTGGTTGGTCTCATCTATTTCAGTAACTACTCTATTTTTGACTATCTACGGACAATTTGTTTACATGTTCCTAGCTATGTTGACATCAAACTATGCATATTTGATATATTCGTACATTGGAGAGCTTCATTTTGTACACACTGCACTACTAATCAACAGTGGAGTAGCGCCTTACAGACTTCTGTAACTTTTGATAGAATTCTATTTACTCGTTTACAATGCAAGCAGAGAAGTTTTCATCTCAGCTTATAAATTGAAAAGGAGTATTTTCGTGTAAAACTTCTATCCAACAGTTTAACTGGTTTTATTTTTATAAAGAATAATTTATTTATAGACATACACTTTCGACAAGAAAAAATGTGTGCCATGTTGATTACATATACATTTTAAAAACATTTCACATGTGAGCATAGATGCCAATAATTGGAACTACTTTTTCTGAAAACTAATTTTTGGAAGACACTTGATAGTAATTAAAAGATTACATTATCTTCGGGTATATGTTAAAATTCATATTTTAGTAAACTTGTTGCCAAAAAACATTGTTCACAAGGTTGTGGGAACCATTTGTTTCAATCGATTTGAATAAGGAAATTAGAAAACTGATTTCAAACCACCTTACAACAGCTCCCTTGTAATACTCAAAGGCTTCACATTTTATTTAGGATAACCTTTGACATACAATGCACTTTCCTACTCTGTTGTCCAACACTGAATATATCTTAAAGAACAACCTAGTAATGCTATTTATGTGCAACCATAAAACTGTTGAAAAACTTTGATAAAACAGTTCGCACTTAATGTGTGGAAGTTTGGTTCACAGTCATTGCTACCACATGGCCCTTTCAATTGTCCACAACTACAATTTGATGAGGGAATCCTTGCTACATAAACACCAGCGGGATTGACAGACTTACACATACAGCACACTATTCTGTCACAAGTAAAGTTTGCTAAGAACCAGTCAAAAGAAAAAACTATATCAACAGTGAAGAATGTTCTTTAAAAAATTAAAAAATAGATCGGAGTTCTTATATATTTCTTTCAATGACTTGGTAATCCGCAGAAAGGATCAGTACTCTCCCTTTTTGTTCTATCGCTGCATATTATCTTTCCAAGGACATCCCAAGCGACGTAAGCCTTTGTGCAGAATACACCAGCTTTCCTAATACAAACAAATGACTGGGGCGGTATGTCAACCATGTGTGGACACTAGCAATGTGGGAAAACTGGAAGACAGCCAGGACCTGCCTCACAGGGTCAGGAGTGAAATGAAGGTGACACTGTGCTCTAGGGGTGAGGTCAGCCAAACTTAGCATCTGGTGTGTGTCCTCCCACTCGGTGGACGAGGCCAGGACGGCTGGCCTCGCTGCAGCCTGATGGGATCACTGGGACTAATGTTGCTGAATTGAAAAGAAACAGAAGGGGTAACAACGAAGCCAAATCTATCCCAATTCTCAGCTGCACTTAGTAGAGGGAATAAAATGTCAGGGAGATAGTCCAAATCATTTTGGAACTGAAAAACTTGACCGGTGTTCTGCTGTGTCGCGCAAGCATAGCACTGACCACTTCGGTCACCGAAAAGGCTCAGGATGGCTCGTTTACCATGGTTTAGCCTTTGAAGCATGTTCTAACTAAAAGTGGTCGGAGTACCCATGAGACTCACTCCGACGGATATGTTAGCCTGGTGCCTGCGTCAATTTATTGTGTTCTGCCCTACATGCAAACAAAATACCTTGTATGGTCAGTACAGAGACTGAAAGTCACAGATCCAGATCCTGCGAAGAAAGTGATCAACTGAGCCCACAATGATGAGTGAGAATGAATGAATTTAAATGTAGCCTGGTCGAGCCGGAAATGACGACGATGCAACAATATCCATTAACCAAAGACAGCAGAGTGTGACCTCTGTATAGTCCTTGCAGTTCTAGTCCCTTCCTAAAGCTCTCCACCCCACAAAAAGAGCTCTGAGACAGCCTTCGCTATTTAAAGCACCTTGCAAAAACAAAAAAATATGACTCTATTGAAGTCTAGTGACTAGAACGCAGAGAAGACTACAACGCATTCTCAAAGAATACTGAAATGTGACCCGCACAAAAGGTAGTGAAAAGAAGACAGTACAAAATGAGAAGATGGCACATATTGCACTTTTCATGATAAAAATTACATTTTACATATAACAATTGTTCTTAAAGTTCAGCATGTTTCGAACAGTCTCCACATTTTCGCACGTAATAGAACCAGTGAGGACTTCTAAGTTTAATGTGTTTGTCTTTCGAAATTGTATTATGAGCTCTTATTAGGTCTCCCGTGCAACAGCGCATGTGCTGCATTTAATCTTGCTTGCAAGAGATACTGTATATTTACAAGGGGTTTGCGGCCCACCCATTGCTTTACATTTGTTGCCTTCCATGTCACTCTTATTTGCTGCCTTCTAATTGACCAGTGCGCGCTGGCTTCACTTTCTCTTCTTTTGACTGGAGTACGGAGCTAGTACTGATTGCTTCAGCTTTATTGCTGTCCTTCCGCTGATTGCGCAGTGATTCAGAAACTTCTTTTTTTTTTCTTCTTCACAGTCGTCCTTGTTGATCCGCTAGTCATTTGTAGCTATGTTTTACTATGGCACATGCACTTCAAAGGCGCCCTGTTCTCCTTTGTAATAGATGTTTATTGTGACAGCAGATGTTATCTGCTTTTATTGTGACAACAAATGTTATCTATTTCCAAATGTATTTTCAATAAGTCATGGTCATGGGCGCAATTGCTTTCTTTATGTGATAGGATTTTTTGACAGATGTCATATTTTTTTTTCTTTTTCACCCATGCGAAGATTGACTGATCCGCTCAGAATCATAGGGGTGTTGTGCCAAGACTTAACAAGCATTAGCAAAGCCAACAGGTCTCGCCTTTAATACTATTGGCTCGCCCATTGTTTTTTGTTCATACTGTACAGCATGGACATTGTTGACTTTGGCAATGATTTGTAGCCATGCTATATAGCAGCATGGCTAAAAATAATAATAAAAAAGGACTAAGATGTATCCAGTGCTAAAGCACTTTAAAAAAAGTGCAAAAGACCCGGCTGCATCTTAGCACTTTTTAAAGCTAGTTTAAGCCACACTGCAAAGCATCTGCAATGCTGTACAGCATGGCTACAAAAAATTGCCAAAGCCAATAACCCTCATAGGCGAGAACAGAACTATTGGTTTTGACAATGCTGGTTTAACATAGGCTCTTCCATAGAAAACACAAAAATCTATATTGCTCAAAACTTCCTTTATTCTCTTCACCAACTTTGTATACACCCCTAACCAAATGGGACCACAGGTGTGCTTCTCAGGTGAGGGGTAAAGGATATTTGAAACCATAGTATAAAGTCTAGTTGGGTAAAGCTGCTTATAACCCAAAATCAGGCACCTTAGTTAATCTCAGTCTGGGATTTATGATTGGTCACCTTACATTTGATCCAACAACACTCCTTGAAAAAAACTAGAGCATGGAATCAGATCTCTGGGGTGTCAAGACCTGAGATTATGGAACAAACTCTTCAGCCTCAGCTCTGTTCAGCATCCAGCTATTTTCAATTGCGGATGCTCTTACTCGGATCATCTTTCAACAATGAAGGATGTGTGGAGAGTATGAAGGCCAAGACATTGCCAGGAGCCACAATTTTGCACCGTCTGGAATTTCCAGATACTGCAGATCAGATTTGAGCCCTATCTGCCTGCCCGAGACTCTGCAGCATTAATTACTATGGGCAGCGATGCTGGGAAGATGTTTTTTTCAACTGACTGGGTTCTCAGTTACAATCTAAGCTCAAACAGATGACCTCTGTGACATTCTCTCAAAGTACTCTAAAGTGACCAAAAGGAGATGTTTTGCACTTTATAAAACAAATAAATAAAACAAAAAATGACCCTTTTAAGGAGAGTAGTTTGGGCAGAAGCGGCTGGCACGGATCCAGAGTGGGGGGGGGGAGAGGGTAAAGAAAATCACACCTCCTCGCCACGTCCCTCCTCGTCGTCCCTCCACTGCAGCCGGAACAGGAAGCACCCAGGCTCCCCTAAGCCAATCACAACGCTGCCATGCAGCACTGTGATTGGTCTGAGCGCCGTGGTTCGTCGCTCAGACGGGGACTGGGAGCCTGGGCATGTTCGCCTGGGTGGGGAGCATGCAAAGCGCGCATGACTGTTTGGTCGGCCATTCATGCGCACTTAGAGTGCCCGCCACTCCTCCCCCTGCTCTTCTGTCAGCAGAACAGCCCCGCCCTGCCCGCAAAGTTGCTGCAGCAGGAAAAAATAAAATGATAATAACATCGAGTTATTATCATTTTATTTTTCCTTTATTTACATTGCTGAAAGCAGTGGGGCGACGCTCCTGTGCCTTAGCAGAGGAGCCGCCACTGGGTTTGGGCGACAATGTCGAATGTTGAAAAGACAGTAAAATGAGCCCTCCTAGACTGGCACCATTTACCTCTATTCTAAGATCAACAGGTATTGCCTTCACCATCAACTATGCCCCATGTGCTGGTCTATTGCAGGCCTCCGTCTGTAGATTAAAGATATTGGTTCTTTAAATAAATAACTGTTGTTGATTGCTTACTAGCTGTCAACAAGCATGCCAGCCACAAGACTGGAAATGGATGTGCAGTTTGTTAGGACAGGACAGCATGGGGATTTTCAGCAGCGGGATGGTCCCTGCATTTTTAAATGTAGCATGGGCCAATTCAGCAGCTAAAGATGTGTTGAGGATTTCCATAATAACTAACCTCTGTTAAAGAGGGCACAAGCTGGTGTCTGTCGGGCACAGGTTTATCGAGGCGCACAAGGCATTGCTGCTGTTCTGAAGGGAGACGAATTATCTTGCTGGCTAGCACCATGAACCTGCATCCTAACATTATTTTACGTTGTACATATACCCCTCAGTGCAGGGACATCTTAAGGTTGTTGAGGGCCGTGGGCCAAACGTATTTTGGGGGCCCCTGTTCGGAACTGATTTGAATTTATGATCCAATTCAAGCTCTTTCATGCCCTCTTTGGTCAGGTCACTGACAGTGCACGGGCACACTTGTCCAAATTCTAAATGTTTTCGGATAGAATATTCAGGGATAGTGACATATTTTTAATGTTTTAACACAGCAGCAGCTCACTAATATTACTGCAAAAACTCTCTGTGACACCATCCCATTTCTCATATGTGAGGTCCTGTTTTGATCTAATCGAAATTTTGTTTGGGATGTTGCATGAGACATAAACACAACATTTCTCTCCAAAATGCATATAATAGACTCGCACACATCACCCACATTAAAAGTGAATTAAAGGAAAATTGTATTTAAAACAATCTGTTTTAGAATTATTCAAAAGCATAAGGGCAAGGCTCTCTGCAGAACAGAGCTGGACTTATCAGGGGGCCCGAGCCCACTTTGCCCATGTTTTAAAACGTCTCTGCCTCGGTGTGCGTCGAGTCTTACTTAATTTCTACACCTTGCTCAACAGCAACCACCAGTCTCTGGAGCTCAAAACAAAAGTGGTGGTAGGAATGACTCACTACAGCTTTTGCAAAGAGTATTTAAACAGTCTTGCTGGAGATATGTTGAGTGCATGTGATAAATTAAATGAGACATTTACTGTCACCTGTCTCTGAAAGACATGTTGTTCCCTCATACTGAGATATTTTTTACTGTTTTGGCTACTAAAGATACAAGCCGAAATTTGGGAACAAAGCAGAGGGCGATGAGGGAGATTTAGAAAAACAGTCATTTAATTTTCCCATTGAATTAATTGCATTCAAGTGGGGGACATTTTATGAGACGGAGCTAAAACAGAGCGATTTAATAGTAAGTGTTGGCACACATCCACATATTTTAACATGTGGCATTTTAAAAGAAAAATAAATAGAAAAAACCGTCGAAAAGACTGTAGATAAGTAAAAGTTCATAAAGGTTCCAACATGTCCGTAGAGTATATAGATGCTAAAGCGAAAAATTATTAATCAGTATTGGGACGAGGGAAAGAAGATGCGCAGCTGGCTGACGGCAGAGAAAGAACCGCCTGCTCCTCTGTCCGCGCCGAGGAACTCTGACGCGAGCGGCCATGCTGGGAAAGGATCATTGTGCTGGAGTGCAGAGGTCAGAGGACGGAGGCCTCTAGATATCAAAAGACTGCCAGAAGAATGGCGGGATTCCCAGCAGTCCCCAGAGGACTCCATTGTTGATGGAGGACAGTGGGTTCGGACATCAAAGGGCAGCAGTGTCCCTACCCCCAGTGATGTACTGGACATCGACAAGGAGCTGAGCACAGCAATCCTGATGTCTCTTCACCTCCTCATACCGCAGGGCAGCAGATCAATGTCATCTGCATAACAACATCATGAAACAATACAAACACCCCCACAGCAAAATAATGGAACATTCCACCCGAGTCAGTGGTGTCCAGCTATGAAAAAGAGTGATAGTGTACCGTGCTGCCGGGCGTCTACTTAGGCGCGAAGTAACTTGATCATTTTATGCCTTTAGGGCAGGAAGGTGTCATCGAAACCGGGGTTTGGTCGATTTTCATCGCATTCTAAAGCACAAATTAACAAAGGGCGTGTAAGAAACATAATACGTGAACATGTATCTTGATTATGGGGCCAGGCTACTCACTATTCGTCAAAAAAACTAATCAAAGTAGTTTTGTGTCATACCTTTTTTCTTGCAAACCTTAAAACTCCAGTAACATATGCCTGTCAAGTTGGTTATTATGAAAATTGAGCAAAATAGAATAAATTTAGTTTGTATGCGTTTTGCATTTGCTCAGACTAATATTTATTAAAATGTACTGGCTGGAGTAAAAGGTTTTCGTGACTCCCTACCACGAAAGGAGCAAAAACATGGAAAAATTATTTGCTCCATATTTACACCAGTACAAAATGTATGTAATTGGGCTTTAGGTTTCTGTGAATTTCCAGAGGTACATAGAAAAAACTGTTTATTTATCTGAGACGAATTTCCACACCACTATAAAGAATTAAAACGCTTCCACTTCTCCCAATACCCACCCTACCGCCCCACTTCCCACCCTGCATGCTAGTCCAGCCCCATATGTCCTTCTGTTCCATTTGTAAAGGTCCATGCCTTTTCTCTTAGCACGTTCAATACTTAATTCTTTATAAAGATTCGCTTTTGCTTCTGTGAAAAGTATATAGCCCTTGACTTCTGAAAAGTGCCCCGCTGTCCTCACTAAACACGTCTGTACTATATAAACACTCGCAAAATAAAATAAACAAAGTAAAGATGTAGCAAACAGATTAAGGTTTTAATAGAAAACCAGCACTTTCCTTTTTACATGCTGTCTGCCATAAATCCCTACTCCCCCTTAGAAAAAAATGTTTTATTGCCTGGCTTTCCTTATTTAATGAGGACTAAGTTGTTTCAAACTAAGTGGGAAGGATGCAAAGAAAAACAAACTTTTGTGGCCAAAGACTAAACTAGGCAGCAGTTTAGAAACAACTTGCAAACGAGGTCATGATAATATTACAAAAAAAAGGTTTGAAAAGTTGCTAGCGTGCGCCAAACGACCAGCTCTCATATATGCAATGACCTACTGTCTATATTTAGAAGATAAAACAAAATATACAGCTTGTATGTTTTTCAGCTATCAGTCACTACTGGACAACTACATCCAACTTGTACGATTTCCGGCTAGCAGATAGAGAACAACAACAACACGACTGTTGCTTCGACTGAACAGTAAATCCATTTGCGTCTACCGCTGACAAAACCGCACCAATTATGATCTACTTGGGCACTGTATTATGGAAAGATTGAAGAAAATTGCAAATTTAGCAAGAAAGGATTTAATAGCTGAGGCTAAGCTGAATCATTACGTAGGTAAGATCTGGAAGGGTGACAGTAAGAGAGGTTTCATCTATATTATCTCTATTTCTTTGGTTTTGAGTTGAATTTGAACAGATCAGAGCAGTTAAAGTTCTTTTCCACTTAACAATCAGTTCTCGATTTCAGGTCAGCCTACAGTAATGCTGGTGCGTTTAAAGACCTCTGCGTGGCTTAAATAAGCTAAGAAGCTGTGTGTAGTCCATGTGAAAGTAAAGATGGAGTAACTGTCACAGTAAAAGTAAAGCAGGCACACTTACGGTGTGTCACCGTTCTTTGTTCTGAAACGCCATATGGATTCTCACAAGCTCAAGCACCTCCAGAATTGGTGGAGTCACCATGAAATTAAAATTGGTTTAAAAACGTTATATGTCAAAGAGGTGATAAGGTCTAGACCCCGTGACCGTTATATGATTCAACAATTTCTGTACATCTTAGGAGCTACACACTACTGTATCTGAGTAACATAAAATCCATGCATTGAACTTCTGCTGGTGGCCACTGTCCATGACCTAGACTGTCTGTGGAAAAGACTTTGGGAGCACTCCTGCTGCTGAACTCTATGGAAAGGAAGGCCTACTGGCCTGTCTGAGTCACTGAAATACATCTGTGAAGAGTGACCACCCCTCAGAGAACAGCAGAGCACAGCTGCCCAGAGGGACATGTGTAGGGCACTGCCCCAGAGACCATGAGGTTGACCCAGCCAGAAGCCCAGGAAGCAAGATCCACAGCATGTTGACATCTGGGGCCATGGGAAGCTAATGCCAAGGCTGAGTCTGCTTCTTCCTTGATCTTCCCCATGGTCTGGAAAGTACTGAACTTTTGGACTCCACTGTTCAGGGCACCGGAGCCTGGACTCTCAAACCCAAACCACACATCACCAAGAAACATCAAAAGGAGACTGCTCTTCTGTGATGTTTGGGGGAGGTGGACACAGGGGTCTATTCACAAACAGCACTTCTAAAGTTACTACAGCCAAAATGGGACCCAAAAGAGTGTTAAATTACTCCAGCTCAGAGCTGGAGAACGACTCAGAAAAGAATGGATGTAGGGACTTAAACCCAATAGGAAATAATGTTAAAATACATTATTTAAAAAAGCAAAACATTTAAATAAATATAATTTAATTTTTAAAAATGTTCCAAAATAAAACACTTATTATTTAATTATAAAATATTTTAACAACCTTTTGTGAATTTATAAATGAATGTAACATTATTTGGTTAAATTATAATTAAATTACTTTTGATTATTTACATATAACAGTTTCAATAATTATCAATGCATAATAAAAATGTATTGTTTTTACTTTAAGTGGGAATTTATTTTTTAATTTTAACTACAAAAACACATTTTCTCTTTAATTTAATGTATTTAAATCAATTAAAGAGTTAATTCAAAATTACGTTAATAGTGCTCTAGCATTTTTTATCTTGTTCTACATTTAAATTAAATATATAATAATAATTTATATTCAAATTCAACATATAAATATTTTTCTATTTTTTGGGGGTTACATAAACTTTTTTACTTTCCTTTATACTTTACCGTAGAGTGTCTCCACAGTCAGGGTGGAGATCTAACTATGGTAAAGTATAGGAATAATTTAATACGTTTATTAAACTTTATAATAAATCAGTAAAAATATTTTTATGTTAAATATTAATGTCAATTAATTTTATTTATTTATTTTAAGCAGAGAACAAAATAAAAAAAATGCTGGAGCAGTATTAATCTTGTTTCTCACATTTAGAGAACTCTGTGGCCCTTGTAATTAAACACTATAGGAACCCAGCCTGACTGTAGATGACTCTCTAAGTCAAAGATATTGGCAGCCCTAGCTTTAGACCACTCTGGTCTGATCTGCCCAGGATAACAACACTAATGAGTGTCTGGACTACCACTTTTTCACCTGCCAATATTCCCCATGATCTGTGCATAGAAGGATATGCTTCTTAGTGCTTTGTAATTTATGTTTCACGTTTATGTGGTGTATCGGAATCGGTTATATTCACAAGCGGTGAGAGATGGTTCCAGTTTTCATTTGTGTTTTTAATTATTTTTTCAATACCTACTCTAAAGGCTGTGTTAGGACTTCATTGAATAGCGATTATAGATACATTTTTTGACATGATTGTATTTAGAGGAGTTGCCCGTTAAATCATTCTTCCCACATCTGCTTTCACTGGGTAGTAGTCAACTTTAGAAGAAGTTTCGGTTTCCTTTCAGGTTTAAGATACACTGACAGCTAGTGCTTTTATTAGTATGGTGTATGTCCAAGACAATGAGGTTGTTCCGATTTAGTTTTCTTGAATGATGGTATGTCATCATTTGTTTTCAGCACCTTTTTACCTGAAGAAAGGTCAACTAATGCCTGAAATGCACTGGAATGAAGCATTGAATTGCTTTTAATCATGATTAGAGATTTAAAAGTGAATTTACTACAGTAATTTGAATTAAATGTTTTCAGTTTTTCCAAAAATCCACGGATTAAACATTTTGGTTTGGAAAACATTTGTTCTGAATGATATTGTTAAATATATGTATTTAAAGAAGAACTAGGTTATTGAAAGTTACATTTTTCAGTGTTGGGATATCCCTCGGGAGTATGTGCAGCAAGTCTGTACATCACGTCGGTATACAGCATCTTTCACAAGTCATACACTGAAGTGTCATGAGCAGAGGACACGGACGTTGAAGCATTTGTTCTTTAGAAGATTAATTGCTTACTTTGATCCCAAACAAATTTGTGTGCTAAAAAGGAACACATTTTGTGGCAGAGGAGACAAAGGAATTCCCCTGTCCAAACTGAAAAAGTCTAGTCATCACATGAACTGCAGCTCAAAGCTCTCCAACACTGGAATTTTGGCATCAAAATCCTTTGAGGCAGGGTCTCAAAACTGTAGGATGTCATGTGCTAGTGGACCCAGATGGAGCAAGGCCCATGGGACCACAAACAAGGCACCTGCCTAAAAGAAAAGATAATTAAATCAGGGTGTGCAAAGGTTAAAGAATGCCAAAACCCTATTAGTATGCTACCATATAACCCTCAACCTGCAGAAATTGTTTTGCCAATGCCAAATCCTGGCAAAGGACACCAGGCCGTCTTTGAATTAGCTTGAGCTTCCTTGCATGAGGCAGATAGACCAACTCTACATCCATTTGAAACAAGGCACCAATGAATGCAAGGGTCTATGAAAGTTCTAGTACATACCTGTACTTTTTCAACGTGAAATCCACCTGCTCGACATCCAAAATGAGAGTTTCTCTGGGGCAAGATACAGTCAACAGGTCTTCCAGGGAAGAATGAACTTGATTGTTTTTTCATGCAGGAGAGCCATTATTGCAGCTTGAATATTTGTAAACACTCTGGAAGAAACCTTCAACCCAAAAGGCAGCACTCCTAATTGCCATGGACTTCCCCCACTGCAAATCTAAGAAACTTCTGATGCTCTTGTCTGATAGGAACATTCAAATATGCTTCTTGAAGATCTATTGATGTGAAAAAGTTCCCCTTCTGTTTTAATGGATTCACCTGCTGCAGGGTATCCATTTTGAAATGAATTGTTCTCCAAAAATATATTCAGATACATCACATCTATTAGCATATAGAATTCCACTGAAGATTTCTTCACAAAAAACCCTAGAGTACCAGCCCTGACCTTGTTTCCCCATGGCACTGAAGAGATTGCATTTTTCTGCCTCACGTTCTTAACATTCTGAAGCAATGCCACTCTTTTCCCCAGATCAAACCCCCACAAGGTCTGAGGCATAATACTTGGAAATGAACTGGGAGACCCACCACATCCTGTGGAACCCTAACAATCCTCCGACAGGAGTCTAAAAAACCAAGCCCTAGTACAGTCAGCGACACAAATTAGGTCTCTGATTCTGGGATGACTTAAAATCGTTCCCTGACTGCATAGGTTCAAAATGTGACTTATCTAATAATGGCTGGAATTTTCTGCAGTTTGGACACTCACGTGGCTTTTTAGGTCGAGCCTCGAGTAGCGCGCAAGCGCTGCTCTGCGAGACTTTATGTAAGGGGCTTTTGAAAGCTGACCACACACTCGTGCACAATGGCCTTTTCCGTGAGGTTACCCGCACGGGCGCCATCTGTTTGCAATTATCGTGCCCAGACGCGGGCGCGATAATTGAAAACACATGGCCATTGTGCACGAGCGTGTCTTGCTTTCTCGCGCTGACTCTGTTTGCTTTGGCTGTCTGCAAATCTCACGTGCTAAGTATTTGGGGGATGACATATATCACGGTTTCTAAGGTTCGTGAACTGCAATTACGGAGATACGTTAAATGCCTCGTGGCAAGCGCCAGATTTCTGAGATTTGTATCATGGGGAAAGAAAAACAAATCGCATATGTAACACACGCCAACATCTGGCGACGCGCAAAAGGTAGATGTTAAAGCAGCAAAAGGGAAGTTGCATTGTCTTCGCGATATTCTAGAAAGAAGACGAAAAAAAAAGTCTGTAATATCGATATTCACAAAAACCTAGATGGCCTGAAGCAATGCTATTAAACAAGCAGAGGCATGTACATAAATATAATGTTTGGTATGGAAGTTTAAAAAGTAAAAAATAAATAGGTAGCCCAACTTTCCTCATTATGGTGTCACTTTTATGGAGATATTTTAATTGTCAAACATCCATTCGTCCAAGTCTATCACCATCTTGGGACAGACTGAATAAAGTCAGTTCTGGGTATCCTAGGAACCCGACTGGAGTCTGTCTCACAAATGGCAGTACTTTCTTTTCCCTTGTTTTGCGTTAATGCTACAGCGCTGCGAAGGCTTCTGTGTGAAGGGTAGCGCTGCATAACAGTTCGAAAGAATGCCATTAATTCTCAAATTAAAAGGCGTGTGGAATAGCCGATGACATGGAGGCGTGATAATAACTTAAGCGTGTGGCAGTTTGCCTCGCCTCATGTTTGCTGCTGTGCCCTGCGGTCTGGTGTTTGCAGCGTGGCTGCTGGAAGAAAGCAAGGGAGGGGCGCAACTGGCACTGGGAGAGTACCAGAGGGTGGGGGTAATGGCCGGCACCCATAGGCGGCCGCCACAGAGCCACTGGCGGGGAAAAGAGCCGCTTTGGAGGCAAGAGGCAGCGCGCACCTGCGAGCGGGAAGCGCTGATTACTGGAAGGAGGCGGCACACGTGAACAAGCCCCCCAGCCAGCTCCGCCGTGTGCGCACAGCTCCAGCAGAGACCAGGCGCCCACTGCGGGACCTTCAGGGAGCACAGAGCCGCAGCGCGGGTAAGGAGCTAGGTGGGTCTGTCTGAACGAGACCCCCAGCCTGACAGAATTGCAGCGCCTTGGGCAAGACGCGGAGACACGAGGCACCCCCTTCAGTCAGCGAGAAGAGAACCCCATCTGCGGTGCAGCGCCGAGTAGACCTACAATGGGGCTGGAAGTTGAAAATCCCAACGGAGGGGGCTCTGGTGAACCCACAAGCAGGGGCTGCAGTCTCAGGTAGGGGGCTGTACTCGAACTGTAGGGGGGCTGGGTTGGTTAGAGTAGACTCGGGCTCTGGTGCGGGAAATAGTGAGGGGCAATGGTTACCAGATGACTCCATGTCATCCGGGACCGTGCTCCAGTCCAGGGCTTTCCTTTTACTAATCACTGTTTTCAGGTGTGTTAGTAAAGTTGCTTGAGAGGAAACGAGACAATACTTTGCTTTCCCAAAATGCATTAAGGTGTTTAAGAAAATCCTAGGAGTAGGAAACGGTGTTAATAATGGCATGGGTTCACCTGGTAACCGGAGTGAAGGTGTCTGCCATGGCGTGCATGGGTGCTAGACCATGTACTTGGAACTCCGCTGCTTCTACAGGGGCGGTGGTGGACTCGAGGGGTCTGTGGTGGATACATGATGTACATTGAGAGGAACGTGCGTTTTAGACTCTGACGCTTGCTCTGGGGGCTATCGTGGGCTGGAAGGGGTCTGTGGCAGGATATGTGCATTGTACTCTGATGCTTATGGTGGGCTGAATGGGTCTGTGATGGCATACACAGGTATGACGGAACACGTACTGGGGCTGTGGTGAGCTGAAGTTGTCTGTGACAGTATGCAGGGCTGTGATCGAACATGTACTTGGAACTTTCATGCTTCTATGGGGGGGGGAGGGCTGTGATGGTCTGAGGGGTCTGTGTTGAGATACGTGTGGGGTGAGGGGACAGGTACACAGGACTCTGGCATTTGTACTGGGGGTTGTGATGGATGAGGCCTGTGATGGGATTACTGACGTACAATGAGAGGCGTGTACTTCCGACTCTGACACATGTACTGGGGACTGTGGTTCACTGGAGGGGTCTGTGAAGGGGTGCTGGGAGGGATGAGGCATGGACACGGGACTGTGGCACTTGTACTGGGGCTGTAGTAGTTGTGCTGGTGGCTGCGGGTCACCAAAAGGGGGTCCGTGATGGATCACATAGGGTATATTTGTAAGAATCATGAGAGCTGTGAAGGGGGTGTGTGGTTGTATTATTGGAATAATATTATTAAAGTGTTGTGAATTTAATTTACGGAGGGCTGTGATTTGAGTGTGTGTGTGTGCACTTGTGCCAGTGTATGTACTGGCGACTGTGAGGGGTATGTCTGTACTAGGGTTGGTGATTTCTGTACTGTAAATGAAATGTGCTTGAGTTTTTTGGGAGTATAATTAAGGCTCCGGTTTTATGGTATTTTTTTTTTAACATTTCCGTCTGTATTTATCCATATTTATTTTTGGGCCATTTTATCAGTATTTATCCATATTTCTTGTATATTTCGTGAACAAATGTGGTTGTAAAATCGTATGTTGCCACATTTATTTAACTGATAAACCTGCACACATACTTCGATGCCTGACGTGTTTTAGAAAATTAAGCAGCCGAACATTACAATTAAGGCTCCCTGTTTTCCGTTTTTACTGATTTTTACAGATAAATACAGACAGAAAACATTCATTTTCTTGTCTGTATTTACTTTTAAATGTGGATAAAAACGGAAATTAGGTTGCTTTTTGAGTAATTCTCAATACTGTCTGCCATGACTGCCCGGCCAATAGATGTGTGGATTGATAGATAAGGGGGTTAAAAAGAAAGGGATTTTAGTAAAGAGGCTTTAACAGCAGTAGATATGCACATGGTTGATACTGAAATTTGCATATTTTGATATAAGTGCACTGATTTATGTTCTGCGGGTGTTCACAGCATTGAAACCTGGCAGATATTCAAGAATGAGTGCATATTTCTGGTTAAATAAATGCAGAAATATACTAATTTCAGCTTAATTTTTCCACAAAATCCAAAATAAATATGGATAAATACAGATAAAATTAGCAAAAAATAAATATGGATAAATACAGACGGAAATGGCAAAAAAATAAATACCATAAAACCGGGAGCCCTAATTACAATACACCCTCAGGTAAATATTAGCATTACACTACAAATGTATGCTGACATGCGCCATTATGTAAGGAAATCTCATTCTGTTTTTTTAACTCCCTATTCTGTCTAGACTTGCAACTAATGAAAGACAGCATGGAAAGTCGAGCAAAAGGGCCTACATTTTTTGTATTTTTTTCAGTTTTTAAAAATAAATGTAGACAGCAGACGCATTGTTTTCTGTCTGTATTTATGTGTAAAAATCAGTAAAAACTGGGCGTCTTAAGTATAATTGGCTTGCTTTTTACGTGTCCGTTCTTGTAGGAGCTGTGGCAAGGTGTGTGTTAATACTTAGCTTTTTGCACACTGGTGTGAATGAGGCCTGAAAGAGGTGTATATATGGGTGTGTTGGAATATGTAATGTGGCTGGTGTATTTTTTTATTTAGTCTCCATTTTATATCAGCCTTTCACATATCAATGAGCAAACGGAAATTCCAGACTGCCGTCTCTGGTTGAGCAATGCCACTTTCTAAGCATGCATGAGATGAGTTGCTAAGCTCAAGGGAAGCCTAACAGCTTGCGCGCGTCCCCTACGTCTCCATCTATTGTGGGGGCCGTTCCTCGGGCGTCAGGAGGGAACAGCAGGGGAGGAATCTGCCCTCAATAGCATGTGCTTGTGCTGCAGACATGCCTAACAAGCATTGGCATAGCCAATAGGTCTCGCCTTTGGGACATTATAAGTGTTTAGCCATGGATATTGCACCAAGGATATTGTGCTACATAATTAAATACTTATAAGGTCCCAAAGGCGAGACCTATTGGCTATGCCAATGCTTGTTATTCCTATTATAGCCCCTAGATTGATACTTTAAAGACTTCATGTGTTGCCTGCTCTTGAAAGACTTATGAATTACATTCTCTAACTTCTCCCCAAAAAGCTTAGCTTCAGAAAATTGAATTTTTTCGCAGTCGCAACTTCTAGGAAGAACATGCTTTCCAATTTCTCAAATAAAGGTGTCTTCTAGCCACCACCATTCCACTTGTTGACATGGCTGCTGCTTTCAAAATATCAAACATACTATCTGAAAGATATTTAATCTGGGATTTCATAGCTGCTAAAAGTTTAGACATCTCATCGCCCTGCTGAATAGACTGAAAGTCTTTCACCAGGGATTCGGGAGTACAGACTGCTCTACCGACAAAGTTCAAACATGAGTTAACACTCTTAGGAGGAGCTTCCGCTCTTCTGTCCACTGGGTCAGCTAGAGACACGACATATCATCTGATAACTTTGCAGATCGACCAGTTAGGTTAGAAATTTCAGTATCAACAAACAGAATCAACAATGATGTTTCTGAGGGAGATCTACATCACCTTTAGCTAAGGGATATAACCTTCCCATAAACCTGGGAAGCAAAGCCCTCTTGGATCTCTCTATTCTCTTTTTAATAATCCATGTACCACATAGTTAACAGGAAATTTCGGCACAAGAGGTTTATTAGATTGCACAACCCACTAGAAAAGGGTTGGTTGTCATCTAATAGAAGATTAAGTTTGGAGAAAGCATAAGAAACCAAATCCTTTAATTCCTCCTTCCGAATAAATTTCCCCCTAGGAATACCCATATCAGTACCATCAGTGTCACAGCTAGGCAAAGACCAGGATGAAGACACAGAAGGAGAACAAAAGAAGTTTGGGATCAGTCTGTTTCGTTGAAGTCTGATCTGCCTTTCAGAGTCTTGATGTCTCTGAAAGGTGTCACAAATGAATTTAACCATTAATTGAATCTGGTTTTCAGACATTCCTTTATTAAGAGCAAGAACTACAACAAGCTCTTCTTTGAACCTGTTATTCTCACTCCAGAAGGGGAAAATGAACAGTGTCTCTTATTTTCAATGCGCTTGCCCATCTTGACTCACCAGCACAATTGAAAAAGGACCCCAACGCATACTGCCCCAGCAAAAAGAAATTCTTCTTTCTTTTTTTTAATAATACAAAAATAAAACAGATTTATCTCCCTAATTTCACAAAAGATATATACCTAATTGGAAGAGGAGATAAGTTAAAAAAGAAGAAACAGGCACCAACCTAGATGGCTAGTAAAATATGCTGAGCTGTTAGAAGCTCTAAAAGGAAGACCCATTCCCCAAAAAATAGGTTTTGACTATAACCATCACGAAGCCCATCACAGGATCCCCAGAAAAGGAGCATACAACTATTATAACAAATAAGGCTAAATAAAATATTCTGAAATGCAAGTTTCTACCAGCGTTTGGTGTATTTACTTAATTATTTTTGAGGGAAAACATCCCGGCAACTTACCCTAATGCAGGCCCCAGTGAACATTTATACTGAACAGTGGTCCCACAAAAACTAAAGTGACAACCATACCACCTGGGAGTCCTGAGGGCAGACAAGATAGGCAGGGTTAGCAGACGCAAAGCAAAAGATGCAAGGCAGCCCCACCCATCTTGAACCATAAGCGCACATCAGGTTCAAAATGGTCCAACGCACCAATAACATCAGGCAAGATAAAATATGCATTTCTAAAGCCGGCCGTGCAGCATCTTGAAATTATAACAGCCCCATGTGGTTCTCTTTTTCTGAAAAAAAAACACTGGCCAAGCACCACTGTGTATAAAGAAAAACATTTAAGCACATAACAGAGAAATATGCTTGGAAAAGCGACTTTGCCGAATTTTCGTCACGTTTTATATTATATTACAAAAGCTGGACAATGTACAAAATATAAAATACAAACAACCACTTACCTACAGGTGGGCCCAAGCACCCCTGTGAAGTCCAATAAGAAGAAACCACAGGCCGCAGCATTTTCAATGAAAAGTTACCTTGCTGGAGGTGCACAATTTAAAACTTAAACAGAAGCGAGGTATCCTCTCCTCTTTAACAGTAAGAGGAGCTGTGTTTTAGCATAGAAATGAAAAAAAAGTTGTTTTGTTCGGGTGCATGGAGTGAGGCTCAATAAAGCATTAAGTGAGGAATGGGGCGAGGAATGTCACTCAATGTATTATATAGTTAGAGCTTCTTCCTACGAGCCCCTCCTGAATCTTTATATGGATGCTGTGGTCATCAAGTCATGTACCTGTTGTAGTTACTATGTGTATTGTGACTAAAGTTACGGTTATTTGGAATTTATAGATCACATGGCATGCGTATCATTAAAATATCGGATATGCAACAACACAAAGTGCAGTTAAGTACTAACTATATAATCCACACAACTGCATACTGATCATAAAAACAAAATCAGACACAGTTATGATTTACTACTGCTTTGTATAATGGCTGCTTTGTGATACACGAATGCCTTAAATTGTATATTTTGATAACATTGTGCAAAACTACGAACCCCACAATGCTTCATAATTAGCAACGTGGGCAGTATGTATAAATAGCAGAAAGTGATGATGGACTCACTAAACCGTGAACAAGACTATTGCAGTCAAAACACATCGGGGTGGTGTGGTGGTGGTATATGTGACTACTAATAAATGTACGCTTAATTTGAAAAATCCTTCCTGGAGTGCGGCGTAATGTTTGTTGTTGGATGATAAATTCGGGGCTTGGTCCGTTTCTAACGCCAGCTCCAGCGTTGGTAGAGCACGCTGTTTGGGACCGTTTTGGTGGTAAATATATATATATATGCGGGCATGATCAAAATTCTTATAATATGCGGAGATTGACAGGGAAAGAATCTTAGGAGAAATCAAAGAAATGGAAGACAAGATTGGTAAACACACCAACCAAGAACTAGTACAATCCATGTCGAAGGCCATGAATGATAGGCTCACTGCAGTAGAGGATGGTATCGTTCAGAAAAAGGCATGGAAATTTAATAGATATAGAATAGACTATCAAACCGGCCAAATATATACTTTTGCTAAACGTTTTGATAACATGAGAAAACAAAAACTAAAGGGAGTGATAAGAGCGCAACAGGATCCCCCGCAAAGCGATGCTAGCATGTCGGACACTGATCACGAGGAAGGCAGGAGAATGGGAGGCCATACCACTCTACAGGATGAGTTTGATTTTTTAAAGTTGGACCGACGAACAAACAACAGACCTTGGCGTGGGAACATGAGGCAAAGAGGAAGAGGAAAAGCAGACGAGGTGGCCAAAGAAAAAGAGACTACAGAAGACAATAGTGGAAAAGTAACAAGGAGCAACAGACGCTATTAGACATTGGACCCAAAACGGTAATAAACCTTTCAGAGATGGAACTTACTGAGGAAGACCAGAGAAACCTGGCTCTGGGTTTATCCTTTTGCGAGCCCAAACAATTTGACTATGTAGAGACCAGGATCGAACTCTTTAAGTTTGTTCGCAAATTAAAGTTGGCTAAATTGTACAAACTTAACACCAGGGCCAAACCTACTCTCACAGCTAGGAATATCCCTGAACAGAATCTTGTGGTAGGAGATATTGAAGTTATGCAGGAACTGTGGGAGTTAGAGGATACTAACCAGGGCCCGATGGAACACACAATGATAGCAGAAAGATTGGAAACAGAAGGGGTCTGGGTATCTGAAGAGGGTGGGTCCAACTTGAAACCCAAATCCAAAGCCCTACCCCGACCCTAAACGATGACATAGACAAATTTTCAACTAGGGTTGCAGCTGAAATTAGGGAGCTGAGAAACTCCAGAGAACAAGCGAGTCACAAAATTAATCTCAGTCTGAAGGAAACCATTAGAAAGATCTCAGAAAATCATGACGTAGTTGTCAGAAATGCTGACATAGGGGGACACATTGTCCTATGGTCTAAAAAAGCATATATGACTGAGGCTTATAACCACCTAAGAAACCGTACATGTTACAAAAAAGTTAACATTGCACATGTTGAAGAAGTAGAAAGAAACTTCACAGAAAGACTTACACATTGGAGGAATGAAGGGCTAATCAGCAGCGATGAGTTTAGCTTCCTCAAAATTGATAAACCCAAGTTACCTGTTTTCTATCTTATTCCTAAAATTCACAAAGATGCCGCCCGACCACCAGCTAGACCCATTATTGCAGCGCAGGGAAGTCTGTTCGAAAGTGTATCCAAATACATAGACACCTTTCTGAGACCTTTTGTAGAAAGGTTACCGTCGTACATTAAAGATACTACGGATTTCCTGAAGCATCTAGAGAATACCTTGTGTGAAGAGGAATTTTTATTGATGACATTAGATGTCTAATCACTTTATACTAGCATCAAGCATGAAGAGGGCATCAGGGGCACTGAACATTTCTTGAAAGAAAGACACATCAGGTTCTATAAACACAATATGATGATCATAGAAATGATGAGATGGTGTTTGAAACATAACATTTTCTTTTTTAACAATGACATTTTTGAGCAACAGCAGGTGACTGCCAAGGGGACGTGCTTTGCCCCTAGTTTCGCGAACCTTCACATGGGGTGGTGGGAGGATCAGGTACTCAACAACCCCCCACTGGAAAAATGGAGTGACAGAATAGTCACGTGGCTCTGCTTTATTGATGACATTTTTATCATCTGGCGCGGTGACACTGGCTCAGCAGGAGAATTTGTCAGTGAAATCAGTGATAATAATCTTAATTTAAAATTCACGTGCCACATAAGCAGGACCCAGGTAGAATTTCTGGATGTCAAAATTGAAGTGGTCAACAATGAAATCATCACCTCCCTTTTCAGAAAACCTAGCGCAGAAAACAGCTTGCTACATGCACGCAGTTTCCACCCCAGCAGCCAGATACTAAGCATACCGCATGGGGAATACCTAAGGGCGAGAAGAATTTGTAATTCAAAAAGAAGCTTTACCAACGCAAAAGAGGACATGACACGCAGGTTTCAGGAAAGAGGTTATGATAAAGAGGCCCTCACCAAAGCTTTTGAGAGGGTAGAAAAAATACCTAGAGAGACCTTACTTCAAAAAAGTAAACGTAGATCAGAGAATAAACCGGAACGCCGTTTCAGCACCACATATAACACAGCACACTTGAAATTGAGATCTGTACTACAGAAAAATTGGCATCTGCTGAATGGGGATCCAATAATAAGGATGGATCTACCCAAAATCCCACTCATCACATATAAGAAAGCTGACTCGATGCGTGATAGGCTAGTACACAGTGATGTGAGAAACATAAAGAAAACCTGGTTACGACCTACAGAAGGCTTTTTTCGCTGTAGTAAGTGTAATGCCTGCAGAAATGGTGAGAATCTCAAAGAATTTATAGAACACAGAAGATCAAAGAGCATTTCACCTGCAAAAGTGAGTTTGTAGTTTACATAATCAAGTGTGGATGTGGGAAAATATATGTAGGGAGCACCACTCTACAAGTGCACAGGCGCATCCTACAACATCTCAGAGCGGTTAAAAATAATGATCAAAGCTATGCCCTTGCAAAACACTGCCATACATGTCAGAACAATGACATAGGAAACTTAAAATACAGTGTCATTGATGGTATCAAGAGTGATGAAAGAAGGGGGGACAGAGAAAAAAGACTCAGGATACTAGAATCGAAATATATTCTTCCATTAGACAGCATGGAACCAAAACGGCTCAATGCTGATGGAGAGCTGTATGTCCACCTTTGATTGGAATAATGTGAATTGACCTATGTGCTTGTTTACAGAGAAAATGTTGACTGTCCTTTGCTGCTAGCAGTTTGTAACCTATTCCATTTTGAGTTTATTGTTTTTAGAAAGTATAGGTGTTAGTTGGAGATCAGTCAACTAATGTGTCACTGTTTATGTTTTATTTTTTTCTGCAGATTATAGAGAATGCGAGCGCATTCAGAGTAGTCATGGAAACCAGAGAGCATCCTATGAAGCTACCTCTGCTTTGGGGCAGAGAATTACCCACTAGCATTGGGTCTAGTAAGAGTTTCTTTATTTATTAATGAGCGATAGAGTATACAGCAATGGCTTGTATGATGCTGAAAGTCATCGAGATAATGGAAATTTTTTGGTTTGGGACGGGGACCCCTCCCGTGTTGCTTACCTTTGCCCTCCAGGGCGTAAAGTTTTTGTATTTATTTTTTGTATTTATTTTCAGCTGTGATATGAGATTAATCACACAACACTACTGTGTTGGTGAAGGTTAGCTTCATTGTCCACTGGGGTTTGATTGATTTTGATGCATGACGGGCAGGAGTAGCATTGGATTGAACTGCAACTCTACTATATCTATGCCCACTGGGGCTGAAGTGCTTTAGTACTGCTTTTCAAAATGTGGAATGAATCTAATTTCTTGATAACATCGTAATCAATTCACTAGCTCTGTCCTGGCCCACTGAGGACGATTCTGTAATTTTAATATGATCGTAAGATTTTGAATGAAAACGGAATGCAACTCTTTCATGTCTACTAGGCATTTGCCCTGCAACGTGTATATGCTATAAATATCTTTCAAAATGGCTATTTACCTGATGATGAAGGCGAGAAGCCGAAACACGTCCTGTGAGACCGTTGTTTTGTTGGTAAACCCGTGAATAAAGAAATCCACTTGGAACAGCTTTGAGTGCCCCACCTTCTTTGTGAAAACTTTCCGGAGGACTCGTAATATATATATATATATATACACACATACATATATATGCAGCAAACGTCACAAAAGTGAGAAACGCACACTCAGGATCCGGTCATGGTTGCAGTATAAGGTTTAATCCATAACTCTTATGGATTAACCCTTACACTGCAACCTTGATGTTCGATGCAATGACTTTTACCGGTGTGCTCCGCCGGCCAACCAGGAGCGGCCCGAGCAGGTAAGAGCAGTGGGGCGGGTGGAGGGGGGGGACTCGACAGACGATGGAAAATTAATTATTTAATTTTCCCTCGTCGTCTGTCGAGTCCCCCGTGCCCCACTGCACTTACCTTCAAGGCCGCTCCTGCGGCCAACGCACCACCTCTCAAGGGTCTTGAGTTTTGGAAGGAGCATAATTTGTTGAGGTATATATATATATATGTGTGTGATCAAGGCCGTTGTAGGCCGAAACGCGTCATGGCGGTCGTGGCGGATTGAAGGCTTTCAATAAAGACACTGACTGAGCACTGAAGTTGGGTTTGCTCTCCGTTCTTTCCCGTGGAAGGGAAGTGCATGGATACCGTGGTGAAAGTGATATGTATATGTATATATATATATATATATATATATATTTATTTATTTATTTAAACCACAGTGGAGGTCGCCAAGGTGTAGTTATAGTTAGGTTAGAGTTTCCACAAAAGGTTGTGTTTTTTTGTTTTGCTAATAACTTTGGCGACGTTTGACAAATCTGCCTAAAAATTTCCCCCATAAAGTTTATCCTCAGCCCCTGTCTGTAACTTTTCACACCGATTCATCTATCGGGGCCAAGAAAAAGGGGGTGTCCCAAAACATTGGTTTCCAATGTTAATTCCCATAGGAAAATTTGCTCTCCAATACAGAAAGAAAATGACGGAAAAGAATTACACCAGATTTGTCAGAAAGCTAGAACTTTCCTTAGAAAGCATGCACTTCTTTATCTGGTGTAACAAACCTGCCCTTTCCTACTGAACATGGCTGGACTCCCAGACTGATGTGCTTTGTGTCTCCAAGCAATCATCATCATATGCTTAATATATGATGTTCCGTTCCCATTAATCAGTCAGGCCACATGATCTGTAACCAGACGCTGCTGGATTTACATCTGCACATTGCCAGTCGGACTGCTGTGCTGCCAGGGGGGACTGCCACTCTGCAAACTGCTCTGCTATGTTGGCCTGCTGTTTGCTGATTGCTGTGCTGCAGGAGGGACTGCCACTTTGCTACCTGCCTTGTTGTGCTGGCCTGCTGCCTGCTACCTTTTGTGCACTGAACTCAAAGTGCTCTCTAAGGGCTTGCTGGCTTGTCCTCTGATCCTGAAGTCTCAAGGCCATAAAAGACTTCAACCCCTGAAGTAGGACTCTGCCATCCAGGAGTCTGGCAGCTACACTTCGACCAGAATCAGACTGTGCCTGCTCACCGGCTTGAGCTGCTCCAGAACGAGCATTCTGTCGGGAGCAGAGATTGATCGTTTTTGGGTGGGAACAGAGATCAAGCGTTTTCTGCTTCACTCAGAGGACTGCCAGATTGGGAGGATTAGCGCTGATCTGAGCACCAGCGAGTCTGAGGAAAGATCAAGCACTTCGCTTTTGTACAGCTTCGAGCATCCTGTTGTTGCTAACTACGCCGCAGCACCGCGGGAAGCCCTCTCAGTGCGGCCCCACCTGGTTACCTTGACAAAGGGAGCTCTTTGCGTCAGTGCAGTCTGCCCACGTGAGCAGACCCAAAGCTGCGCGCCGACATCGACTGCTCCAGAGTCAGAGACCTGATCGAGGGGGATTGCCGACTCTGTGTTTCTCCCTTTTAACGGCAGGCCCCCGAGTCTGCTTCCAGGACAGACCAGTGCGGCCCATTGCCGCACCGCTTTCCAGCAGGGGAGTCCGAGTGATGCGAGCCCCTGGGGCTGCTGTAGAAAAAGGGTAATGTGACTGAGACCTCGGGCCTGCGAGGTCCTTGAAACCACCCAGCAAGCTCACAGGCGACTGTACTTTGTTGCATGCCCCAGTCCCAGGGGACCCATGCAGATCTCTCAATGAGTGCCAGTTGGGCACAATATTTGGTAGGAGCTTTTTGTGGACACCTAGCGACCCAATTTTTGGATCAGGAACATTTTAACCTGCGATTGCTCTAGCAATGTATTTTACCTGTATTTTGAAACATGTATATCTCAAAAAGTAAACATTGACATTTTTTTTACCGTTTGGCATTATTCTGTTCATAAAATTACAACCTATTATTTATAAACCTGTGTGGAGTCTTTTTGTGGTGTATTCATTGTGTTACTGGGTCTGTGTGTGTTGCACAAATACTTTACAAATTGCCTCTTTTGATAAGCCTGTCTACTCAGCGCCAAGCTACCATAGGGTGAGCACAGAATATCTCATTTGTGTATCTGGCATACCCTGACTAGAGTGGTGGTTTCTGCCTGGCCTGGGTGTATACCTTAGCCAACCAGAAACCCCATTTCTAACAGCAGGGTTGTATGTTTAATGTGCCTGAAAAGGGGCAACATTTCATCCAGAGAGAGAAAGAGACCATACAAATCAGTAGTGCTTTATAAGTGTTTCGTAAATGAGTCAATATTGACTATCACACAAAAGGGGGGTAATAATTCTCACAGGTTCGCAAATTGCGCTATACCAAATATCGTGTATATTTCTGAGAGAGAGCAAACAGTTATATGCAGTGCCATAGGTGAGGGAAAAACCCCTAAACCCTCTAACGAGGACCAGAAGGTCCAATAGAATATACAGCAAGTCCTATGCACACGCAAATGAGTAAACAGACAAAGTCTAGTACATAATATTGGTAACGAAAGAAAACAATGATGTCCTGTTGGGAATGTTCGTTTTAATTGTCGAGTTCCATAGCAAGCCAGCCAACACGTGTTTCGTCAATATGGGTCGTAACCCTTGACTTCTTCAGGGCTGATAAGGCAAGCTGTTGTTTAGACCTTGAAACCGGTGATAATTCCGACCCGGTAGGTCATAAGTGTTCAAAGGACTGGTCTCAGTATGACACCATCTCTTCCTGTAGAGTGAGTCTAAATCCAAGGTATCTGTCACACAAATTAATGCGGAAAAGAACCTGAGTGAGGTTCTTGAAGTCACGTTCCCAGGAGGTTTCAGCCACTGTATTGCACTTCCAAACGAGTAATTATGGCATAAATGGCGACGACAAATCCGTACCGTGTGCACTCGTAGTATCCCTGTCTCCGGGATCGCGTTACCAATATTATGTACTAGACTTTGTCTGTCTACTCATTTGCGTGTGCATAGGACTTGCTGTATACAATATTGACTATGCCAGTTTCCAGTGACGAAGCAGTACCATCATTAGATTTAGCACTCTCCTTAATGGTGTTTCTCATCATAAGAAATTTGTCTGAGAAGGCCTTTGCCACCATGTTGCAAAATACTAGCGAGGTAACAACTTATCTGAGATGCGCCTGTGGCGTTGATGTGTATTAGAACTAGAACAGGCTATAGGAACTTTCAGTACTGATATCATACATTCCCACTCATGCATTAAAACTTTTAGATATTTCGGATTCACAGAATTCCCCCTGAAACTATTCCATCTACGTGCAGAAATAATGTAAATAGCTCATTATTTTACAGTGGGCCAGAGCATTCAAAAGAAGGTCCCTCTTCATAAAAGAGTGTCAGGGCCGACTGAGAACCCCTTTGAAAACGATTGTGGGCCAAACAACCCTTTTCCCTGCTGAAAACTGAAAAAGCAAAGATATGAAAGATATCAAAAGTACTTTCAGTTCTATCTCAGCTCCTGTTATGTAGCTAGGCACGCTGAAGGTTAAAGCCAGGAGAAATTGTACCAAATTATTTGATGAAAAACCCGAAGACGTTCTGCTGACATCGCTGCAAATAGATCCCACCAAGCCACCTTCCAACCTAATAAAAATGAATGTAGAACTCTTGGTCATCCAGAAAGAAATTGTGTATATCTTGGCTCAGCGAGTTGAAAGTTTACTTCCGGAAAAGAGCAATGATATGCAGGTTCGAATCCCGTCAATGCCAAGTAGTCAGCCTTTCCTCTTTCTTGAGGTCAATACATTGAGCACTAGAGCCTGGGTTATAGTGGCAGCTGTCATTTACAGCACTTAGAAACGGCAGAGGTGTTGGATAAAGCGCTATAAAAAATAAAAAATTTGCCTTTATTTTATTCCTATTCTTAACTAGAACCTACCCCACATTCTACCTACCACATCTACATCTCCCCTTTCCTTAAATGTAAAGGAAAGGGGAGATGTAGTTGTGGTAGGTAGAATGTGGGGTAGGTTCTAGGTAAGAATAGGAATGTCTGAATGCTGTAGGAGTTATTCTATGACTAGCAGTTGATTCAGGAACTTGGCCAGTAATGCTGTACCCTATGGGGAGGTCTCCTTTACTGCATTCTGCTGGAAATGGCTTCAGCAGAGAAGGGGATGTGGTTTCCGGAAGAGGAGTGTACTTTACTGCGATGGCTGAGAGTACTGACATTGTTGAGTTAACACTGCAGGATATCACCAGGGTGTACTACCACAATGCTGAGTTTCTAATGGCAAAAATATCGACTGCAGAATATTGACTATCACTATATCGTCAAGACAAGTACGTAAATATAGATTTACTATGCAAATCCCTGACGCCTGGGTGTATATACCCATTACTTGCCGTACATCAACTACAGATGATTGTGCAGTCCTGTGAGTGTCACTCTGCAGTGTGCACTGTCTTAAGCCCTCTCAGCTCCATGAGTCTGAGGGTTCCTGGTTCTACTGTGTCCTCGAACCAAGATAGCGTCTTGCTCCTACTTCCTAGGAGCTTCTTGTGGCTCACAACAGCCCCCTTTGGGGACATTGCTAATGTCCGCTATCAGCTAATTGACCTTCTTGTCCTTCACGATGGGCATTGCATTCTTGAAACTGACGATATTTCCAGTTGCGCAGCTTGAACCTGTGTAGACCATGGGAAGTAACATTATGTGTTGTAAGAGCCATATCCGATTGGGAAAGCTTGATTGAGGCTATCTGTGGTTCAGCTGAGTCTTTGGCAGATGCCTTTGTTCAGGCAATACCAGCATCCTGTTTCTTTTAAACTAATGTAGCTGTAATTTTTGGGAGTGGCGCAGTAAAGGTAGCCTCAATGTTCTTATCAATGTTCTGGGGCTCCTGGAAGCATCTTCCAAGTGAGTTCCTATGTAAAAGATATCTAAGGACATGTGATGCCTTTAAACTAGTTGTTTTACAGGTATTTTAAACTTGCCTCTCATCCAAAAGCCTTGGCTTGGGTTTACTGGCTTGAGGATTAAAGCTGAGTGGCAAACCTGTTGCAACAAATACTTTTGTCCTTCTTTTTTATATGTTTTAATTAGCACAGGTTGTGAACATAGGATAATAAACATTTCAAGCGGCCAATCCAGTCGAAAAATGGGCAACAGTTTACAGCGACATATTGTTGTGATTTTTTATAAGAAGCAAATACAAAAAAAGAAACAACCCCATGTACTGGCAGCCATAGCATACACTATTCGTATAACTTGTTCAGGACTGTACTCCTACCATATAACGACACATCAAGCTTAATATGAAATAATACAATAACACTAAGAGCTCTGCAATCACCAGTCATCAATAATGTATAGTTTCCCTCATAGAGTATTCATCAAATATCATGAGTGAGGCTAAATAGTGGAGAACAAATGGGGGGAGGGCGGTCTACGGAGGGGGTACATCATCCATAACCAAGGATTTAAACTCCTTCAGTAGAAGGTCCCATGTAAATTAAAGATATTTTTGCCCTTCTTGGTGGTTTTTTACTCAGATGTTCTCTTTTTCCATTGTTCTTTCTCCATTTTCATTGTGATTTCTCAACTGTCCCAAAATATGACAAAAGGGACTTGATTTAAGAGAGCGTTGGGTGGATCATTGTAAAATTAGAGCTTTTGTGGCCTCGTAGTGAGATTTCGAGCATCCAAAGAACCCTCAAAGAATGGACAGGGGGCAGGAAGTGTTCAGGGCAGAAGTGGTAGGAGAAGAGAACTATCTGGCACAAAAATCTGCAGGACAATATTTCCCCACCCAGACAGTCAGTCCAGGTTGCCCTCTAGCACAGTTTATGCTTTCCTTCAATTGGATCAATACATTTGTGGATAGAAGGGATATGCAGGGTACACTTGGATGCCCCTGCATTTCTTTTGCTGTGCTGCTTCCCCATTCGTCCTCTCCCACTTTGATCCTCCTCTTTAGTTCCCCTAAGCCCCTCTCGCTTCCTTGCTTTCGCTTCTGCTGATGAAGCTATTTGCTTTGACATAGCAGACGATGGCACACCACAGGTAGCAGCAGCCAAGGCAACATAAGAACAGACAGACTTCTTGGTAGTTGTTCTGACAAGTCAGGAGAAGCCTCAAGAACCACAGCTTTCCCCCATGTCCTCCGCGTCAAAGAGCATTATAAATGGCAGCCAATTTTGGTCCGCCATTGTTATCCCTTGGTTTTCTGATTCCATGGTCAACACAAGAAAGTCGGCACTGAGATATGCAAGCTGCACCATCCATGCACAAGTCAATGTGTCTGTGTGACCCACCAAATGAGTGCGTCTTATGTTTCATTTCCCTTTCCTCTCTCTTGGCCTACGCAAAGGAGAAGTATCCACAGGTCTCAGGAATATCAAAGGGAGGATTGGAGAGTCTGATTGCAATGGATGAGGTCAGTGTAGCCATAACATAGCTTGGGTGGGGTAAGGTGCCAGAGTCGTACAATCTCCAGAGCAAATTATATTTAATATATGAGCACTTGTTGGGGCTGCCTCAACTAGAGTTGTGAAAGGAAGCAGAAAAGTGCATATTAGGAGCACTGATAGCCTTGATCCCTACAAATAATAAATTCACCGCAAATGTGCATCATACAAACTTCTAACCATGCTCAAGTTTCCTTCTAAAATCCTAAGTAAAATTACAGCACATAAACAGGCCTGCTGAATTTATGCAGCAATGGAGAGAATCATTATGCCGCAATTGTGTGGCCAAAAATGACAAATAATGTAGCTTAATACTGAACAGTCTGTGGCAGTATCTCTTCACTGCCAAGGAAAATGTAATATCTTTATGCACCTCTATATTGCTACATGTTATTCGTCGCATGCTAGAGGAAGGGACAGATTCGGATTAGTAGCTGAACATAAGATAAATTGGAACACATTGTGTCACTTTATCCTGGTGGAATCAGAGAGAAAAACAGACAGAGGCTGCTGGGTTGACCAGTACAGTGGTCAATGGATTTGGCTCCATAACACTGAGAACAAGAGCATCATTCAGAGGCAGATTCACACGAAGGTAACATGCTGATGGCACCAGAGTTGCCCTGGAGCTTAGTGGAGGTTTGGTTACAAATTCCACTTTGGGTTTTGGAAACAGTAGCACCGAGTAAGATGGCTGTCCTCCCACGCTTGCAATACTTGCTAATGTCCTGAGAGATGCTTTTTTCAGAGAAACGAGCAAGGTGCTGACTAGGCTGGTCTGAGGATATAACAGGAATAAAGCGGCTATCAGTACTCTAAAAATCCCACCAGGCAGAGTTGCTTGGATTACCAGATGTAGAATTTTATTATCGCCTAACTTCAGTTTGCTGCGCATTGGGTCACAAAGGAGGGACCGCCATAGACAAAGTTGCTAGACAAGGCTTACAAGAGGACATTATGTCCCAGCACACTATCACTAGGTCACCAGATAGTGATGCTGGAGCCCTACCTTTCTAAAACTTAAACTGGAAAAGCCACATTTGTCACCAGGCACCTCCGTGGATCGACTCTCACTTTCTCAAAGCTGCAATACCAGAAACTCTAGTGTGATAAGTCTGCCATAACCTGTGCACATAACAAAAAAAATAGAAAGCTTGGTATCCTAAACTTATCGTTTTTAGACTATGTCAGGATAGTAAAGTGGAAAGTGACAAGTGGGAGACATTTCTGAATGACCTAAAGGAAAGTAAACCATTCTGTATATTTTATGAATAATAAGTAGGTCAGTTTCAGTGTCTGGCCATCATACCTCAAAAAGAAATAACTCTGCCTCAGCCAGGGACACCTATCACATGAAGAGTAAACAAGAGTAATTGAGTCCAGGTGCCAGGTGACAAAAACATTTCAATTATACATTACAATTACATTCAGAGGATCCACCGGGCCCTCACGGTTTTGGGCAAATGAACAGTGACACAGCCCAGAAATCAGAGGCGGCTGGTATGGATCAGGGCTGGGGGAGGGTGGTAGGGGGGAAGGGGGAGTGGGTGGGAGTACTAAAATTGTTTTTAAAAGTACCTTATCGCTGCGTCTCTCGTCGTCCCTCCTCGCCGTCCCTCTGCTCTGTCAGGAAGCAGGAAGTACCCAGGGTCCCCATAGCCAATCACAATGCTGCAATGCAGCGTTGAGGTTGGTCTGAGCGCCGTTTTTTGGTGCTCAGCCAGGGACTGGGGGCCTGGGCATGTTCTCCGCCTGGGTGGAGAACATGCAAAGTGCACATGACTGTTTGGCGGGCCCCAGAGCCCGCCAAACAGTCATGCACACTGATAACAGTGCATACAACTCCGTGGGTGCTTGTTATCCCCCTGGCCCCGCCCCCAAGACACAAAATAAAACGATAATAAACCATGGTTTATTATGGTTTTCTTTTTCTTTTCTTTTTCGCTGCTGGAAGGGGGGGCGACGCTCCTTCGCCATAGCGGAGGAGCCGTCGCTGCCAGAAATGCCCCACATGCTAGGCACAGAAAGCAGACTACATTCATATGAGTGATGTTACTGTGGTCACTGGATATATATGTTGCCTGGGATAGCTGACTAAGAAAAAGGGGCGAAACAAATTTATAAGCCATGCTTTTCAATTGACAAAAGGAGCAATTACCATGAACTCCCAGATGAAGATGTATATCATATAAGGGTTAGATGAATGTATAAGTAAGAGGGCCAACATAAACCTCATGATCCTAATGAAGAGGCGCAAATTAGCCAGTTAGAGTGTGCTAGCGAAGGCTGTGACGCACGCCCTACGAGGATATCTACTATGAGGTGCATGTTGATAGGGAAGATGGTTTATATGTTTCTAACAATGCTCACTTGTGCTATGTGGAGCACCTGGATGTACTAGCCCGTGCACTTTAAGTGTCATTATGCTGCACCTACCAATGCTTGGTATGTCAAGAGGATCATCCATTCCAGATATCGTGGAATTCCCCCTCCCCCCTCCACCCCACCCCCCAATTTCTGATGGACTCACCTCTGCTACAAGGTGGTAATGATGGAGGACCTGGAGAAACCTCTCTTGTGGAAATTTCTGCTTGTGGGCAGAAATCTCACTTACAGCAGTAACAATAAATATACCAGTTTTTGGTGGGGTTTGCTACCTCTTATCTCCCCAAGTAGGATCTGCAAAGTTTACAAGGAATGGGCTATGTTTTTTCAATGTGCCATCAAAATCTAGACGTATGTATGTCTCTTGACGGCAGACAAGGTCCAGGTTCAAACAAACTTGACCTGCATGATATCACTTATCTACTGCTTAGATATCATCATCACATAATTTTGACATGTCAAGTGAATGCCTGCACGCGAGTACATACATAGAATACTTTATGCAGTGCACACAACACCAACAGTTACCAGAATGTGAGGACATAATACATCACATAAATCCTACAGTGAAGCACTGCTCCCAAGCACATGGTCATCATATGCCTGTGGTTAACTGAGAGGTTCAGACCTGTGCTGTGACTGCTTGTGGACTGCCAGACCAGCTTCATTCTAATCATATATATGGCTACCAGAAGACTTCACGTCCTCAGGGACTCCGTTTTCCAGTCCTAGGCTTTCCATCACAACCCAATGTATTTTAAAAGTTGTAGTCTTGACTCATTTCAACTAAACCAAGTGGACCAACACACCTGAAAGCTCAGAAAGGGGCCTGATGTCTCGGATGACATTGAGTTACCTAGTGACCTGACGTATATGGTGACTCCACATTTAAAAGATCACCGATCAGGCGTATTAGAAATCAGTGGGTCAGGGCAGCGGGCATGGTTTGCAGCCATCTTAGTACAAACTGGTGCATAAGCCATTATGAAAACATCCCGACAGTATCCCTACCTGTATTTACTTTGGTAGAATGGATGGTGATTCGGAACAAATCTACACAGGAAACGAAGACACTTCTCAGTGTTACTAAAGACCAAATGATTATTAGAATAATGCCACAGCTACACGCTGCAAGGACCGAGCCCGAACGTTTAACCCTTCAGAAGCCTAGCCTGAGGACGGTGGAGGCTGTACAGGATCAAGCCTGAAGGCCCTGCTGAAGCTCTGCTTGCCTGCTCTTCTGCTGCCGACATTACCTACAAGCACCCATCCACTACAATTCATCAAGAGATGACAAGAGAGCAATTTGAGCACTCTTATCCCTCGATAGAGACCACAGGTGGGCTTATTCAAGGAACTACATCTACAAGGGCAGGCAAACAGTACCTTGAGAAAGGATTAAGAGCTGGCAGTCAAGCTTGAGTTTGTCCCTCCCGTGGAACATAGCCCATCACTGCATTGCCCGCATTGCCACACTCACGGGGACTCCATCCCCCAGCTGTCTATGCGGCAGGAGCCGCCAACGCTTTCTACGCGCCAGGAAGCGCTTGAAAAGCTGCTCAGGGCTCCAGCGGCACGGGACGCGCGCAGGCATGCCCGGGCCAAGGGCAGGCCCATCCACGCCCGTCTTAGCCCAGAGGAGGCTGGGCTGGGCCATATCCCTAACATCTGACTTCCAGGAGGTATGAGAGTAAGACTTTGGGCTGCATCCTTTAATTAATCTATCCTCTATTGCTGTTGAGTGTCATATCGGAGCCCATTTTGTCCATTTGACTGCCTGAGATCAAGGGTTTGCATATAGTGGGGCACTATTGATATTATTACTTAATCCCTTGGTGTGTACACATTGGGCTTGCTGTTTATTGTACTAGCATACCTCAATAGCACTTTTTGCTTTTTTCCTTACCTATTACCATTACAACTATGGGAAAGAGGAAGGCAACCGAGGGGTCCACTGTTACTACAAAAACAAAAAAACAAAAAGAATATCTAAATCAGCCGGTGGGAATTGTGTAATTAACCGAATCGATAATCTTATTGTTGAATGTGAGGACCTGTTACATTCTGAATCATCGGTACTGCAGGACATTACAACTACCCCGGAGTCTTATTTCATTGGGTTCTTCCATCTCACAACCGCGCATACCTAGTATGCTCGGAAAGGCAGCGAAACAGCCCACGGATATGCTGCAACATCAAGAAATTCCTTTGGCTCAGAAGCATTGGAACTACCTCATCCATCAATCTCAACTGACATTGTCCACTGCAGTAACCGATTCTTTCCACTATCGAATATAACTGATGGACTCATAGATGGTGCAGCAATTCCTGCTCCACCTCCTAACTCCCCCTCGGGGAACATGTTATCTGAACCCCGACTCAAATAAGTAGGGAATGCACTGCTCTAATTAACGAATTAAGAACTGAAGTGGGAGAGCTAAAAATTGTCATATCTAGACTGGTCCTTACAATAAGCAAACTAAAGTGTGTAAAAAATACTGACATAATTACTATTTCGAACAGTCAGTCTAACCAGACTACCCAACCCACCCAACAGCCCGATGCACAACAGCCTGTATCCCCTCCCTTTGTCTTCTACCAGCAGGGGACCCATGGTGCAAAAGAGGCAGAAAATAGGAATAGCAGGTCCCTATGTTGCCAGCCAAACTCCCAGTATCCCTTGCACCCCCAGTACAATACAAGAGCTAACATCTTGCAACAGTGGAGTAATAGTTCCTTGTGCAATCTGAGTTTGCCCAACCTCCATCAGACGCAGGCATCAAATCCTCCAATGATTGCTAATCCCCTGCACGCTTCTACTAGTAGAGGGTGGAATTATATGGCCACCCCTTATTCCAGAAACAGGTCTGTTAACTTGAAAAACAAAGTTGTCGTGACTAAGGTACCTAAACTGCCGCCTCACGTAAAGTTTGAATCTGAAGATTCCCTAATAAATAAGACCACCCATTGGATTAGGCATACTGGAGGCTGCCGTTCGATTATTAGGGAAGACATCCTCTGTGCCCGAAGGAGTTCCCCTAAGAATTCAATGTTCGATGCGATAGAATTAACGCTAAAAGATGCAAGAATGGTGGACGATTTAGTAGCACTAGATATTAGGACAAACCCCTCAAATAACTCCCACATTAGATTCAAGTACTGCAGACCAGGAACTGACCTATTGCAGGGTTCTATATCCAGGATAGGGTTCTCATCCTGTTAAAAGCAAAACGACAATCGTGAACATTACCTGCGCCATCTTGTCTGGTGGAATTCTATGTGCACATAAGTTGCAGTCATTTTAGTCTATCACAGCCATTTTGTACTCTGTTGGTCACCTTTGTTTCACCCTGCCCTTACTAGCATCCCTCTGACCCTCTGACCGACCTGGTACGTGTGCTGGGGGCTATAAACTCTATTTGCCGCAACAAACCTCAGCGCCACTTGCTGCCACAAACTCGTTTTTCCTCTCATCTCTGTTTTCAGGCAAACCTTTGGACACTCTACTCCTCACTGCACCTAGTTACACAAACAGGTTCCAAACACCAAAAAGACTCTTGCAACATGATTTATTGCACTGCAAACAGCAAGACTTGTTGTTACCAACAATGGGACCTGTTTTTATCAACAGAACGGACTCTTAGATCTGGCCGGTCTCACATGTTTTAGACCCTGAAGCAAGGTCCAGCTGCAAGATAAGATTGTCTGTTTGACCTGGGTGGGAAGAGAATTACTGTTGGGCTTGTGTGACAACCTGCCCGGGCGGGGACCCCAAGCTTGTGTAACCATGTTGATGAGACCAATGCATTGTGTCAAACCTGTATAAAAGGAAGAGCCAAAGGAGTTATCAGCAGAACACCTCCCTCAGACATCCCGGTGTCTGCAGTTGACGTGATCTCCTCATGAGAAATAAACCTTTTTCTTGTCTTCCAGTTTCCAGCGCTTGCCTCATTATTTTGATAGCGAACCCAAAGTGAATTAGAGGTGGAACCCTGCACCGGGCAGCATTGAGGGTCTTAGAAGACCTGCTGCCTTTCACAAATTGGCGCCCAAACGTGGGGGCCCATCAGCGACGCGTGGGTCCGGTAGAGAGGTCCTAACGACGGAGTGAACGACTAAACGATTGGGGTATACCTGCCTGAGAAGACCCTTGTCTGGCTGCCGATCGACTGAACTTCACCGGTTCCGAACGGACCTCTCTCGAGTGACCTGCGGTCCTGACTGGGACCTTAGAGGAACGCCGCATTGATTGTTGGAGTGAGAGGACAACCAGGCGCTGAAAGGGGAAGACGAAGAACCGTCCATACGGTCCGGGTAAGGTCGTGAAAAAACGACTTAAATTGATTGATTGATTGAATAGTTTGATTGAAATACTAGTATTCCTTTTTTGATATTGAGTTATTTGCAACATTTCCCTGCTTGCAAACAACGAAGAATAGGAATATTCTCTCTCTTTGCAGGCAGCGAAGGACAGGTAGTGCAGACTTTTTGTCTAAATTGATTGATTGAGATATTCATTTTTGACCGATAAATACGTCATGCCTGTTTTCTCTAGATTGTTTGATTGTAATTGTTTTGGACCAGACCGTTCGTTAGAGGTCAGTCAGCCGGCACCGCCGGAAGGCACCCTAACAAGGACATGTACGTAAAGTATGGATTAGCCACCGTAGCTTATAGCAAACTATGGCATAAATACACTAGGAAGGACCGGGTAAATCAGTGGCCACTGACGGGATCTTTCGATCCCGCTAAAATAGAAACGTTAGAATTAGCTCTCCACAAAAAGAAAACTAGACCAGCCATGTTTGACAGTTTTGGTTTATGGCGAAAAGAGGCAGCTCAAAGAAAGAAAAGGGACGAAGCTAGACAAGATAAAGAAACGCGAAAATCAGCTTACCAAGCCAGGAAAAGATTAGAAGAAAAACTAAAAGAAAAGGAAATCGATAAAAAGGAACAGGAATCAAGAATATCAGGTCATTGCCCTGTTAGAACGCCCTCGACTCTTTACCCCAAGTTACCAGCAAAACAAAGGGTAGATGATGATTTATTGTTAGGTCCCCCAATCATATACATGCCACCCCTTACGCCCCTACTCATCCCGTAGTACAACGCCAGGACCACCAAAGTATAGCCGGAGATGGCACGATCGCCTCAGTCTCCACCGCCTCTGCTCCCACCGAGTCACCCACACCAAATGCCTCATCAAAGGATACAGTAGTAGAGGTAGGATCAAAAGAAAAAGGAGCGCCCAGGGTCCCGCGATTAAGTAAAAATGAGCGAGCAGGCATTGATAAAATAGTTAAATCCCTCATAGATAGGAAGGAGACAGAAGAGTATGTAACTGACATATGCAACTCCTATGTTGAAAACCGCAAACGATACTTTATTGTACGTCACTGTTAAGAACAAAACGACATTCATGAACATTCTGCGCCATCTTGTCTGATGAAAGTTCCTACGTGCACATAAACTTCAGTCATTCTGATTGACCACAGCCATTTTGTACTCTGTTGGTCACCTTCATTTCACCCTGTCCTCTAGCAGCCTTCTGACTCTCTGACCAAACCTGATATGTGTGCTGGGGGCTATAAACTATTTCCACGACAAACATCAACATCACCTGCTGCCTCAAACTCGTCTTTCCTCTCATCCCTGCACAAACAGGTTACAAATACCAAACAGACTCTTGCAAGCATGGTTTATTTGCACTGCACACAGCAAGACTTGTTTTTGCCAACAATGGGACCTGTTTTTATCAACAGAACGGACTCTTAGATCTGGCCGGTCTCACTTGTGTTTAGACCCTGAAGCAAGGTCCAGCTGCAATTAAATTGTCTGTTTTTAACCTGGGCGGGAGGAGAGTTAATGTTGGGCTTGTGTAACCATGTTGATGAAACAATGTCGGGCTTGTGTGACAACCTGCCCGGGGCGGAGACCCCAAGCTTGTAACCATGATAAATGAAACAAATACATTGTGTAAAACCTGTATAAAAGGAAGAGCCAAAAGCATTGCCAGTAGAACACCTCCCTGAAGACATCCTGGTGTCAGCAGTTGACGTGGTCTCCTCTAAGAGTAATAAACCTTTTTCTTGCCTTCCAGCTTCCAGCGCCTGCCTCGTTATTTTAGATAGCGAATCCAAAGTGGATTAAAGGTGACCTTGCGCCGGGCAGCATTGGGGATCTCAGGAGACCCGCTGCTTTTCACAAATTGGCGACCCAACGGGGGCCCATCAGAGACACGTGGGTCCAGTAGAGAGGTCCTAACGACGGAGTGAACGACTAAATGATTGGAGTGCACCTGCCTGAAAGAGACCCTCGTCTGGCTGCCAATCGACTGAACTTCACCGGTTCCGAACGGACCTCTCTCGAGTGACCTGCGGTCCTGACTGGGACCTTACAGGAACGCCGCATTGATTGTTGGAGTAAGAGGACAACCAGGCGCTGGAAGGGGAATACGAAGAACTGTCCATACGGTCCGGGTAAGGTCGTGAGAAAACATGACTTAAATTGATTGATTGATAGAAATACTAGTATTCCTTTTTGAGTTATTTGAGACATTCCCTGCTTGCAAACAACGTAGAATAGGAATATTCTCTCTTTGCAGACAGCGAAGGACAGGTAGTGCAGACTTTTGTCTAACATTAATTGAGATATTCATTTTGACCGCTAAATACGTCATGCCTGTTTTCTCTAGATTGTTTGATTGTTTTGGACCGGACCGTTTGTTAGAGGTCAGTCATCCGGCACCGCCGGAAGGCACCCCTAACAAGGACATGTACGTGAAATATGGATTAGCCACCGTAGCTTATAGCAAACTATGGCATAAGTACACTAGGAAGGACCGGGTAAATCAGTGGCCACTGACGGGATCTTTCGATCCCGCTAAAATAGAAACGTTAGAATTAGCTCTCCACAAAAAGAAAGCTAGACCAGCCATGTTTGATAGTTTTGGTTTATGGCGAAAAGAGGCAGCTCAACGAAAGAAAAGAGACGAAGCTAGACAAGATAAAGAAACGCGAAAATCAGCTTACCAAGCCTGTAAAAAGTTAGAAGAAGAACTAAAAGAAAAGGAAATCGATAAAAAGGAACAGGAATCAAAAATATCAGGTCAATGCCCTGTTAGAACGCCCTTAACTCTTTACTCCGAGTTACCAGCAAAACAGGGGGTAGATGATGATTTATTGTTAGATCCCCCAATGATATACATGCCACCCCCTTACGCCCCTACTCATCCCATAGTACAACGCCAGGACCACCAAAGTATAACCGGAGATGGCACGATCGCCTCAGTCTCCACCGCCTCTGCTCCCACCGAGTCACCCACACCAAATGCCTCATCAAAGGATACAGTAGTAGAGGTAGGATCAAAAGAAAAAGGAGCGCCCAGGGTCCCGCGATTAAGTAAAAATGAGCGAGCAGGCATTGATAAAGTAGTTAAATCCCTCATAGATAGGAAGGAGACAGAAGAGCATGTAACTGACATATGCAACTCCTATGTTGAAAACCGCAAACGATACTTTATTGTACGTCTCTGTTACCACACCCTTACTGCATATGAAGAGAAGTACCAAGACGTAGGGCCCGAGCGATTAGTGGCTCTCTACAGGAAGGTAGACATCGGAGATGAAGGCGACAACGATGTTGCAGAACTATTTTCATCCACACTAGAAGTATTGCGTCACCTCATAGAACAAGGACAGATAGATAGGGACAGGACAACTAAGGTAGCAGGACCCCCAGTGGAAAAAACAGATAGCATGATGCCAATAAAAGAAGCTGCCCCTTACTGGATACCTCCTAGAGGACAAGGGACTAATGACGATATAAACCATCAAGACGCTAGAGGAAGGGTGGTCTACAATTGGGTGTATCAGCCATGGGACAGACAGGACATCCTGACCTTCCGTAAATCTTTGCCGGATTTACGAAAGAACCCCACCGCCTTTTACACCGAGCTAGGTACCGCTCTGGGATCAACAATAATGACACTTGCCGACATAGACTTGTTCTTCGGGTTATGTTTGCCAGCAGATGTGTGGAAACAGGTTAGGAAAGTAGACCATACCGAACTGTTTGGTCATACCTGGGAACAACTCAACACACTAGATAAACAGCGGAACCCTGGTCAAAAACCAGTTAAAGCAATATTAGACCTCCCTGACAAAATAGTGCAGAAAGTGAAAACGCTGATCCCAGAGAAAAAGATAGACTGGTCCATAGTAACCGCATGCCGCCAGAAACCACAAGAGGGACGTCTCAGAGTACTTCTCCAGATTTGAAACTGTGTTCTCTGATTACAGTGGACAAGACATGTCCACCGCAACCGGACACCACTTATTTGTGCAGAACTACGTCAAAGGATTACTGCCAGATGTATCCCAGAAACTACAAGCCAGCGAAAGTAGTTGGGCAGCATCTAAACCGACGGCCATTCTCCAAATGGCCCAGTACTACGAGCATCAGAGAAACGAAAATGACAGGGCTACAGAAAGGAAAAAGAAGAACTTGAAGGAAAGGGTAATGATAGCACAACTCCAGGGGGCGAATACAGGAAGGGAGCAATATAGGGGAGGAAACCAGCAGAATACCCCTAGAGTACAGCCCCCTAGGAACAATCCATCTACATCATATGTAGGACGCCAAGGCCTAGGACAGGATCAATGTGCATTTTGCAAAAAATATGGACACTGGAAATCCCAATGCCCGGCTTTGTTAGGAGCTGCTAGGGGCAGAGGGCGAGGGAAATAGCAAGTGGACAGAGAGGAAGAGGACGTGGAAGAGGGTACGCGAGTGAAGCAAGCGAGGAAAGGCCAGGAAGAATGAACGCATTTGACCATCCCAGACAGAATCAGTATCAACAGACAGATTATGACAATACGTACGACTTTGCATAGGACAGCCAGGGGCAAGGAAGGGATCCAGTCGAGCTCTGCGTTGATCAGCAAGGCCCTTATGTTACCGCTGAGGTCCTGGGCACAAGGTCGCCATTTTTGGTAGACACAGGAGCAACACGTAGTGCACTATCCAAACGACTGATTCCAAGGGCACCCTTGTCAGGCTCACATGTGACCTCAATAGGATTTGACGGTACGCCCTCCATCAACACTTTGTCCCGACCCATCCCTTTTAATCTTGACAGCAATGGCGTCGAAACGACATTCCTTCTCTCATCTAACACCCCAGACGCCATTATGGGCCTCGACCTTTTGAAACACTTCCATGCGACTATCAGATGCTCACCAGACGGAGTGCGTGTCATCCTGTATGACAACCCCCAACGCCATAGAGAGAACCCTTTTCAGCACATGTTTTCCATCTCTGAGACTGACACATCCCTACTGGACACTTTGCCATCACACTTATGGGCTAGGGCTGATTCAGACGTAGGACGAATGATGATTGACCCAGTACAGGTAACAATACGACAGGACGCAACCCTACCGAAGGTACCGCAGTACAAAATATCGCCAGAGGGTGAGAAAGCACTAACAGAGATCATACACTCTTTGGTAGAGGCAGGGGTGGTAGAGGAAGTAGTGAGCAACATTTGTAACAGTCCCATACTACCGATTGTAAAGAGACAGGGAGAGGGAGATGGGAAAGCCTACCGCTTCATCATTGACCTGCGGGAGGTAAACAAAATCGTAGTACCACAATACCCAGTAGTTTCCGACATCACGACAATTTTGACTTTAATCCCCTCCACTGCCACCACCTTCACTGTGATCGACCTCAAGAACGCCTTCTTTTCCATACCTATACACGAGGACAGCCGCTATCTTTTTGGATTTACCCTAAATTCCCGTTCGTATAGATTTTGTAGAGCACCTCAGGGGTACACTGAGAGCCCAAGTATCTATAGCCAGGCGCTTAAAAGTCAGTTGGACGCCATACAATTGCCAGATGGAGTGGCACTAATACAATATGTAGACGACATCCTTCTAGCAGCAGACACCATACCAATAGCCGTCACAGCCACCATCAAACTACTCCATTTCCTTGCTGAGAATGGTCACAAGGTCTCCCGAAAGAAACTGCAGTTCTGTAAATCACAAGTGACCTATTTGGGTCACCTTTTATCAAAAGAAGGGAGAAAACTCACGCCTGACAGGATCCAGACAATTCTAGGCACCCCTGTCCCCAAAAATCAGAAGCAAGTCCGCTCTTTGATAGGCCTCACCTCGTTTTGCAGACAGTGGTTACTGAACTTTAGCCTCATTGTCAAACCCCTTCTCTCCCTCCTAGCTAAGGACATCCCCTCACCTCTCCCCTGGACCCCCGAATGCCAGACAGCCTTTAAAGAACTACGCAATACCCTTTGCTCAGCACCAGTCCTAGGAACCCCAGATTACTCCAAACCATTCTTCCTCTACACACACGAAAGGGAGGGATGTGCATTGTCTGTCCTAACACAATCAATTGGTCACAAACAACGCCCTTGTGCATATTTTTCTGCCACCCTCGATCCAGTAGCCAGAGCACTGTGGCAGCTGCAGCAGTATCAATACGCCAGAGCGAAGGAATAGTGCTCTCCAATCCAGTCACTGTTTTAGTACCCCATGCAGTCGACACACTACTGAACCAGACCAAAACCCAACACTTGACTAGCGCCCGACTGACAGGATATGAGTTGACCCTGCTAGCACCGCACATTACCCTAAAGCGATGCACCACCCTCAATCCAGCCACGCTGTTACCCCTACCCGAGAACGATCCTAACGTGGCTCCACTACACGACTGTGTGACACTAACCGATGAACAAACAAAAAGTAGAGTAGACCTCAGAGACACCGCCTTTCTAGAGCCAGATGGAGAACTATGGGTGGATGGTTCGTGCATCAAACTCCCGACGGCACCACCTCAGCTGCATACGCTGTCACCACAGCCCGAACCATTCTAGAAACAGCCCGTATTGCCCAACGTTCCGCCCAGGCAGCAGAACTCATTGCCCTCACACGAGCATGTATTTTAGCAGCTGGCACGACAGTTAACATATACACCGACAGCCAATACGCCTTCGGGGTGGTTCACCATTTCGGGATTCTATGGAAAGAAAGAGGGTTCCTGACTTCACACGGTACACCCATCCTGCATGGAGATTTAGTCTCCGCCTTGACGGAAGCAGTCCTCCTCCCCAAAAAGCTAGCAGTGATAAAATGCCAAGCACATAGGAAAGTGACAGATCTCATTGGACAGGGAAATGCGCTAGCAGACGTTACTGCCCGAGCCACGGCAGAAGACAGAACTATGACACGAATGTATGTGACCAGGTCACAAGCTGAACAATGGACTGATGCAAGGACCACTGTAAGGGCCATACAGACTACAGGCACACAAGACGAATTGACCGAGTGGGAAAAGGTGGGACTAAAAGACGAGGAAGATTGCTGGAGAACTAAAGACGGAAATAAATGGCTGTTACCCAATACCTACCTCATCCCCAGTATGACCATGGCACATTTACCAGCACACATAGGCTCCACCCCCATGATTGAACTAATCACAAGAGTATGGCATAATGTCAAGATAACAGAATCTGCAAAGCGCCTAGTACAACAGTGTATAGTATGCCTACAACACAACCCAGGGAAAGGGACAGTAGTACCACGGGGAGGGTTTGGAGTCCCTGATCACCCCTTTGAAGTCCTTCAAATGGATTACATCCAACTAGAGAGATGCCATGGTCTAAAATATGTCCTGGTGGTTGTGTGCGCTTTTAGAAAATGGGTGGAGGCATATCCCACCCGCGACAATACTGCCATAGCCACTGCAAAAGTATTGTTGAAAGAATTCTTACCCCGGTACGGCCTTTGCAGAATTTTATGGAGCGACAACGGCCCACACTTCGTAGCCGAAGTGATACAGAACATACTGAAAGGGTTGGGGGTAAAACAAAAATTCCATGCCGTCTTCCACCCCCAATCAGCGGGCCTGGTAGAGAGACACAATGCAACATTGAAACTAAAGCTAGCCAAAATAGTTGCCACAACCGGGTTGAAATGGCCCGACGCCCTTCCATTGGCATTGCTATCAATGCGCTCCACCCCGACCAAACACAGACTGACCCCGTATGAAGTGGTCTTCGGCAGGCCTATGAACATTTGGGCGGCACCAAGACCCACCTCCATTAACGATGTCCCGAACATATTAATGTCAGACTATCTGCATAAATTGACAAACGAGCTAACAATTATCCACCAACAGGTGCAGCAAGCCTTGCCTGACGTATCCAGGGGCCCAGGACATGTGATAAAGCCTGGGGACTTCATCCTAGTTCGCAACTTCCAAAGAACGAAGAATCTGGAGCCCAGGTGGACGGGCCCCTGGCAAGTCTTGATCACCACTCGAACTGCCCTCCGAGTGGAAGGAAAAAGAAATTGGCTGCACGCCCACCACTGCAAGAAAGTCCCTCCAACGCTGGCAACGTGTGAAGAGGTGGAGGTGCAAGAGGAAGTACTCGCAAAAGACCGACCAGCTCTGAGTTGCTACCCACAAGAAGACACCCTCCAACTGTCTGAATTTCCCGACCCCACGGTGCCATCCAAGGAAGGGTACAACCTAAGATCGACAAAAGGGGAGCTCCAACAACCAGGCCACTAACTGAGTCAGAGTCTCAGATCGGTAGCACAGCCAAACAACGCTACCAGGAAAAACACCAGACAAAAGTCTGTGGTCCTAACAGTTGGTGAGCTCCTCGAAGATGATGGAAGAAACGGAACACCTGCAAAGCCACCGCAAAGACACCAAGACTTTTGAACTGCACAGTACAAAGACAATTGCACTTGTAGCTGCATTTCTCACCTGCCTCCTACTAATGGTCACACTCTGGATCATTGAAGAGAATGCACCTGCATACAGAACATTGTCACCAACCATGCAACCAATCACAAAGAAAGAACACTACCTGGTATCACTACCGCCACATCTCCGAGAACGACGCAAAGAATTCTGGAATAATTCTTTCGTACAGATGCTGCACCAGCACAATCTTGCCACCAATGCCACTAACTGTTGGGTCTGTGGGCTGCTACCACATGCCACTGAACATTCCATCCCTTTCATCCCTTCACCCTTTTCTGTTCATGGATCTTGCCTTGCCTGGATGATGCTCCTACAAGAAAGTTACAAAGACAATGCCACTTCCGATGGGACAATCGCTCAGTTCTACAACGAGTTCTGGCTAAACCAAACAGGAAGAACAGCAGCTCCCTTTTGCCCTCACACCTCCAATACGACATTCCCAATGAATGTCCCCTCCAAAGAACGAGTGGAAATACAAGTGTCCAATAATCCTGTCAGAGCCACATTTTCCTACCTGAAGAAAAGAACTGCTGCAACACTGACTGTGGCCCTATCTGTGGTGAACGTCTCTGGCCTTGTGTGCATTGAAGGCCGTGGGACTAAGAATGTGGGTCACAGCACTTGTAACATTGTAAGGACTTTGAACACTGCCAACCCTCCAGCATTTGTTGCATCACCCAATATGTACTTTGTCTGTGGAACCAAAGCCTACACCTGGCTCCCAAGAAACTGGGGGGGCACGTGCTACATCGTTTTTGTTTTGCCACCGACCTACACAGCCCCTGCAGAGCATCATCGAGAAAAGCGTTCTAAAGACACTGATCAAGCAGACTCTGCCGCATCACAGTTCGTTGACGCAGCAAAAGGGCTCGTCCCGCTATGGGGTCCCGATGGCAAACAGCCGAGCCATCAGACATCTGTCTCAAGCGGTAGAAACCGCCCTGAACGTCACAGCTGGCATCCTCACCAACAACACTGCCGAGCTTCAAGCGGTCCGTCTGGTGGCCCTACAAAACCGCATGGTCCTGGACGTGGTACTAGCGGATCGTGGAGGAGCATGTCACATCATTGGTGCCAGTTGCTGCATATACATCCCTGATAATTCACCCTCTGTCTATGAAGCAATCGAACATCTCCACAGACTGTCTTCAGAAATTCATCAAGGATCAGAGACTTGGACAATTGGAAGTTGGCTTTGGGGCATCTTGAAGGACTGGGGTTGGAAAATATCAATGTTTCTCTTGGTCCCAGTATTGGCAATATGTGGTTGCTGTTTGGGTGTACACTGTATACCACCTTTGTGTTCTCTTTGCATAAGTGCCTTGCGCCCTAAGAATATGGAAACTCAGTTAACAAAAATGAGAGTAATGTATGAACAAGAAATACAGGACATTATGGAGATCGAAATAGACTGACGAGATGGCTAGTTATGTTCAAAGGGGCGACTGTTAAGAACAAAACGACAATCATGAACATTCTGTGCCATCTTGTCTGATGAAAGTTCCTACGTGCACATAAACTACAGTCATTCTGATTGACCACAGCCATTTTGTACTCTGTTGGTCACCTTCATTTCACCCTGTCCTCTAGCAGCCTTCTGACTCTCTGACCAAACCTGATATGTGTGCTGGGGGCTATAAACTATTTCCACGACAAACATCAACATCACCTGCTGCCTCAAACTCGTCTTTCCTCTCATCCCTGCACAAACAGGTTACAAATACCAAACAGACTCTTGCAAGCATGGTTTATTTGCACTGCACACAGCAAGACTTGTTTTTGCCAACAATGGGACCTGTTTTTATCAACAGAACGGACTCTTAGATCTGGCCGGTCTCACTTGTGTTTAGACCCTGAAGCAAGGTCCAGCTGCAATTAAATTGTCTGTTTTTGACCTGGGTGTGAGGAGAGTTAATGTTGGGCTTGTGTAACCATGTTGATGAAACAATGTTGGGCTTGTGTAACCATGCTGATGAAACAATGTCGGGCTTGTGTGACAACCTGCCCGGGGCGGAGACCCCAAGCTTGTAACCATGATAAATGAAACAAATACATTGTGTAAAACCTGTATAAAAGGAAGAGCCAAAAGCATTGCCAGTAGAACACCTCCCTGAAGACATCCTGGTGTCAGCAGTTGACGTGGTCTCCTCTAAGAGTAATAAACCTTTTTCTTGCCTTCCAGCTTCCAGCGCCTGCCTCGTTATTTTAGATAGCGAATCCAAAGTGGATTAAAGGTGACCTTGCGCCGGGCAGCATTGGGGATCTCAGGAGACCCGCTGCTTTTCACATCTCTGTTACCACACTCTTACTGCATATGAAGAGAAGTACCAAGATGTAGGGCCCGAGCGGCTAGTGGCTCTCTATAGGAAGGTAGACACCAGAGATGAAGGCGACAACGATGTTACAGAACTCTTTTCATCCATACTGGAGGTATTCCGTCACCTCGTGGAACAAGGACGGATAGATAAGGACAGGACATCTAAGATAGCAGGACCCCGGTGGAAAAACCAGATAGCATGATACCGATAAAAGAAGCTGCCCCTTATTGGGTACCTCCTAGAGGACAAGGGACTCATGACGATATGAACCATCAAGACGCTAGAGGAAGGGTGGTCTACAATTGGGTGTATCAACCATGGGACAGACAGGACATTTTGACGTTCCGTAAATCTTTACCGGATTTACAAAAGAACCCCACCGCCTTTTACACCGAGCTAGGTACCGCTCTGGGATCAACAATAATGACACTTGCCGACATAGACTTGTTCTTCGGGTTATGTTTGCCAGCAGATGTGGGGAAACAGATTAGGAAAATAGACCATACCGAACTGCTTGGTCATACCTGGGAACAACTCAACACACTAGATAAACAGCGGAACCCTGGTCAAAAACCGGTTAAAGCAATATTGGACCTCCCTGACAAAATAGTGCAGAAAGTGAAAACGCTGATCCCAGAGAAAAAGATAGACTGGTCCATAGTAACCGCGTGCCGCCAGAAACCACAAGAGGATGTCTCAGAGTATTTCTCCAGATTTGAAACGGTGTTCTCCGATTACAGTGGACAAGACATGTCCACCGCAACCGGACACCACTTATTTGTGCAGAACTATGTCAAAGGACTACTGCCAGATGTATCCCAGAAATTACAAGCCAGCGAAAGTAGTTGGGCAGCATCTAAACCGGCGGCCATTCTCCAAATGGCCCAGTACTATGAGCATCAGAGAAACGAAAATGACAGGGCTACAGAAAGGAAAAAGAAGGACTTGAATGAAAGGGTAATGGTAGCACAACTCCAGGGGCGAATACAGGAAGGGAGCAATATAGGGGAGGATACCAGCAGAATACCCCTAGAGTACAGCCACCTAGAAACAATTCATCGACATCATATGTAGGACGCCAAGACCTAGGACAGGATCAATGTGCATTTTGCAAAGAATATGGACACTGGAAAACCCAATGCCCGGCTTTGTTAGGAGCTGGTAGGGGCAGAGGGCGAGGGAAATAGCAAGTGGACAGAGAGGAAGAGGACGTGGGAGAGGGTACGCGAGTGAAGCAAGCGAGGAAAGGCCAGGAAGAGTGAACACATTCGACCATCCCAAACAGAATCAGTACCAACAGACAGATTATGACAATACGTACGACTTTGCATAGGACAGCCAGGGGCAAGGGAGGGATCCAGTCGAGCTCTATGTTGATCAGCAAGGCCCTTATGTTACCGCTGAGGTCCTGGGCACAAAGTCGCCATTTCTGGTAGACACGGGAGCAACACGTAGTGCACTATCCAAACGACTGATTCCAAGGGCACCCTTGTCAGGCTCACATGTGACCTCAATAGGATTTGACGGTACGCCCTCCACCAACCCTTTGTCCCGACCGATCCCTTTTAACCTTGACAACAATAGCGTCGAAACGACATTCCTCCTCTCTTCCAACACCCCAGACGCCATTATGGGTCTCGACCTTTTGAAACACTTCCATGCGACTATCAGATGCTCACCAGACGGAGTGCGTGTCATCCTGTATGACAACCCCCAACGCCATAGAGAGAACCCTTTTCAGCACATGTTTTCCATCTCTGAGACTGACACATCCCTACTGGACACTTTGCCATCACACTAATGGGCTAGGGCTGATTCAGACGTAGGACGAATGATGATTGACCCAGTACACGTAACAATACGACAGGTCGCAACCCTACCGAAAGTACCGCAGTACAAAATATCGCCAGAGGGTGAGAAGGCACTGACAGAGATCATACACTCTTTGGTAGAGGCAGGGGTGGTAGAGGAAGTAGTGAGCAACGTTTGTAACAGTCCCATACTACCGATTGTAAAGAGACAGGGAGAGGGAGACGGAAAAGCCTACCGCTTCATCATTGACCTGCGGGAGATAAACAAAATCGTAGTGCCACAATACCCAGTAGTTTCCTACATCACGACAATTTTGACTTTAATCCCCTCCACTGCCACCACCTTCACTGTAATTGACCTCAAAAACGCATTCTTTTCCATACCTATACACAAGGACAGCCGCTATCTATTTGGATTCACCCTAAACTCCCGTTCGTACAGATTTTGCAGAGCACCTCAGGGGTACACTGAGAGCCCAAGCATCTATAGCCAGGCGCTTAAAAGACAGTTGGACGCCATACAATTGCCAGATGGAGTGGCACTAATACAATATGTAGACGACATCCTTCTAGCAGCGGACACCATACCAATAGCCGTCACAGCCACCATCAAACTACTCCATTTTCTTGCTGAGAATGGTCACAAGGTCTCCCGAAAGAAATTGCAGTTCTGTAAATCACAAGTGACCTATTTGGGTCACCTTTTATCCAAAGAAGGGAGGAAACTCACGCCTGACAGGATCCAGACAATTCTAGACACCCCTGTCCCCAAAGATCAGAAACAAGTCCGCTCTTTGATAGGTCTCACTTCATTTTGCCGACAGTGGTTACCAAACTTTAGCCTCATTGTCAAACCCCTTCTCTCCCTCCTAGCTAAAGACATCCCCTCACCTCTCCCCTGGACCCCCGAATGCCAGTCAGCCTTTAAAGAACTACGCAATGCCCTTTGTTCAGCGCCTGTCCTAGGAACCCCGGATTACTCCAAACCATTCTTCCTCTACACGCACAAGAGGGAAGGATGTGCATTGTCTGTCCTAACACAATCAATTGGTCACAAACAACGCCCTTGTGCATATTTCTCTGCCACCCTCGATCCAGTAGCCAGAGCGCTGCCAGCGTGCCTGCGCGCTGTGGCAGCTGCAGCAGTATCTATACGCCAGAGCGAAGGAATTGTACTCTCCAATCCAGTCACTGTTTTAGTACCCCATGCAGTCGACACACTACTAAACCAGACCAAAACCCAACACTTGACTAGCGCCCGACTGACAGGATATGAGTTGACCCTGCTAGCACCGCACATTACCCTAAAGCGATGCACCACCCTCAATCCAGCCACACTGCTACCCCTACCCGAAAATGATCCTAGCGTGACTCCACTACACGACTGTGTGACACTAACCGATGAACAAACAAAGAGTAGAATAGATCTCAGAGGCACCGCCTTTCTAGAACCAGATGGAGAACTATGGGTGGATGGTTCGTGCATCAAACTCCCCGACGGCACCACCTCAGCTGCATACGCTGTCACCACAGCCCGAACCGTTCTGGAAACAGCCCGTATTCCCCAACGTTCAGCCCAGGCTGCAGAACTCATTGCCCTCACACGAGCATGTATCTTAGCGACTGACACGACAGTTAACATATACACCGACAGCCAATATGCATTCGGGGTGGTTCACCATTTTGGGATCTTATGGAAAGAAAGAGGGTTCCTGACTTCACACGGTACACCCATCCTGCATGGAGATTTAGTCTCCGCCTTGACGCAAGCAGACCTCCTCCCCAAGAAGTTAGCAGTGATAAAATGCCAAGCACATAGGAAAGTGACTGATCTCATTGGACAGGGAAATGCACTAGCAGACGTTACTGCCCGAGCCACGGCAGGAGACAGAACTACGACACGAATGTATGTGACCAGGTCACAAGCTGAACGATGGACTGACGCTAGGACCACTGTAAGGGACATACAGACTACAGGCACACAAGACGAATTGACCGAGTGGGAAAAGGTGGGACTAAAAGACGAGGAAGATTGCTGGAGAACTAAGGACGGAAATAAATGGCTGTTACCCAATGCCTACCTCATCCCCATATTGACCATGGCACATTTACCAGCACACATAGGCTCCACCCCCATGATTGAACTAATCACCAGAGTATGGCATAACGTCAAGATAGCAGAATCTGCAAAACGCCTAGTACAACAATGTATAGTCTGCCTACAACACAACCCAGGGAAGGGGACAGTAGTACCACAGGGAGGGTTTGGAGTCCCTGACCACCCCTTTGAAATCCTTCAAATGGATTACATTCAACTAGAGAGATGCCTTGGTATAAAATATGTCCTGGTGGTTGTGTGCGCTTTTAGCAAATGGGTGGAGGCATATCCCACCCGCGACAATACCGCCTTAGCCACTGCAAAAGTATTGCTGAAAAAATTCTTCCCCCGATACGGCCTTTGCAGAATTTTATGGAGCGACAACGGCCCCCACTTCGTAGCCGAGGTGATACAGAACATACTGAGAGGGTTGGGGGTAAAACAAAAGTTCCATGCCGTCTTCCACCCCCAATCAGCGGGCCTGGTAGAGAGACATAATGCAACGTTGAAACTAAAACTAGCCAAAATAGTTGCCAGGACCGGGTTGAAATGGCCCAACGCCCTCCCATTGGCATTGTTATCGATGCGCTCCACCCCAACCAAACACCGACTGACCCCGTATGAGGTGGTCTTCGGCAGGCCTATGAGCATTTGGGCGGCACCAAGACCCACCTCCATTAACGATGTCCCGAACATATTAATGTCGGATTCCTTGCATAAATTGACAAACGAGCTAACAATTATCCACCAACAGGTGCAGCAAGCCTTGCCTGACGTATCCAGGGGCGCGGGACATGAAATAAAGCCAGGCGACCATGTATTGATTCGCAACTTCCAAAGAACGAAGAATCTGGAGCCTAGGTGGACGGGCCCCTGGCAAGTCTTGATCACCACCCGAACTGCCCTCCGAGTGGAAGGAAAACGAAACTGGCTGCACGCTCATCATTGCAAACGAGTCCCTCCAACCCTGGCAACCTGTGAAGGGGTGGAGGTGCAAGAGGAAGTACTCGCGAGAGACCGACCAGCTCTGAGTTGCTACCCACAAGAAGACACCCTCGAACTATCAGAATTTCCCGACCCCATGGTGCCATCCAGGAAAGGGTACAACCTAAGATCGACGAAAGGAGGGAGCTCCAACGACCAGGCCACTAAGTCAAGGTCTCAGATCAGTAGCACAGTCAAACAACGCTACCAGGAAAGCGCCAGACAAAAGTCTGTGGTCCTAACAGTTGTTGAGCTCCTCGAAGATGATGGAAGAAACTGAACACCTTCAAAACCACCGCAAAGACACCAAGACTGCTAACCTGCACAGCACAAAGACAATTGCACTTGTAGCCGCATTTCTCACCTGTCTCCTGCTAATGGTCGCACTCTGGATCATTGAAGAGAATGCACCTGCATACAGAACATTGTCACCCACCATGCAACCAACCACCAAGAAAGAACACTACCTGGTATCACTACCGCCACATCTCCGAGAACGACGCAAAGAATTCTGGAATAATTCTTTCGTGCAGATTTTGCACCAGCACAATCTTGCCACCAATGCTACCAACTGTTGGGTCTGTGGGCTGTTACCACATGCCACTGAACATTCCATCCCTTTCATCCCTTCGCCCTTTTCTATTCACGGATCTTGCCTTGCCTGGATGATGCTCCTACAAGAAAGTTACAAAGACAATGCCACTTCCGACGGAACAATCGCCCAGTTCTACAACGAGTTCTGGCGAAACAAAACAGGAAGGACAGCCGCCCCCTTCTGCCCTCACACCTTCAATGCGACATTCCAGATTAATGTCCCCTCCAAAGAACGAGTGGAAATGCAAGTGTTCAATAATCCTAACTGAGCCACATTTTCCTACCTGAAGAAAAGAACTGCTGCAACACTGACTGTGGCCCTATCTGTGGTGAACGTCTCTGGCCTTGTATGCATTGAAGGCCGTGGGACTAAGAATGTGGGTCACAGCACCTGTAGCATTGTAAGGACTTTGAACACTGCCAACCCCCAGCGCTTGTTGCATCACCCAATATGTACTTTGTTTGTGGAACCAAAGCCTACACCTGACTCCCAAGAAACTGGGGGGCACGTGCTACATCGCCTTTGTTTTGCCACCAACCTACACGGCCCCTGCAGAGCATCATCGAGAAAAGCGTTCTAAAGACATTGATCAAGCAGACTCTGCCTCATCACAGTTCCTCGACGCAGCAAAAGGGCTCGTCCCGCTATGGGGTCCGATGGCAAACAGCCGAGCCATCAGACATCTGTCCCAAGCGGTAGAGACCGCCCTGAACGTCACTGCTGGCATCCTCGCCAACAACACTGCTGAGCTCCAAGCGATCCGTCTGGTTACCCTGCAAAATCGCATGGTCCTGGACGTGGTACTAGCGGACCGTGGAGGAGCATGCCGCATCATCGGTGCCAGCTGCTGTGTATACATTCCTGATAATTCACCTTCTGTCTATGAAGCAATCGAACATCTCCATAGACTATCTTCAGAAATTCATCAAGGATCAGAGACTTGGACAATTGGAAGTTGGCTTTGGGGCATCTTGAAGGAGTGGGGTTGGAAAATATCAATGATTCTCTTGGTCCCAGTATTGACAATATGTGGTTGTTGTTTGGGTATACACTGTATACCACCTTTGTGTTCTCTTTGCATAACTACCTTGCACCCTAAGACTATGGACACTCAGCTAACAAAAATGAGAGTAATGTATGATCAAGAGATACAGGACATTATGGAGATCGAAATAGACTGACAAGCTGGCTAGTTATGTTCAAAGGGGCCACTGTTAAAAGCAAAACGACAATCGTGAACATTACCTGCGCCATCTTGTCTGGTGGAATTCTATGTGCACATAAGTTGCAGTCATTTTAATCTATCACAGCCATTTTGTACTCTGTTGGTCACCTTTGTTTCACCCTGCCCTTACTAGCATCCCTCTGACCCTCTGACCGACCTGGTACGTGTGCTGGGGGCTATAAACTCTATTTGCCGCAACAAACCTCAGCGCCACTTGCTGCCACAAACTCGTTTTTCCTCTCATCTCTGTTTTCAGGCAAACCTTTGGACACTCTACCCCTCACTGCACCTAGTTACACAAACAGGTTCCAAACACCAAAAAGACTCTTGCAACATGATTTATTGCACTGCAAACAGCAAGACTTGTTGTTACCAACAATGGGACCTGTTTTTATCAACAGAACGGACTCTTAGATCTGGCCGGTCTCACATGTTTTAGACCCTGAAGCAAGGTCCAGCTGCAAGATAAGATTGTCTGTTTGACCTGGGTGGGAAGAGAATTACTGTTGGGCTTGTGTGACAACCTGCCCGGGGCGGGGACCCCAGGCTTGTGTAACCATGTTGATGAAACCAATGCATTGTGTCAAACCTGTATAAAAGGAAGAGCCAAAGGAGTTATCAGCAGAACACCTCCCTCAGACATCCCGGTGTCTGCAGTTGACGTGATCTCCTCATGAGAAATAAACCTTTTTCTTGTCTTCCAGTTTCCAGCGCTTGCCTCATTATTTTGATAGCGAACCCAAAGTGAATTAGAGGTGGAACCCTGCACCGGGCAGCATTGAGGGTCTTAGAAGACTCGCTGCCTTTCACAATCCCCATTGCTAGAGGTGGATTAACTCAGCAACATCAATAATTGTTTTCTCCTCATTCATGCACCTTCATACGTAAAACCCCCAGAAGTCAGTCATACTGCTGAGCCACCCACCACGAACCTGCATCCCGAAGTGAAAAACGATGCATTACCTACTAGCACTTCTGGTGCAGTTAAGGCTGCGTGCCCATTGCCAATTACCTTTTGTACCCGATCGACTAATCCAACCACTGACAATATGCTGCCTACTGACATAGAGATCTGCAGACGCCTGCCTATACTTAGTAATGAGGCAAACAACAGCTTAAACATAATCTCCTGGAACCTGGCGGGCATACTTCTAAAATTACAAGACCCTGCATGGTGATGGAAAAGACCGTGTATGTGTCACGCGGCTGTCCCAAGAAATGGTCACAGATCTGGAATAAATGGAACGTGAACAGAGGGAATATTTGTGAGCCCCCCAGGCACATGGGCACTCGACACTAGACGAAGAGTAACATAAGGTTAGATAGCATACAATAGTTATAGATAGAATGTATGATACAACGAACTGTATCCCGTGGTCACAGTAATGTTTGGAATGTATTTGGAATGTATCTATGATGTCAACAATAAAAAGAATTTAAAAAAATTTAAAAAATTACAAGACCCAGAATGGCATTCCTTTATATGTAAAAATGACATTTGTATTTTCCAGGAGACTTGGGCAGTGGATAGGATACACATAAATGGCTACACGACCTATAGCGTGGAAGCCAAAGCGCCCAAAAAAATGGGTAAAGCCAGTGGGGGACAGATAATCCTCGTGAGGAATAACCTAGCCTGTAAATATAAACAGTTGACAATTAAATCACAAGATATATTGGGGATCCAGCTTATTTTCCCAACAGGTCTAAACCTAACGATGTTTAATATCTATGCTAGGTCTGAACCCTACAGTAGCGAGTCCCCAGTATTATCATTGTTAGATGACTTGGTGGGAGCATACCAAAGCAATTCTAAGATCATAGTTGCTGGGGAATTCAATGCCGCTTTTGAACCCTCCCCTTTACTAAGTATTTTACTGTAAGAGGAGAATGAGATTTGGGGTATACCCAATCTGGAAACGGCCAAAAATTGTCATCGACCAATGGCTGTGTCCCTGCAGTTAGCATCATTGGTCACAGGAAGGAGATTGAGGGCATGTAATGGGAGGAATGCGTCAGACATAAATAGGGGTGCCAGCACAAGCATCATTGATTATATTCTAGTCGACGTTAGAATTTGGTCACTAGTTGAGGACATGTTAATTGCCCCGAGGACTGACAGCGATCACAATCCTTTGCTGCTAAAAATGATGGGCTCCGCATTGGACAGGCAACTATCTAGTTGTCTCTCCAGGACGGGTGAACCTCTCGTAACCAATAACCGTAGAAGAGCCACCTGGCCCAAAGTATTTGCAGACCTGCACCTATATGCTAGGATCTATGTATTATTTACACACTTTTTGTATGGCTTGAGCAGCAGCCTTGATTGTGTATATCCCCCTTGGCCAACCTCCATACTATCAGTGCAGAATGAATTTTATGGAGCACTGCAAACCGTATTCACTAAAAATAGCTCTGGTAGTAGGCCCGCTAGCAAAACGAACAACAAATGGTTTAATTGCGAATGCAAATCAGCAAAGGGGGAATTACAGCTAGCAGTTAAGGAGCATAGTCAGCTTGGGGTACCCCTGGCATGCAACAGATATAAAGCTGCACTTGAAAAAGCAAAACGTGATTTTGCAAATAAAAATTGGCAGGACTTGGTACTAGCTGCCAGATGCAAAGACACCCGCCTGTTCTGGCATATCCTTGCAAAGGGTAATTCGGAAAATACAAACACTCTATAGCTATCACATCCAGCCGGAGGTTTGGGTTGAGCACTTCTCTACATTATATTCCAGGAATGTGGACGCTGACTGTATACATAACACAAGAACTGAACAAAACATTTCTAACATCCTTCCTGTCATGCCTATGACTGGCACAACACTAGTTTTTAGCTTGGATGATACTTTGTCAGCAATAAAGAGACTTAAGGCAGGAAAGGCCCCTGGCTCCGATCAGATACCGGGAGATTTATACAAATCGGAACCCATGATATGGGCTCCATATATAAATCTCTTGACAAACTGCATATCGGCTGGTGGGGCTATTCCACCAACCTGGAGGGGAGCTGAGATAATTACTATACACAAGAAGGGAGACATTTCTATTCCCCTCCAATTATAGACCCATCAGCCTGATTGATAACCTGCAAAAGATCTTTGCACAACAAAGTCTGGACAAACTCCAAATTTGGATAGAAGAGAAGGCGATACTGTCCCCGTACCAAGCAGGCTTCCGCTCCAAATCAGTACATGTGATCAGGCTTTTAGATTCATCCTGTTAACATGGAAATATGTGCTACTGAAAAAACAAAAACTTTACGTAGCATTTGTCAACCTAAGAGCTGCGTTCGACTTAGTACCACACGAACTGCTGTGGAAAATAATGCTTGACCTAGGGACCCCCATAGATCTGGTGACTTTGATTGCTAGACTTCACATTGACAACTATGCCCAGGTTAGATGGGGAACAAATGGCAAATTATCTGACAGAATACCCATACAGCGTGGGGTGCGTGCTCGCTCCCACACTATTCTCCCTGTTTATCAACGATGTGGCTAATAGTCTATTGGACTGTAGGAATGACTCTCCCGTCATGAATGGCACAAAAGTCCCAATCCAGCTCTTTGCAAATGATTCTTTACTTATTTCCACAACCCCAATGGGCCTACAAACGTTAGTGGATACGTTTTTAGATTTCTGTAAGAGCAGGAGTCTGGAACTTAACGTTGCCAAAACCAAATGTATGGTGTTCGGAAAAGCTAAGGGTAAACCACGAAAGGTCAGGATTGCTTTTGAACCATTGGAGCGGGTGAAAAATGTTCACTACCTAGGGTTAAGACTAAGCAACACACTCGGCTGGGAGCAACAACTGGATAAGAGCAATCTTACCCTTTGTCACAGGTCAAAATCAATACTGAGATACCACAGGCAGTCTTACAGCCGATCGCTGACTCCAGCACTAGAAGTGTATCGAGCAAAAGCCCAGAGTGGAGCTCTGTATGGAGCAGAGATATGGGGGTATATTAACACAAATAAATTAACGATATCTGAAAACACCTTCGCTAGATCCCTTGTCTCAGTACCTATCACTACCCCTCTGATCCTATTGTTTTTTGACTTAGGAACAAAAAGAATAGGTGATATGGCCTCATTGAAACCCTTAACATACTGGCTACGTCTGTGGATAACACCACAGCTTTCTGATTACTGTAATTCCCTGAGGGAGGTTCTGATGATTAGCGGTGCCAAAAATCTACCCTGGTTTAAACATGTAGCAAGTTGGTATAAATCACCTGGTATGTCGGAAATATGGGAACACCCAGAGAGGACAACTAGAGGAGGTCTACTAAGGCTCAAGACTAGGTATTGGGTGGCTGTGGGAGAGCACTATGTCTCCAGATCAGCAAATGGCCAATTAACATCGCAATTCCTAAGTGCCAAGTCATGTCCTAGTTTTGAACCATTTTTGGACCAAATTACACTCCCTCTTGCCAAAAGTCTCTATGTTAGATTCAGGTACGGCAACCTCTTATTAAGGTTCCCTAGCAATCAGGCTGTTGGATTATCAGTAGAACTATGCCCTGCCTGTGCCAGAATTCAAGAGACAGAAGAACACATACTCGTTTTCTGCACAAAATACCAAACGATCCACAGGACGTGGATACGACCGATCTGTTTAAACACTGGAGTTAGGCAACATCAGGCTGCCTACAGAATCCTGAAAACAGATACTTCAGGACCATTAGTTTTTGCAGTCAGTCGTTTTTTATTCTCCTTTTGGATCAATCGACAGAAGTTTTTATCCTAGGCTCTGTTAATTGCTATTATCAGAATTAATTTTTGAGATTATGAAATGTTGGGTAGCTGAGCAAATGAATTGGGTATTGTATAAAAGATTTCACTCCAAAGCCTCCCAAGTGGTGTGCCTCCCAATTGTAAGGCTGCCAACAGGACGACTACTTGTTTTAACGTTTTTAACGTTTTTAACATTTTACTCCTGTTCTTTTTATTGTACATTTTAGATGTAACCCAAGAATTTTATCATGTCTCAATTGTTTTTAATCGTAAAATTTTGGATTTATCTGTACACTTTGATGATGGTTTTACGTAAACAACCGAATAAAGTTATTCAAACTAAAAACGATTAGAATAGTTCATATTCAGTTCAGCCGGATATTAAACACAATACCTCACAAGTAAAACATGTATCTTGACTGTGTCCTTTCAATTGGGGAAAAAAACAGTTTTTCAGTGTTGCCTGTTTAGGCATTCAACCACTGTACAGCATTTACAGCTGCCTTAATTCAATCTTGCTGCTATAGTGAATAAAGACCATGTTCCATGTTCCATTGTTCCATTCCTAATGGTGTATCTGTAAGACCGCTCTATGGCCTTCGCCTTGCCACCAGCTGCAATCTTTAAGCCTAATGTAGTTACTAAGAGTTCCACTCCCTTACCTACCTGTGGTGTGACTTGGTACTTACGTCATGTTGGCGAGTTATAAATTAATGTATGAACTAAAAAACGATCTAGCTAAACAAATAAAAAAACAAATATAAGGAGCAGTTCAGCCCTACAGTATCATACCACACCAAAGAAGGTCAACTTATGCCAAAGAAGGACAACTTATGCGCTTGTAAAACAGCATATACCAGTTTTTGTGTGCGTCAATCTTAGGCATTTCACTATTGTGACCACCACTACCCTGAATTTGATTACGTTGACAATGATTATTATTATAGTTATCACTTTCAAAAAAACATACAATATAATTTAGCACTACAAAACGAGTTAACAACCAATCTTTTGTGTTACAGCGTTCTGATACAATTCACCTCAGATCCACATCCACTGAGAACCTTGGCTTAAAACATTCCCCACATATGTCACTCTATCAACCATGCACAACACATACGCTAGAACTAACTGGACCACGCAGAAGCACTTTGAGGCCTCGCCAGGAGTCTGAGGCACAACACAAATGCCACATTACAATTTTAGCAATTCCACATGCAAAAAAACGTCAGCCAGCATGTTGGCAAACAGGAAATCAATGAAAATGCCCAACCATTCCTTTAATATTGGGCAAAAATGGAAAACGTGGGTCAGAGTTTAAACCCAGTTACTACGCAATCAACAACATTTCTTCTCCTTGCGCATTCCATACCAAACATCTGACTCAGTTTTGTTCAGAAGTTCTCTGCAAACGTTATCCAAGTCAGGGTGCTGAATAACGAGTCTGCTTAGCCTTGGTTCCACCTCATGCCTCTTTAATCCACCTCCAGAGCCGCCCTGCCTGTTTTTCTCTCTCTTACAGGTTCTCTTTCATCCTTACATTCTCCCTTTGCCGCGGCTTTTCAGTCTTTCTCCTTTCACCTTTTGTGCTTTTCTCTTTCGCTCCAGATCAAAGTTTATTGAGGAAAAATAAGTGCAGGTTCCCAAAAATCAGTCCCGGTGGCCCCACCTGCACCCACTGGCTCAAATTAAGCACTGCTGCACTTGTTCTAAGCACTGATTCACCACTAATCCCTTTTGGGTTCTGCAGTAGCGTGCTACTCGCCAAAAAAGAGCTTTGACGCCTCGTCATGGGTAGAAAGTGCTATATAAATACAATTACAATTCACTGTACGTGACTGCTATTCTATTCCACAGTAATACTCATGTGAAGATTTGTCCTTTAATCTTTCTAGTCAGCAGTGTCTATTCAAAAACATAATTACATAACTTCTGTAAAATAAGGTTAAACGTTTGCTTGCTACTGATGTGAAATTGTCTTGTGAACTACTGTAAATGCCGACTTTGCATTTCAAAGATCATGTCACCATGCCATCTTGTAAAGCCACAACTGGCAAGTAAAGGTGAGAAAAAAAATGAAGCCAAGAATTGAGTGAAAGAGGAAATTAGAGAGATTGCTAGCAAAGATATTCTGATTGAAATATTGGGCCGCCTTTACAAAGGCACTGTACTTCCCTAATACTGGGCCTCATTTATGAAAAGTGTTGCATCGCTGGGGAAAAACAGCGATGCAACACTTTTCATTGCGCCCTCCTTGCAACACCAAGGATGCGCTATATTTACACTACGGTGCTCCAAGTTGCAAGGATTGACTAGAAATGTCAGGAATCCTAACGTATCTTGTGGCGCACTAATGACGCACCGTTGGAGTGTGTTGCAACTCCAGCAATGTGTCATTACACATGGGGCAAGTCCCATGTGAAAGGCCCTGTATCACTTCTTATGCCTGCCTGAAAAAGGCGTAAGGATTTGACGCAGTCAAGTCACAGAATGGCGCAGTGAAATATCGTAGATTTCACTGCGCCACTTCTACAAGCCTTTTTTACGTGGGAATGCCCACGCTGCATACATTATACCTGATGCAGGTATAATGTAGCGCAGGCATTTACAAGTGACACATCTGCCTAGATGCATCACTTTGTAAATAGGGCGCAGTATGGCGCAACGGCAGCGTAAGGCCTTCATAAATAAGACCCACTGTTTTTTGTACTAGTACATGTATTTTCGAATTGGCCACAAAACATATAAAATGGGAATCTTTGATAATATTAAGGGATTATTTGCATACAATTATCACAAGAAGAAATGACTGTGTGCCCTCTTTAAACTTTTACTAATAGGGAGTTGGACATTTCAGGGCTGATCCACAAAGGTGTGCAAGCATGTGGCCTAATGCCAGAGCTGTCAACTTTTGAGCGGAGGAACTAGGTTCGAGTCTCAGCATCGGCTCAGCATCCTGTGATTCTGGGCAAATCATTTAGCTTCCCCCTGCCTACCAAAAATAAATGTGTCTTTGTGTAATGTAACTGTTGCTCGTGTAAAGCCTCCGATATCTTCAGGTGGAGTTCTTGCTATATAAAACTGCAAAAAAAAATGTTTTAAGTATACTCCGCCAGTACTACTTCTTGTACTCAAAATAGACCGTTAAGGCTGTTCCACTGCTAGTAAGATTCTTATTTTTAGAATAAATTAGTTCCGTGGCCTCGCCCCTTCTCCAAGCTTACTCGAAATGCCGTCTTGAGGCCCGGCCTGCCACAGCCACGCATGTCAACACGATAGCGTGTATACATATATTTAACCCTTAACGTTTACAGCAATGCCGCGACTGTTGTAACCGTGTTTCCAGTCGCTCTGTTTCATACATCTTTAATGGGGTATGTCAGCACGACAGACTAAGAAGGGAGTGTCGCAGTAATGCTCACACTGAGCCCTAACCGCCCAGAGCCCCCTGCCCCTCCCCCGGCCACGACCGTCCGAACCCCTGGAGCTAGAGACGCAACGCTCAGGCGTGGAACTGCCCGGAGATAAGGGACACATGGCCAATGGTTGTCAAGGAGACTAATTAGACAGGAATTTAAAGAAGCCAGCAACAGGAGCTCCCAAAACTAGGAAAACAAAGCTAGTTGTGTTACCAAGAACGTTTTCATATTGCATTGAAAGTGCAGACCATAGTAGGCACGCGAAATTTTCAAAGGAGAGAATTTTAAACCATATTTGTTTTACTTTAGGTAGGTTGCAGCAGGGTTGACCTTTTTGGCTACAACACTGAGATGTTTTATGGGAATTTCCATACAGATGCTCACAAGAGAGATATAAGGCCCATTCGACCCTCTACGGAATGCGGGGATTGGCCGAGCCGCCAGAATCCTAACAATGCTGGCGGGAACATGTGTTGTTTGCCTGCATTCGAGGCTGAGTGAGAGTGTGACGCGGGGACATAAAACATACAATAAAACTGGTGCTAAGGGCCTTATTGCCCACAGGCTAGCGGGGTTACTCCTTCGCTATGCTTGCTTGCCTTCGGCTTAGGTCTTTATTTTCACTGCGGGTGATTAACAGGGCTAATAACATTCAGAAGGGGAATTTAATGCTGTTAAGTCGCTAAGCAGAGGGCAAAAACGAGTTTATACATCCCGCATGACGCTTCATGTAAGAAGAAATTAAGGCATAGAGAGAAAGAAAACGGAAATAAAATATAAGTGTTTAGGGACCCCCAGTGGAAGACCTTGCTATTCCATTATAATAATAATATTTGAAATATGCACGCCAAGTGAGTAAACAAAAGAATGAACTAATGAATGAATGAAGGTGGATTGCCTATAGGGGCGTTTGGGACAGAGCCCGAGACGAGAGGAGGAAACTGACAGATTGGTCTGCTGCTCTAATACTGCCAAGCCTGGCAGTAAGAAGTTCAGAGGAGCAGGGTACAGACACTCTACTCTGGCCATGTGAGGTTGGCAGTGGCACCTTCAGTATCAACCCAATCCTGTACACTCAATAAATGTCTGAGGGGCAGCGTGGAAGGAAGTCAGGCGCTGCACTTTTTTTCAGGATCCAGGGAGAGAAAATATCTCAGCAATAGCCCTGACAGTATCTCAGGAGAGCACCCATGATCCTGCCTCCTCTTCCTCTCATTGGCTGATCACACAGATGAGAATGAGAGGAAGAGGTGGGATCTGAGAGGGACAGAGCACTCAGCAGCCACTGCTGCCTGCTCGCATCCTAGCCCTCTCCAGTGCCTGCCTTCCCCTGTCTCCAGATACACCAGGCTCCCCAATGGACCGCAGCCTGTTGGCCCCCAGCAGTGCCGGATGAAACCCTGTGGAGGCCCCTAGGCAGTCGAAATTTCGGGGCCCCCTTCAATTCATTTTTAGGTCGAGCCTGGGCAGCGCATGCGCTGCTCTGCGAGCCATGCTGTATTGGAGTATGGGCTTGAAGCCCCACCCACTCTCCGCCCATATTTGTCATTGGCTTGTGTCATTTTCCTTCGTAAATGCTGGCTCCTGATTCGTTAATAGGCTTGTTAGTCCCTCCTTAGTACCGCCTTGTCTTCATTTGTAACCTCCCATGAGGACTGGCCCTTTTACTTCTGTTGTTATATGGTATGTCTTCTTTAGTCTGTAAGCACTATTTTCTTTAATGGTTTCTCCGACTGCAGGCACTACATGCTTTCCTGCAACATTCAGCGTGCCATGTGTGCTTTCACGGGGCGCTTTTACAAAAAAAAAAGCATTTGTTTGTCAATTAAACAAACAAATGCTTTTTTTGGTAAAAGCGCTCCATACCGCACTTTCACTTTAATAATGCACGCGGACCTTTCTTTAGACACGGCGCGTCTAAAGAAAGGGGCGTGGCCGCTATTAACGTGAAAGCGCAGCATTGAGCGCTTGTAAACAACAAGCATTTGCAATCCAATAGGTCTCGGATTTTAGATATTGGTATTGTAAATGGCAATGCCTTTTATTATTGCAGGTTTTTTTAAACAGAAATAAAAGGCATTGTCATTAACAATGCCAATAGGTCAAAATCTCGCAATTGTGAGACCTATTGCATTTGCAAATGCTTGTTTTCTATCTTTTGGAAACAATTTAAGAAAGCTTGATTGTCATTTTCTTTCAAGATCAAATCAATATTATTTTGATCTGTTTTCTTAGGCCCCCTAAAAGGAGTGGGGCCCATAGGCCGGTGCCTACTTCGCCTATTTGGTAATTAGGGACTGGCCCACCAGTCACTCTCAAACCTGAATGGCTCCAAGTAGGTTTTAAGTATTCAGCTCTCAGTAGACAGATTTGCTGCCCACGGCTTCCCATCTCCAGTAACCTGGGGAGGCCTAGCACCACATGACTGCTTGGCGTGGGGGCAAAAGTTTTCTCATCTCTCTGCCTGCATGGAAGATGACATGGAGCAGGGCGGGAAGGGATGTAAGCGGTGAAGCCATTGAGCCGGTAGCCAGGTTCACCATTGTCACTGGGAAGGAGAGGGGAGTGGAGCAGAGGGCTTAAGTCGCAAATATTTAAGTAAAAAAGAAAGGGTAAACACATATAACAGACCTGCACATAGGACATTCCTGTACGTAGCATCCCTTCCCTGCCATCTGCCACAACAAGTTAAAAAGATGCAACAAATAGAGGCAAATAGAGTTATTTCCTATAACTTAACACCTGTCAAGATTTTCAGTTTTTCTACCAACAACGTTTCGCAACATTAATAATTTGAAAAAAGTTGCTTCTTCAGGACATAAGGTATCATCAGTTTGACAGCTTAAAAGATCAAAGTAAATGACAATTTAACAGTTGAGGCTGAGGTTTCTCCATAAAATTTAGGTGAACGCAAAAGATGGTAATGAGTTGCAGAATTAGGTTAGTTAAAAGTATAGACTATAGTAGCCTATTGTGAGTAACAGCAATGTAAATACCTAAAGTGCCGAAACGCGTTACTCGCGGTGCTGGTACTCGCATTGGGTAGGGCGCCATGTGAAGCTGGTAGAGCTCTCCTTGTATATAAAGGACTCCATCTTCCAATTTCACTATTCATGTAGAGAAACTGGAAAAGGATTTGGACTTTTGAAGTAATAAGGTAAAGAATAAATAGAAAGCACAGAAAAAGACAGGCTTGTGCTTTCGATGGCACAGTGTCTCAGCATCTTGAAGTAGAGGCTATCCGCTAGAAAAGTGCAGTTCTGTGATCACTGAAAATAATATGTATTATTTTGCTCTTCTAATTGGTATAATCACTGAACCCACTTTTTGCCATTTATAACTAGCTACAGTAGTCCCCAGTTTACGTGAAGCAGCAATACTCAGAAACTGGAGCCTTTAAAATGCAACCTTTAGTAAGAAACTGCAGAGAGAGACCAGCTGAGTTCCTTTCCACATCCCAGTATTGGAATGCTCAAAACACAAATCCAGATGAAGGATGCTCTGTTTTTCTAGATCAAGGTTTCAAAAGGGATTAATAGTTTCTTTATCTACCAGGAAGGTCTTTAAGAAGTTAGGGTGTTCAAGAGTCAACCGATGTCACTTGCAGGCAAAGGTTGTGTGATGTCACTTCTATTACCCCCGGCATTCTGGTGAACCGATGGTCACGAAGACCTACAGAGGGATTCAATCTTTTGACTTTTGTTGGCTTACAAAAGCTGTGTATTTACACTTCTTAAATCTGTTGCTCTCTGCTTTGTCTGTGCCAGGGAGATGTCTGTAAACAAGACATTTTAGCCTCCACACTGCTATGAAAGCAGGATACACACTACACTGACGTTTCCCTCTTAAAACTTCCCGGAACGATTAGCCATTTGTTTGTTTAGCTGACCTGGCCTGTCCTGGTGGTGTGCGCCTTTGTTTACTCCAGATCAGATTATGGTGAATCTGTTCCTGTGTTTCTGTCCAATTTCAAAAGGCTAAAAAAGTCACAGCAACATATAAGTGCAGAGGAGCACAGTCCAGAAAGCAGGGGGGAGATCACGTGACAGGAGCGAGACAGGGAGGAGCAGACTCTGGGTAAGAAAGAAATGATTGGATAACACACCTAGGCAGACAACTAATGACTATAAAAATATTCTTTTTCCTGTTCCGGCAGAGACACCCAGGAGACCTCGCTAGCATTTAAGGCTTATCAAGGTCCTACGCTGCCGCGGTTACTTTTTCCAACTACATTTGGAACAACCTTCTTTCGAATATCTCAGAGGCTTAGCTAAGCCCCGTGCTTTTCAACCCTGTTCATCGCCTGCTTCACGCAGGTTGCTAACATACAGGTCCTTTCCAGTGAGGCACTTTCTGCCCATGAGCTGGTCATCATTACTATTGCTTGGAACTATCCTCAACAGCCTTGAGGAAGTCTTTTGACGAAACATGTGTCGGCTGCCTGTTTGTACTGAAGATAACATCTTGACCAAAGAATGTGAATGTCTGTGGAAAGAATAAATCACGTACAACATAACCTCAAGTTTGTAAAAGAAGATTATTTCATTGGATTGCACACTACAACCTTGGACTTCCTCGTGTGCTTCGGTAGTTTTGATTGATGTTTGTATGTCGACCAGGGTCTCCTGGGTTTGGCTATCACACCCTAGGTGGCAGGGTGTTTGTAGCAGGCAAGCACCATATCAAAATTCAGTCTGCTACTTATATTGACTTCCCAGAATGTATCTGTGCGGCTTAGGATGTGTGTATTTATTTGCGAATCCACCACTTTTTTGTATATTATACACAGTGACATCTTTCAATACCAGTCACAGTGTAAATGCTCAGATTAAACAAAACTGTGAATATTGCTAAATTTGTGCACTCATGCTCCATCAGCAGCCCACGCCAAAAGGTCAATCTAATAGCATGGGAATGGTGTAATGTCCCTAACATTGGGCAATTTTAGAACGTTTGTTTGTGTTTGGATATAGCCTAGAGAACATATGCATTGTGTAGTTTGCTAAGTCATGGACAGTGGCGGTCACTTCAACAGGTGGGATAAAATATGAAGAAAAACCATAATTATGCACTAAAAGCAAGTGATCAAAACCCAAAATGGGCAAAGATTCCTCAAAAAAGAAAACCGGGCAATGGACAACCTTAAACTCCAGTAGACAGAACAATACACACATCCAAGCAAATAATGCTCTACACAGATCCATTACAGGCTCTTGCGGGCCATTATACTATATAAGCAAAAACAATAGGATGATGGATGGGGCGCTGAAACTTTTCAGACACTCACCCCCAGTCACTATTAGATCTGGGTTAAATCCATCATCATTCCTCTGCTCACTTTGCCATCCCAGTTCAGACCCAGCCATATGCTAATCAGTCTTGACCCTATTCCGCATGGAAACAGTCCAGCCTGAACTGCCAAGTCAGGTCCTCCCAGGACCGGAAACAAGCATCCTGGAACCGGTTTCGGGGTAACATTTCCTCATCACTAACAAGAAAAAGGTACCCCCTAGGACTACTTTTAGATCTGGGAGAAAGGGGAAAATAAACAGTAAATAACTAAAGAAACTTCCACATGACCTGTATTGCTTCTATGTGGGCCTACTTAGCCCATGGAGCCTTAGTAGGCCCACATAGAAGCAATACAGGTTGTGTGGGAGTTTCTTTCGTTATTTACTGTAACACCCCTCATCAGCCAGGCTAGCTTGAATCCAGTGGCAAAGTGAGCAAGGGACCCACGTCTGGGCATACCCTGCCAACCTAGGGCAAACAAAGCAAACACGATAGGATGATAGACAGTGCGCTGAAACTTTTCAGACACTCACCCCCACCCAGCCATATGCAAATCAGTCTGGACCCAGCTCCTCATGTGAACAGTCCAGTCCAAACTGCTAAGCCAGGTCCTCCCTGGACCGGAAACAAGCATCCTGGGACTGGTGTCTGGTCCCAGGATGCTTGTGGGTGACAGTTGGCACACATTATAACATATATGTGAAAAGACTAAATCATAAGAAATAATACGTTTTTAAGGTGGATGCAGGCTTATAAAAGAGGTAAGGCCCACAAGACAACACTGGAAGTGCATTACTGGGGTCAGAGGCTACACTGATGCACTATTAAACATTCTTTTGATACTTCACAAGGGCTTAACAAACAGTATAAATATCTTTGATTAGGAAGGGGCTTTGTGAATCGAAGCTCCCATTTGAAATGGATGTGAAATCTGCACAAAGAAAGTTAATGATTGAATAGGCAGATGTCGCTTTCTCATTGACTCAGATTTTATAGCTCTTGGGATAATTGTTTGTGTATTCCCTTCAATTTAGTGACATCTCCAGGAAGTGGATAGTCACATGTTATGGGTATGGGTGAGGAGATGGCTGTGGGTTGATTTATTTTATGATTTAAAAAAAGGTTTTTGGAACTGGTTGCTGACAGTGACAACCTGTTACCCTAGCTCTGATTCAGGACATACATTCTCTTTCAAATACCTTATGCTGAAACACTAGAGAGTGCTGTATTTGAATATTGCAGTGGACTGGAATGTGATCAGCCATAAAATATATTGATTTGGATTTGATAGAGAGAGACACAACACTGATGCTTGACCGTTAGCACTGCATTTGGTCGTTAGTGGGCAGAGAGGCACGTTGTGTTACCTGTTGCAACAATGTGGCATTTTTAGGTTGAGTTTATCAGACAATGCAAGTTGTCTAGTTGTGAAAGATTTATTGCAGGCTTGCTTAGAACTTACAGGTGCTTACAGGTGGCCCATTGCTTACTAATAACTGGCTTTATTGTCACGCTCATTGGCTTGCTTCTTAGTCGATGGCTTTCCTTGTCCCAGTTTGTCTATTTTGTATTCGTCCCTCTCCTGGAGCATAGCTTTTTAACAATCTCATGACTGGCCGCTTTAATCTTTCTACTGCTTTCTTTTCAGGAACTTTGTTTCTTTTTGGTAAGCACTCCATGACAGTGCATGTGTTTTCCAGCTGTCTCCCTAGTGTGATTCTCTCTTCCACACAGTGGTGTAACGAAACTGGCAGGAGTCCCCCTGCAAAGTGAATGGAGGGCTCCCCCCAAGCTCCGGACCCAGCCAGAAGCTCTTAGGCCCACCCATACTGGAGAGGGCCCCCTGGAGCTCGGGCCCTCCCACACTGCTGGGGCTAAGGGGCTATTGTTACACCACTGCTCCCACACCACACTTCATGTTGCTTTCTCACCCATGTGCTTCTCCGCCGCCCCAGCACTCTGCCTTGCACTCTCCCTCATGTGCTTTTGCCTTGTGCTCTGTGTTGCTTTCTCACTCTTGTCCTTCTCCACCTGCTCCCTTGTTGCACTCCCTAGAGTTCTGCTTTTCCCCTCCTCACACTGTCTACCTGCTGCACCCCCCACCAGCTTCTTTGTTGCTTGCACTCACGCGGCCTTTTTAAAAAAAAAATTAAAACATTTTTTATTGCGGGACCAGGCAGCAAAATGCTGTTGTCCTCTCTGCCCTAAAAAGGGCTTTCATGGTACTTTAATTTATTTGTGTTTATTTACTGATCTAAAATAGATTGGTAAATAATAAACGGCACCTGCGTCATTTAGAAGCATGCGCAGACATATGTCATCAAGTATGTGCGTGTCTAAATCACTCAGGGTACGGGTCCACGCCCAGACATTCTCATCTCAACAATAAACATTAGCCAAAACATGCCAGAACATACTAGTCCAAATATTATTGAAATCAATACAACAAACTAATACAGCCAGGATGTCAATTTCTAATTCCTCAGATACATTAAAATCGTAGATTTTCAGAAAAGTACAAGAGAAATATGGAGACTGGGTCCAGGTTCTGTAGAGTGATTATCAGAATGACCTACTGTTTATCTTTGCAGCGATTGGTTGACCAAAAATATTTGGATAGTTTCTTTCATGTTGATGTGCAGCCACTTTTGCCTTTATACATTTTATTATTTATCTCTTATTTATGCAGTAATACAGCTTAAACAACTATCCAGCAAGGTCACATAACAGCAATATCTTCCTGAGGAGGGGGGAAGTCACTTCACTATCTAGGTTGTACATGAACAACATTTTAACTCTCCCAGAGACAGTCTATACCCAGTTTGAGCAATAATTTTTTTTTGTATCAATCAGATGACCTCTCTCTTGTTCTGGATGATACCTATATGGTTGACCTTATTCTATTAGATCTTTATGGGGCCTTTGAAAAGGTCAATCATTTTGTTCAGCTAAACTCTCTTTTTGGGACGACCATTGGATCTCATGCTTCCAACACCGGAACAGTTGAATGAATGAGAGACATTCTCTTGGTTGTCTCTTATCCTATTGACAGCTCCCCTGTGAGGTCTCAGGAGGTTCATCTTTGATGCTGGCACTGTTTAACCTTTAAGTCCCACACTTTGCATCGCTAATCTATTCCACTGGCTTTCTATTCTTTTCCTATGCCAGTGACACTCGGTTCATCATCCAGCTGCTGGTAACACGTACAGGTACAGTTCTAGGCTTGTTTCCAAGATCATACCACATCAATTGCTTCATGAATGAGGAACAATTCCCTTAAACCTAACTCCGGTACAACTGACGTTTTGGACATCGATGGTCACCTTCTATCCTGACCTCAGACTGGTGGCTTGCCTCAATAGGATCAGCCCCGATTTCAATTACTAATGTTCTCTGCCTTCGGGTTTCCTTTGATGTCGCACTATCGCTGGCCCCACAAGTCAACGAAGGTGCAGCCTATAATTTCTTCCTACTCAAAAGTCTTTGGGAAATCATTCCTCTTTTTAGAAAAAAAATCAGACCATAATTTCCTCCTGCATAGACCATGACAAGCAACTTCCTATACATACGACTATTTCCGTCAGTCTGCAACTGTTTCAAAACGCTGCGGCCCATTTCATTCTTGGGCTTAATCAATGTGCCACTATCTCTGGTCATCAGGTGCTTCTGCACTGACATCCAGTGGCCAAACCATCCACATTTAAATCTCTGGAAAATTTTGTTCTTCTCTTTGTTCTTTACGTGAATTTAATGAGGAATAAATGCGCTCTCTAAATTTGTAAAGCACTCTGATACCCTCAAACGTCATGTTTGCGGAATAAAAACTATGTAAAAGAAGAAAAAATATATATTTATGTATATATATTTAGTACACTGTATGCCATGAAATGAGAAAAAACCTATGACTTATGCACTAAGGTCTAGTTGTGTAAATCCACCTGTATAAAATAGCTCTTTTAGGGTTCTTTAAAAAATAGGAAAACAACACATGAATTGAGGCACTTTATATTAATCTGCTTTCTAATTTTGCAAGAGAGGAAAAAGGTTATTAAGACCCTTATTCCGAGAGGCAATTTTTAGAACTGCTGCAAGAGCTTTCAAACTCTTATCTGCTACGGATTTAGCTAAAGCACCAGCTGTAGTTGGGCTGTTTTTCTAAACATGCATTGAAAATGAAAAGACTCTTCCAGAGTAGGATTTGTGAAAGTTAAACTTGGAATTTTGATGTACATGGAGATGGCTTGAACATTTTATTTATAGCTATGTTAATAGTTTTCTTTTCCTATGAGTGCACTGATTATACTAATGGCACTGTTTATGTGGACCGGACGGGTGTGCCCCCTGAATATAGGAACAACAATACCAATGGGACTCAATATTGAGGACAGAATAACAAAAATAAAATACTGACAGGTAAGTAAGTCTAGATTTTCCATAACTAACTCCATATACATGTACCTACACTGTATATATATTTTCAAGGTACGTGATGTGGCGTTAGGAATAATAAATCGATAATTTCCTATATGTATTTACCCTTCGATTTTCTGTCCTCGATATTGTTGGTGTCGAGATTCAGTAGTATAACAGAATGGGGGGTCTTAATAAAGTATTCATAGATGGTTAAAAAACAAATCTCTGTGCATCTATCAACAGGCTCTCCACTGACTTTTGTTAAAAAATGTTACACTCCTGCACTGACGCGACACTCATGAGCTGCAGGCCGGCTGACCTGCATAAAGATCCTCAGGTCGCGCATGCGTGGTAGAATGGTCTGCCAAAACGTTTTCGGGCGTAAAATAATCTTCCTTTTTCTTGAAAACAACTAACACCGTGGCAATTCTTGGTATCTGAATAACTCTTTGGTTTTTGGATAGGCAAGTGTCTATGTTATATCCATACATTCATTAATTTGTTCAATCAATAATTGGGAAGATGCGGGGGCGTGGCTTAGCCGGCTGCAAGATGGCCGCACTCTGAGTGGGCTCTGCCGGCCAAGCTCATCATCCGCCAGAATCCTGCAGATAAACTCCCCAAAATTGCCTGGCTTCTGAAAATCTGTCCTCACCATGTTCTGGGGCGTTGCCAGTTACCTTTCTTGGCCCCCCACGCTGCTTCTGCGCTGACATCCGCTCCCGGGCCGGCTCCTCGAGGCCGGGCCTCCTTGCCAACGCCGCCGGACCTGTCTGCCACTTCCTCGCTGGACCGCGCCGCGCCTGGGGCGCCACCCGAGGACCCTCTCACTCAGTTGCTGGGTGCTGCCGGTGAGTGCTGCGGGCGTCGGGGGCTATCGGCGGTGGGACCGGGGGCGCGCTCGCGGCGTCGCCTGGCCCAGAGCTGTTGAACTAGTGCGGGTGCCGCCTGCCTGGGTCCTGGTGCCCGCCGAGATTGCTTCCTGATTGCCGGGCTGAATAGCTTGGGCGGCGCGCCTCCCGTGATCCCCGCTGCTGCCTGTCTCCTGGTGCCGCGGCGCTCGGCCCCGAGGACGACCTTTGCTGTGTCACGGATCCGGCCTCTCTGCGGCCCGCCGCTACCATCCTGATTGACAGCTAGCTCACCGGGGCCATTTCTCCACTCCTGGTTCTTGTGGCGCTTGGCTGGCAGGCCTCCCCGCACCTGGCGCCTCACCGGTTCCCGCGCCGGGCTCTTGAGGGGCCTTGCATCAGTGACTGCAGTGGGCCTCAGCATTCATCCACCCAGGTGCATCGGCCGGCTCGGCCTCACTCCCTGCGCTGCCTTCCCATCTGTACCTGCTGGATCCATCGGCAGCTCGCTTCCTGCCCCCAGGGGTAAGTGCTCTTGCTGTGGGGGCTGTCGCGGCTGGGTTGGGGGCGTGCACGCCGTACTGCGGGGCCTACTTCTGACCGCCAGTATTGCCTCCGCTGGATCTCCTTCTGGCTCTGTGGTGGTTGCCCCCGGGTGTGGGGCCGCATGCCCCCGTGCTTCCCGGCTGCCCAGTCCCCGTGGTGGCACCCCCTCTTTGAGGGCCTCTTCCTGCCCAGTCGCCGCCACGATTACCCTTTGCTGGGTATCGCGGAGTTCTTTCAGCACTTCATCTGCCGGCGCGGAGTCGCGCTTCCCCCGGTCTGCGCACCTATTCTGACCCAAAAGTCCTGACTGGAGCCTCCTGCTGAGGGCGTTCGGCGGGGGTGCGGCCCGGCGCCGCTCACAGATTCCCAACACCTCGCCTGGAATTGTCGTCCCGCTTCGTGTCTTCCTACCCTGGGCCAGCCATTCTACAACTCGGACACGGCCACCTCACCATTGAGTGGAGTCCTCGTCTCACTTTTTCCAACGCCAGCGACTGCCATGGGTAAGGCTGACCCCAAGCAGCCCAAGCTTGCCTTCGACCAGCGTCGACAGACGCGCCAGGACGGCGCGGTCGCCGATGGGGACGTCTCTGCTGCCTCCGCGGAGATGGCCGCCTCTCGGGAGGATGACCTCAAGTCCATTATGCTGGAGGTCAAGTCCGCGGTATCGGATATAGCCACCCAGTTGGAACAGCTGTCCTCTCGCCTGGATGTGGTCAAATCTAGAGTGGACTCACATGACTCCCGCCTGCTGCATGTAGAGTCAAGGGTATCCGACATTGAAGACACTGCCACCCAAGACCGACAAAAACTCCTCCAAATGGACAAAATCCTGGAACTGATACGAAATAAAAATGAGGATTTGGAGGCGCGTTCCCGCCGGAGCAACCTCCGCATTACGGGAGTGCCCGAGTCCACCAACATCTCACGAATGGAGGACTTCGTTGAACAACTAGTGCGCGAATTATTTGGGGACGTGCTCTCTCCGGTCTTCATCGTGGAGAGAGCCCACCGCTCACTTGGCCCTCGCCCAGGTCCTGGACTACCGGCCCGCCCTATTATTGCCAAGATCCTTAATTTCCGGAATCGCGATGCAGTCCTTCGAGCGGCCAGGGAGAAGGGTAAAATCTGCCACCACGGCAATTCCCTGTCGTTCTACCCAGACTACACCCTGGCGGTACAGGCCGCCCGCCGCGAATTCCTGCCTGCGAAGCGCATCCTCCAGAAACATGAGATCCCCTACTCTCTGGCATACCCGGCCAAGTTACGAGTCCGGCAGGGCGCTAAGACACTCATCTTTCCGGATCCTAAAGACGCCCTTGTCTTCGCCAAGAAGCTTGATCGTACCCAGCGCTCTGCTCCTGACACCTCTCTCCGCTCCACCCCAGATAATACCCAGGCCTCTGCGACAGCCAATCTGAGCGACAATGACTGATTCCATCCTCTCTCGTGACTCTGTTTGTTTGCTCTTCTCCCCGAGGAAGCTTCTTTCACTGTCGAATTTATTCTCAATTGCTCTCCCTGGTTTCATGAAGGTTTGCCCCTCACTGTAATGCTGGGTGTTCTGGCGCGCCTGTTCCATTTTTGGTTACTCTCTCCTTTGGTATCTGCCTCTACCTTTGGCTTGGCCACCCTGCTTTTCTCGGCAGGGGTGTATGCCGAGTGCTGCCATGCCCCCGCGGGATGATTCCCACTTTTGCTAGAGACTGTTCCCCTCCAAGTTGCGGTCCCCTGGGGTGGTCGTGGGTGGTTTCTCAACCTGTTTGGGGGGTTGGTGTGGGTGGCGGGAGGGGGGTATTTGGGTGTTTGCATCCTCCTTCGGAGATGCGCTTGGTATTGACTGTTTACATTCTGTTGTTTTTTACTGTGACTCACGAAAATGCACTTCAATATGATCGTGGGGTTGATGTGGACTGCAGGTGGGGGGCCTATGGAGCGTATCTGATGCTTTTATTGGTTAGGTCCTTGTTCTATCGCTTGCCCTACCCTACCGCTCCACATCTGCTATGTTCTGCCATGCCACGTTACTTTATGCACGCTTCCACACTCTCGCTCCTGGGTACGGCACCTCAAGACAACCCCACATTCGCGTTTGGGGCTAGTTGTTCCCCCCTGCAGCCCGGCTTCCCGTCCTCGCAGGCTCTCGACTGTCCTCATGTACCCCCTTGGTTGTTGCCCTATTTACCTTGTCTTCATTTGGTCGGCACTGCCATATGCACCTGCTCGTGGACACGGACCACCCTCACAATACTCCACACTGAGACAGCATGACAGACACTAACTTCTGGACGTGGAACATCCGCGGCCTCAACGACTATCGCAAGGCTCGACTGGTCCACGCACATCTCATCCGACACAAAGTGGACATTTGTCTACTACAGGAAACCCACCTACTTCCAGCATCTGCTGCCAGACTTCGCTCCCGACACTGGGGAGAGTGTCACTCCTCGTTCTACTCTAACTACTCCCGGGGGGTATCTATCCTAATTCGCAGGGGACTCCCATGGCACACTTCCCAGGTAATCACGGACCCCGCCGGGCGTTTCGTTATCCTCCACGGCGCCCTTCAGGCCCAACCCCTGACGATTGCTGCATTATACGGTCCCAACACTGACGACCCAGATTTCTTCACTCAGGTATGGCATCACATCTCATCCCTTGGCCCTGCTGTGCTCCTCTGGGGGGGAGACTTCAAAGTCACACTGTCCGCGGAGTTGGATCGCTCCGGTCCCCATGCTTCCCACCCGCGCGCTGCGGCGCTTCTTAGCTCCAGTCTCACTGAGAACTCTCTGTACGATGCTTGGCGACACCTGCGCCCTGCAGCCCGCGAGGGCACCTGTGTCACTGGCACCCGCGGTTGTTGGTCCCGTCTGGATCTCTGGATCACCTCTCCAGATACTCTCTCCTGGCTCACTTCTGTCGATCATATGGCGCGTACCCTCTCAGACCACGCGCCAGTCCAGCTTAGCCTCAGGCTACCTCAATCCCCTCTGCGTGCTTTTTCTTGGCGGCTTCCTTCTAACGCACTACGAGACACTGTCTTCTGTGACGAGATCCGGACCGCGATCACCAACTATTTTGAGCTTAATGAGGGTTCTGTGGCTTCCCCCTCCACACTTTGGGAGGGGTTCAAAGTCGTCATCCGCGGTGAGTGCATCTCGAAACAGTCCGGGGTCCTACGCTCCATTCGTTGCGCTCTTAGTAACCTGGAAGCAGAAATTAAATCCCTAGACTCCTCCCACGCTCTTGACCCTAACCCCGACACACTAGCCCGCCTTCGCGAGAAACACACTGAATTTACGGAGGAGGCTAATAGAGAGCTCTCCTTTCTGGGCAGGGAGGCTCGGGCACGCCGCTTCGGCGAGGGCGATCGGCCCGGCAAAACCTTGGCCAACCTCCTCCGCCCACCTCGTGCTGCATCTTATATAACAGCGCTTCAGGATGGCGGCCCGGTTCGGACCACCTCAGCTGCAGAAATCACGACGAGATTCACTGACTTCTACACGCAACTGTATACTTCGGGGTCCACCCCCTCGCGCGAGGACATTGCCCAGTATTTCGACACCCGTGAGCTGCTATGGCTCGAGAACCACCACCGGGAATTCCTGGACGAGCCTTTTTCTAAAGAAGAAATTCTCGCTGCCATAAATGGTATGCCTGGTGACAAGGCCCCTGGTCTAGATGGCCTGCCCGCCTCTTTTTACAAAACCTTCGCCCCGCTGCTGGTGACGCATCTGGCCGCCATGTATAATGAATCTTTCTAGAGTGGTCAATTCCCACCTTCGCTTCGCGAGGCTATGCTGACTCTCCTTCTCAAACCGGATAAGCCCCCTGATCTTCGAGACTCTTATCGCCCTCTGTCCCTAATAAATACGGACAATAAAATATTTGCTAAATTGCTTGCTTCGCGTCTCCTCCCTCTCATGACGCACATTGCTCGCCCAGATCAGTCCGGCTTCATTCCCGGCCGCGCAACATCCCATAACCTTCGGACTATCTTCTCCGTCCTCCACCAAATTAACCCAGCGCTTCCTGCTGTGGCCGCCTTGCTTGACGCCACCAAAGCGTTCGACACCCTGGAATGGCCCTTTCTCTTCTCCCTTCTCACACGTCTTGGCTTCAGTCCAGTTTTCATTCGCAAGATCTCGCTCGTGTACACTCTCCCTACTGCCCGTCTCCGGGTCAATGGATTTATTACTGATCCCATCCCAATCGGACGTGGTACCCGCCAGGGGTGCCCGCTTTCACCTATGCTCTTCGCCATCGCGATGGAGCCACTGGCGGCTAGACTCCGTCAACACCACACACAGAAGGGCATTGGATTTGCGGCCCGTGCCCTCTTGGTCTCCATGTATGCGGACGACGTCACTCTATATGTCCGCAACCCCCAGGAAAACCTCAGTCCTTTGGTGCGCGAGATCATTCGGTTCGGTGGCTATTCTGGTGTTCAGATAAACTGGAACAAATCAGTCCTCTTCCCTCTCACTGACGCTACTACGCACTTTACCCCGGACTACCCTTTCCTGTGGGCGACTGGCCCCACGCGTTATTTGGGTATCTGGCTGAGCAGGGACGTGGACGAACTCTGGAGAGCGAACTTCGGTCGCACGGTGGACTGGCTCGAGTCGAAGATTCCCATACGGAGTCGACTGCCCTTGTCGCTGGCCGGTCGCATTGCTATCGTCAAGATGGTAGTCCTTCCGAAATTTTTATATCTCTTCCTGAACGTGCCTATTCCTCTCACTGCCCACTTTTTTCGCAGGGTCCGATCACTGATCATCTCTCTCATCTGGGCTGGCAGGCAGCCTAGGATCGCGTTTGACACTCTTACAATCCCGATGGCGTGTGGCGGCCTCGGCGCCCCTAACATCCAGCTCTACGCACTGTGTGCCCAGGCCAGCTTCTTGCATTTTTGGCTTCACCCCACTCCTTTCCAACCACACGTGGCAGTCGAGGCCGATCTCGCTGCCCCGTGGCCGCTCACGACGGCCCTGTTCGCCCCGGCCAAACTCCCACGCACCGAGATAGACACGGTCGAGACTTTACGCTGGGCTTGGGAGGGCCTTCGCCGCTATTCCGATGCCCCAATGCTCTCAGCAACTGCGATGCCGATCGTTCGGCATCCGGCTTTCCCCCCTCTACAGCCCTCCGGTATGGTTAAACACGCCACCCGTTTAGGGTTGACCACAATTGCGGACCTCTACCCGGGGAACACTTTTTACTCTATCGCGGAAGATTCTGGTCCTATGGACACTTTACTTTTCTATCAGCTACGCGCAATTTGCAGGGAGCTACATCCCACGTTCCCCCAGCCTCCTCCCTCAATGAGCACGCTGGATTTCCTGTACTCGTCTCCTTATCCTCGGAAGTTGGTAACCAAACTTTACGCCCTCACGCTGGCGGCCACATCCGTCTCCACGGACCGCGCTCGTGCGGCTTGGAGTGACGACCTTGGTGTCGACATCCCCCAGGCGGATTGGCTTTATTGTTGTCAGCAGACTAAGCGCTTGTCCCCAAATTACCGCCTACGCCTTATCCATTTTAAATATTTGCATAGGTTATACCGCACTCCCGTCCAGCTGCACAAGTTGGGACTCATCCCAAGTGATAGATGCATGCGCTGTTCGGCACCTGCGGCGGATTTCTCACACCTTGCCTGGCTGTGCCCTAGGGTCTCCGCTTATTGGCGTGAGGTCTGCACAGCCATTTCAGAGATTACCTCCTCGCCAGTTCAGCCCACTCCCTCGCTTTGCCTCTTAGGCTTTGTTAAATTCTGCCCGGAAAGCCTCACGCCGCCTGATTGCCATGCTGCTTGTCCTCGCACGGCGTAGGGTTTCCATGTGCTGGGGTCGCAAACCTGCTCCCAAGTTTGCCCAATGGCTCGAGGATGCATCGCGTTGCCAGACCATATTGTCTGAATTTTGGGACCTCATGCCAGCTAGATCCCGCCCACTTGATATTTGGGGCCCCCTAGTGTCATACCTCTTGACCCGTAACTCCCCAGGTCCAGCTGTCTCTCCCGCGCTCCCTGCCGGCTCTCCGCCCGCGGCGGTCACTGGTGTAGGGCAGTAATTGACCTTTCCCCTGCCCCTTTCTCCTTCTCAGTTGGACCCGTCCTCTCTCCTATAGATTGTGGGCTCCCTGTCACTTGCCATCACCGTCCAGTCGAGGCCAAGATATACCTGCCATGCTACTGCTCTCTGTTGTTATGTGCTATCAATCCACACTGTTTTCCACAATTGTATCTGTGTATATGGTGCTTTGATTCCGTGCAAGAATGTAACATGTCCATTCACTTTTGTCAATAAAGGTTTTTGAAAAAAAAAAAATAATAATAATAATAATTGGGAAGATGCCACTGCTCACCACTATCTGACCGTAACTCACTGCCTTTTACTCTTAATGACCGGGTGACCATAGACCACCCATTCTTAATTCAGCGAAGATTCCCATGGGGTGTGCAGTCATTTCGGGTTATGTCTCAATTTTTTGACCCACCCAGACATATTTAAGTTGAATACATAATCCAATTTTCACTAACTTGGTGGATGTACATGTTGACGTTTCTATTTTTATTATTTTATTTTACTTCCTCTGCTTTTTTATGGTACTTTGTACTCCTTGATACGTTGTCCGCTGTGTCATCAGACGCTCAGTGGTCCTATTCAACATCTCATGGCTCTTAAATATTACTAGCTAGCACCCCAATCCTCTTGAAGATGTCCAGTCATGGAATTATGCGACTTGATGCATCAACTAAAGTCAAAAGCTAAACAAAATTAGAGATGGGTGGTGCCGTCACTAGGGCTAAAATGTCTTCCTTGAACATCTGACAACGGACCTACTGCAAGTCACCACTGAATCAAATGAATGCCCTCCACATTGAACCACATAGACACCTCTTCCAGAAAAAAAATCCATTATCAATTAGCTGCTCCTCTTTGGGACAAAAATCACAGCTGATTGAATGAAGTAACAGTTCTGATGGACGCTATGGGTATCTAATGGCCTTAAAGTCATTATCTAACATCATTCAGCTCTGAAGTTATCAGATGTCATTCAGTTCTCAAGTTCTAAATCAAACGTTTTCTCTTCTAGTGGAAAAGTTTGATGACAATCATAACTGCTATTAAGCACATTTCCCTGGATACATTTCTGCCTTAAAAGCACATCAAATGCCCACTGGGTTATAGCATTTGTATAGCACTTACTACCTCTATTTTGGGTGCTGAAGTGCTTACCCACACCGATAGAATCCTACATGTTAGAACCAACTTTTGGGGGCCATAGGGCACACAGGAATTACTGGGCCCAACAAAAGTGGTCGAGGCCTTTTACCCCTGATGTCCCGGGCCCACCCTACTATGGATCCTGCTCAGCTGTGACAAGCGCTCCCTTCTGCACCTGACTCTCAGCTGGGTAGAATAGCTCCAGCAGTCAAGGCTCCCTCAGGGGAAGTTCAGGTACAGTTCAGTGTACACAACTCATAACCCAACATGCAGGCAGCACGGCAATAAATCAATTTCCAGTCAAATACTTGTTTTTGTATAACAGAAGTATTTTTATTCTAACAACATTCAAGAACAATAACACAATCCCCTTTAGGTCTGGGCTCTAGTAGTTGTCAGGCTGCTCCCTGTCCTCCCACCTTTAGTGTAATGGGTTTGGTGTTATTCCCTGTTCACTGATGGCTGCTTTCAGGGAATGTAAACTAAATAGGCTGTACTGAAGAGTTTCTGCCTTGTATTCTGCAAGTAAGTTCAGTTTTTTGAGTCTAGGGTTTACCAGCTTCAATGGTAGTATGTCCCCCAGGGCCCAAAGGCCTTGCTCTTAGCTTATCTGCTCCACCGACAAAGTACCCTGCAGCGTCGCGGCACAGTCCTGTTCTGGATCGGCTGAGTCGGGCCACCCGCTGTCACGCGCAGCAGCACCTGGCTGGAGTGGGCTCTCTTCGCCGAGCCAAGCAACCTGCAGTGGGCAGATGGGTGAGGTGCTCTGGCTCCAACGGTCATGTGGTAAGTCCTTTCTCTCTTGACGGAGAGTGGGGGTTGGTCTCCTTGCTCCAACGGGGTTCCGTGGGTGCAGTCCACAAAATGCATTTGAGTTTCACCTTTGTCACAACAGTTTACCGGTCTTAGGAGACAACTCTGGCCCTTTGGCTTCAGCGTCTCCAGCAGCCCCTCCTTGCATACGGTGTCGCCACTCCGGTCTTCACACTCCGGTCATGCTAGCCTCACATGATAGTCAAGGCAGGCCCTCCTGGCATACCGGGTTGCCAAGACACTTCAGCACATGGGCAACGGCCTGATCAGTGCGGGGACTGGTTCCTTCCGCTACTGGCTTTAATCCATGCAACAGCAGCCGCTCCTGGCAAACAGGGTCATCCAATTAATTCAGCACATGAGCAGCTGCCCAATCGGTGCAAGGAGCAGGTTCCCCCACCACAGCCCTCTAATTCAGTTTACTGCGGCCCCTCCTGCCATACAGGGTCACCAGTGAAGTCCAACACACGGACTACAGTTTGATCAGTGCAGAGCTGGATTACTCGCACAGAGAGTCCTCATACCAGGGCTCTCTTCTGGACCTTGCTTCCTCCAATGCTCTCCTCTTCCTCAAGGGCACACCGGTCTTGGCGAGCAGGCAGGCGCTGGTGCTCCAGGTTCCAGAGCAGGTGATCTTGGCTTCCCCCACTCACCCGGCAGAGAGACTAGCAGGTGGGGCCTCTAGTCCTGGTCACAGGCAGAAGTATTGCAGAGCTTTCCCTCCTCACAAAGCCCAGCTGGCTGCTCAGCAGATGAAAAGGTTTGGGGTCTCAGACTTCCCTACTTATAGCTCTTCTCCAGACACAAAAATGTGATTTAGGATCTGGACCTTTGAAGTTCTATATTGGGGTTCTGCTTCTTTCAATTAAACATCTCCACCTTTCTTCTTCCACCTGAAGGATGTCTGTCACAGCAGGCAGGACCCCGAAGCTGATTAACCCACAACAAGATTCATGGGCGTGACCAGAGTTCACACCTGGATGTCAGCCACAGTGATAGGTGCATCAAAGGTCAATCCTGAGCCCTCAGCCCTACTCTTTATGATTCTCTTATCAGCCCCATCACCTTCTTCCTGAGATGTGTCCCAGCCCCTTTCCTTGTGATCTATCACTGAATCAAAAAGCCCCATAAAATGCACAGGGGGAGCCTGGCTCTCCCCTGATCCAGTTTTTGTGCCATCCAGTTTACAGGAATGCAGCAATACACAATTCTGTCTGGGAGGTGAATCCTCTACTCCTCATGTTTTCACCAGGCAGGCCTCGGCTTCCCAAAATGGAACCCAAGGTCCTCCATGTTATGTACTAGTGCAGGCACTTGTGCACTCCGGGTACATTCACAGAACACTCACTGCCTAGCACTGCTGTCCTCATGTATTATGCTACCACCAGCATTCCCACATGCACTCAGCCTGCACACACTATTCAGTACTGCAGTCTCTCTTTACTGCATCAGAATGTGTTATTTTAAAAGCACACCCTGCCAGCACACACACATTTACCATGTGCACACTGTACCGCACTTCATCCCAGGAGTCGTGTATTCCTTGAGAGCCCACATGCACTCAGCACATTTTCATCATGCTCGCACTTCCACATCAACCTGATGATGGCCAGGGGTGAGTTAAACAAACAGCAGCTGAACTTTTAAAAAAAAGGTGAGTGAGTCTGTAGGCCTCACTCCAGTGACACAGGGTAACAAACATTGGCAAAGCCAATAGGTCTTGTCTATGTAAGATATTGTACAACAGCGCTGGCTTCAGGTCAGCATGGATGAAAGTAAAAAACTAAAATTGCTACGACGCTGGCAACGATTTCTGTGTCATATTGCTTTTTCCCTTTATTTTCAGCCAAGTTGCAACATGGCTAAGAAACATTGACAATGTCAACAGATCTCGCGTTGGCTTTGCCAATGCTTGTACATTTCTTTGGGCCGTGGCAGCTCGAAATGTAAGCCGCTGGTTTACCGGTGTCAGGTGCAATCATATTGGTACCGCTCAATGTCTGTGTGGGTGCATGAATCTTTCTCTGGAGGTAGTACCTTTATCCGTGCGCCAAAAATGCGCTGACCCTCAAGACGTAAACAGAACTACAAGGACACTAAACCACAGTATTCTAAATCACTTTTGACAGACTCAGGGGCGTATGTACAAGGACTTAACACCGCCGAAGCGTCAATTGTTTGACGTTACGGCGGCTATTTTTTATCGCCTTATTTACAAGTTGCCCCTAATTGCAGTTAGCAGCACTTTTCCGGCGAAAACATTAATTTTTAATATTGCCACTTCTGTTAGCGAGAGTTAACGAAAATGAGATGCAAGGTGGGCGTTCCTGTGCAAAAACTGCCGCTAACCCCACTTTGCGATATTTACAAGGAATTCCTTGTATGGTGCAAAACCCAAAAAACTGCCTCTAAGTTCAGTAAGAGGCAGTATTTTAAGACCAGAAAATAGCTGGTTCTTAAAATTGGTGCAAACACTTGGGGCCTCATTTCAGAGGTTTTGGTGCTGAACAGCACAGCAAAGAATATTGCTGCGCTGCCCTGCGCCAAAAACAAAAGCTTAGGAATGCGCCCCACAATAAGATAGGGCGCAGTCCTGGGCCTCGTTCATGAAAAGTGTTGCATCGCCACGCCAAGACAGCGTTGCAACACTTTTCACTGCGCCCTCCTTGCAACACCACGGATGAGCCGTATCTACTGTACAGCACTCCATGTCGCAAGGATTTACAGATATGTCCGTATTCCTGACGTATCTGTCGGTGCTAAAGTCACGCATTGCTGCAATTTTGTCGCAAGCATGACGCAACTCCAGCAATGCATGGGGCAGGCCAATCCCTATGGCACTGGGTCACCCTTATGCCTGCCATGAGGCAGGCGTAAGGTTTTGACGCAGTGGCATCCTAGAACTGTCACAGTGAAATCTCATAGATTTCACTGCGCCACTCCTACGAAGCTTTGTTGCATGGGAATGCTCACCTTGCATACATCCTACCTGACGCAGGTATAATGTGGAATAGGGCTTCAGAAGGTCACGCATATGCCTAGATGCTTCCCTTTGTACAGAGTCTAGTTTGGCGTCCAGGGTGTCTGCTGTCACCTTCCCCGGCGGCCAGCGACCCTCAGATGCTCGGTCCACTGACACGGAGGAGCTGCCAGGGTGTCGGCACTGTTGGAGCTCCATCGGTGGAGTGTGCACGCTGCGGTGTTGGCATCTGTAAGCGTTGACGGAGTGGTGATGCTGAGGGAGTTGCCGAAAATGTCTTTGATGGCCTTGATCCAGCTGCGGCTGGGCGGGAGGGGATGGGGGGGCGATGATGGCAGTGGTGTACGGTGGGCGTGGTGAAGGCGTAATGTATACTATGATGGTCGGTCCAAGAGAGTTCGGGGGTGTGGCTGTAGTTGAAGTTCCCGCTGGCAGAGAAGACGGGGTTGAGCTTGTGTCCGGCTATGTGGGTTGGTGCGGTGACTAGCTGCTTGAGTCCGATGTTGGCGAGGTTCGCCAGGAGGGTGGTGGTGTTCTGGTCACTGGGGTTGTCCAGGTGGAAGTTGAGGTGTCCGAGTAGGATGTAGTCAGTGGATGGGAGAGCCTGGGATGCGATGAGGTTTACAATGGCATCGGTGAATGGGGGTTCATGGGCCGGGGGGCCTGTAGACAAGGGTGCCACGGAGGGTGGGGTGGGGGTTGCGCCGGATCTGGAAGTGGAGGTGTTCCATAGTAACCATCGGGTCATTAGAGTGCGTGGTATGTCGGAGTGTGCTTTTTTAGACAATGACAATGCCTCCTCCTGGGCTATTGGGGTGGTCTGTGCGGGTGAATTTGTAGCCACCGTGGATGGTGATGGCAATATCAGGTCCGGATTAGAGGTTGGTCCAGGTTTCCGTGAACAAGGCGATGTCTGAAGAGGTGGCGTCGAGGAGGTCCCAGATTTCTGTTGCGTGTTTGTGGAGGAACCGCACGTTGAGGAGGATGCAGTTGAGCCGGGCTGCTGCACTGTTGGTCGGCTGGGCGGCAGGAGGCGCTGGTGTGCTGATGTGGCAGAAGGTGCGTTTGCATTTTCGGCAGGCGCAGGGTGCAAGGGAATTCTACAGTGATGCTAGATGGCAGGCGGTGTGGCATCCAGGGCTGATGGCGAGGAGGGTGCTGGCGTCGTAGCGGTGGAGTGTCCGAGAGGAAGGGTCCTTGGTGCTGGGAGCAGTCCAGGGGCGGACGGACGCAGACAGGCTTGTCTTTGGCGCACCAGTGGAACGGCCGCTGCCCATGGCTGCACCACAGCCACCATTAAGTAGTGCTACGGGGGGGACTGGACAGCACAGTAAAGGACACTGGAGGTGGCGGGTACGCGGGGGGAGCGGGGGTTGTAAATATATATATTTTTAAATCTTACCTCGAGGCCGGGTCCCGCGTCTTCTGTGTTTCTGCTCTCTTGAGTCTGCTTCCAGGAACAGGAAGCAGGCAGCCAGGTTCCCTCCCTAAGCCAATCACAATGCTGCAATGCAGTGTTGGGATTGTTCTTGAGCGCCGTGACAAGGCGTTCAGCCAGGGGCTGGCGGGGTGGGCACGTTCTCCATGCAGGCTTTAATGCAGTCTGCATTGCGAACAGGGAAGTGCGCATGACTGCTTTGGGCGGGCTGAGAGGGACGACTAAACAGTCATTGCGCACTTGAGTGGGCATACCACTCCGCCCCTGCCCTGTTCTGTGAGTAGAGGAGCCCCAGCCACCCTCCCGCCTCCAAAGGAAACATAGCATGAGAATATCAGAAAGTTATCATCATGTTATGTTTCCTCTTCTAGCACTGCTTGAAAGCAGTGGGGCGACGCTCTTCCGCCATAGCGGAAGAGCCGCCACTGGGGTGCGTCACCCACAGGTGCTAGGCCTGGGCCCGACTCGACCCTCGGGGCTCCTCTGCTACGCGTCCCACCTTCTCCTCACCTGGACATTGACACCGAAGCACAATCCGCTGCACTCTCTCCAAATCTGTGACTCAGCCAGCAGGAGCCTCAGCCAGACAAGATTTCACAAGCCTGGGTACAGAAGTCGCCACCAAGTCCACTGGGGAAATCTCCTGATGCAAGTGATGCAACAGGGCTCCCTTATGCATGAAGTTGCAGCGCTCCCATCACACAAGTTCAGCGCAGCTCAGGGGCCTCACCATCCACAGCGTCCGGCCAGCGCAACATCCGCCGGCATGTGATGCAGAGAGGTGCGGCCCACCATTTGTAAATCTCCTCCGTGCACCGCGGTGTAGTGGTGGCGCGTGGTATGCGATGCAGACCTCCCTACGTTGGTACACAGCAGCGCCTCTACTGTTCACAGCTCCAAGGGGCACCAGGCGGTCTTCTCACACAGGTCAGCAACGTGTCTCCATGTGACCTGCCAGACTTCACCACCAGGTAAGGGCGATCGCCGATGCCTCAATGTCTACCGCCACGGCCCAGCAACTCTACAGCACTTCTGCATCCCACTCCGGGTCCCAGATGCAGGCACAGCAAGGCCTACGGGCCCCAGGGACTGTCCGCGCTTTCAAGGTTCTGGCTGCCATGGTGTTGCAAGAAGGGCGCTAAGAAAAGTGATGCATCACAGGTTTTCCCCAGCGATGCGCCTCTTTTCATATATGTACCCTGATTCTGCAATTCCTCTTCCCCTGGGACTCTGGCTGATTATCCTGGCTGTGGGGGGGGTTTGGGGAGGTTGTTGATCTGTGCTGCACTTGTCCCTTCCTGCTCCATTCTGCATTCAATTGTTTTTCTTTAATTTTTTTCATTGGAGGTGGACTTATTGGCTATTTGTGCCTCTAGAGGCAAAAAAGGTGAAGTTCTGCTGACTAATGTGAGTTTTTGCCCGCAAATTGGCCTTTCGTCAGTTTTCGCCCGCTAACGTCAGAATTTGTATCGCCTTCACGCTAGTGTTAGCAGCAGTTTTCACCGCAGCTACCTGAAACTATCGCCATGTAGCGACGTATTGTAAATACATCGCTAACAGGGCGATAGTTTTTGGTGATAGGCCGCGTTAAGAAAACTGCCGCTAACTAACGCTAACGCTAGTTAGCGGCAGTTCTTGTACATATACCCTTCAGTTTGATAACCAAAAAGTGAAAATCTGTCAGATCTGAGTTTAACCCTTCAGATGGTTGTGGCTGCAGAGTGCAGACGAAAGAACGAGAGACAGTGAGAGGCCACCCTCATCTATCTGGGTCTCTCCTAGGCTGTGTGAGGCTATAACAAGCATGCATTTCAGGAAGACATATTAAAAAATCACTTTAATGCATAACCAATGGAATTAGTTCTTGTGTGCAGCATTAAAGCAGGGGTTTGTTAACAAAAAATACTGCTTCCACAGAAATCTATAATATAATGGTGTGTCAAATCTTAAGAACTGAAACCAAAAGGCTCCCAAAGACGTCTAAATCAAGCACGATGGGCAAAAGGAAACTAGCTGCCACCAACTAATAAAAGATGAGAAAGTAGAGTGATGAGCAAGCCTACCAATGGTAAGTAAGACAAGCATTTGTAATTGCAAATAGGTCTCGCTTTGACGAGAGTTCGAGCTATTGGCATTGTAAATGACAATGCCTTTTATTTATGTGTTGTTTTTAAAACAAATAAATAAAATGCATTGTCATTTGCAATGCCAATAGCTTAACTCTCGCAAAAGCAAGACCTATTGCATTGCAAATGCGTTCGGCGCCCGTGCTATAATTTTTTTTTTTTTTTTAAAGCGTTAGGAGAGAGTGTGTCCTGCCTGCAATAGCAGGCAGGACAAAGCTATTTGAGAAAATAGTGCTCGGAGGCTGTAATTAAAGCCTACTGAGTAATTACACATGTAACAGGTGTCGCCATGGGAGGTTATAAAATGAGAGAAGGAGGCACTAAGGAGGGACTACTAAGCCTTTTGACCAATGAACAGCCACAGTTTACAGTGGACAATGACACTGTTAAAAGCAAAACGACAATCGTGAACATTACCTGCGCCATCTTGTCTGGTGGAATTCTATGTGCACATAAGTTGCAGTCATTTTAATCTATCACATCCATTTTGTACTCTGTTGGTCACCTTTGTTTCACCCTGCCCTTACTAGCATCCCTCTGACCCTCTGACCGACCTGGTACGTGTGCTGGGGGCTATAAACTCTATTTGCCGCAACAAACCTCAGCGCCACTTGCTGCCACAAACTCGTTTTTCCTCTCATCTCTGTTTTCAGGCAAACCTTTGGACACTCTACCCCTCACTGCACCTAGTTACACAACCAGGTTCAAAACTCAAAAAAGACTCTTGCAACATGATTTATTGCACTGCAAACAGCAAGACTTGTTGTTACCAACAATGGGACCTGTTTTTATCAACAGAACGGGCTCTTAGATCTGGCCGGTCTCATATGTTTTAGACCCTGAAGCAAGGTCCAGCTGCAAGATAAGATTGTCTGTTTGACCTGGGTGGGAAGAGAATTACTGTTGGGCTTGTGTGGAGGACCCCAAGCTTGTGTAACCATGTTGATGAAACCAATGCATTGTGTCAAACCTGTATAAAAGGAAGAGCCAAAGGAGTTATCAGCAGAACACCTCCCTCAGACATCCCGGTGTCTGCAGTTGACGTGATCTCCTCATGAGAAATAAACCTTTTTCTTGTCTTCCAGTTTCCAGCGCTTGCCTCATTATTTTGATAGCGAACCCAAAGTGAATTAGAGGTGGAACCCTGCACCGGGCAGCATTGAGGGTCTTAGAAGACTTGCTGCCTTTCACAAATTGGCGCCCAAACGTGGGGACCCGTCAGCGACGCGTGGGTCCGGTAGAGAGGTCCTAACGACGGAGTGAACGACTAAACGATTGGGGTATACCTGCCTGAGAAGACCCTTGTCTGGCTGCCGATCGACTGAACTTCACCGATTCCGAACGGACCTCTCTCGAGTGACCTGCGGTCCTGACTGGGACCTTAGAGGAACGCCGCATTGATTGTTGGAGTGAGAGGACAACCAGGCGCTGGAAGGGGAAGACGAAGAACCGTCCATACGGTCCAGGTAAGGTCGTGAAAAAACGACTTAAATTGATTGATTGATTGATTGAATAGTTTGATCCTCTCCCTCACCAAAGACCCTCACACCGCCAAAGCCCACCTCCACGAAGGAATGAAGGCCGTCGCCGAATGGATGAGGACCAGCCGCCTGAAGCTGAACTCGGACAAGACGGAGGTCCTCATCCTTGGTTCCAACCCTTCAGCCTGGGACGACTCCTGGTGGCCAACATCACTGGGAACAGCCCTGCCACCCACCGACCACGTACGCAACCTAGGGGTCATCCTCGACCCCACCCTCTCCATGACTAAGCAGGTCAACGCCGTTTCCTCATCCTGCTTCAACATCCTCCGAATGCTCCGCAGGATCTTCAAGTGGATCCCCACCGAAACAAGAAAAACAGTCACCCAGGCCCTCGTCACCAGCAGGCTGGACTACGGAAACGCCCTCTACGCAGGAACGACGGCTAAGCTCCTGAGACGGCTGCAACGCATCCAGAACGCCTCTGCACGTCTTATCCTCGACATCCCCCGACGCAGCCACATCACACCCCACCTGAGAGACCTGCACTGGCTCCCTGTCAACAAGAGGATAACCTTCAAGCTCCTCACCCACGCACACAAAGCACTCCACAACTCCGGACCAGCCTACCTCAACAGACGACTCAGCTTCTACACCCCCACCCGCCAGCTCCGCTCGACCAGCCTCGCCCTCGCCACAGTCCCCCGCATCCGGAAAACGACCGCCGGCGGCAGATCCTTCTCCCACCTCGCCGCCAAGACCTGGAACACCCTCCCCACCAACCTCCGACAGACCCAAGACCTACTGGCCTTCAGAAGACTCCTCAAGACCTGGCTCTTCGATCAGTAGCAGCACCACCTCCCTCTTCCCCCAGCGCCTTGAGACCCTCGCGGGTATGTAGTGCGCTTTATAAGTGACATGATTGATTGATTGATTGATTGAAATACTAGTATTCCTTTTTTGATATTGAGTTATTTGCGACATTTCCCTGCTTGCAAACAACGAAGAATAGGAATATTCTCTCTCTTTGCAGGCAGCGAAGGACAGGTAGTGCAGACTTTTTGTCTAAATTGATTGATTGAGATATTCATTTTTGACCGATAAATACGTCATGCCTGTTTTCTCTAGATTGTTTGATTGTAATTGTTTTGGACCAGACCGTTCGTTAGAGGTCAGTCAGCCGGCACCGCCGGAAGGCACCCCTAACAAGGACATGTACGTAAAGTATGGATTAGCCACCGTAGCTTATAGCAAACTATGGCATAAATACACTAGGAAGGACCGGGTAAATCAGTGGCCACTGACGGGATCTTTCGATCCCGCTAAAATAGAAACGTTAGAATTAGCTCTCCACAAAAAGAAAACTAGACCAGCCATGTTTGACAGTTTTGGTTTATGGCGAAAAGAGGCAGCTCAAACAAAGAAAAGGGACGAAGCTAGACAAGATAAAGAAACGCGAAAATCAGCTTACCAAGCCTGTAAAAGATTAGAAGAAAAACTAAAAGAAAAGGAAATCGATAAAAAGGAACAGGAATCAAAAATATCAGGTCAATGCCCTGTTAGAACGCCCTCGACTCTTTACCCCAAGTTACCAGCAAAACAAAGGGTAGATGATGATTTATTGTTAGGTCCCCCAATCATATACATGCCACCCCCTTACGCCCCTACTCATCCCGTAGTACAACACCAGGACCACCAAAGTATAGCCGGAGATGGCACGATCGCCTCAGTCTCCACCGCCTCTGCTCCCACCGAGTCACCCACACCAAATGCCTCATCAAAGGATACAGTAGTAGAGGTAGGATCAAAAGAAAAAGGAGCGCCCAGGGTCCGGCGATTAAGTAAAAATGAGCGAGCAGGCATTGATAAAATAGTTAAATCCCTCATAGATAGGAAGGAGACAGAAGAGTATGTAACTGACATATGCAACTCCTATGTTGAAAACCACAAACGATACTTTATTGTACGTCTCTGTTACCACACTCTTACTGCATATGAAGAGAAGTACCAAGATGTAGGGCCCGAGTGGCTAGTGGCTCTCTATAGGAAGGTAGACACCGGAGATGAACGCGACAACGATGTTACAGAACTCTTTTCATCCACACTGGAGGTATTCCGTCACCTCGTGGAACAAGGACGGATAGATAAGGACAGGACATCTAAGATAGCAGGACCCCCGGTGGAAAAACCAGATAGCATGATGCCGATAAAAGAAGCTGCCCCTTATTGGGTACCTCCTAGAGGACAAGGGACTCATGACGATATGAACCATCAAGACGCTAGAGGAAGCTAGAAGAGGCTGGAATCAGTCATGCGGAACTGCTCGAAACTCTCCGAGTCATATTATCGGAAATACTCACAGTTAAGTCATACTGAAGCAGATAAATCCGGGACATTGCTTGCTAGGCTGATCAGGGACGCCCCTCCTGCGGTTATAATACATAAGCTCACTACCATGGGAGGAGATACAGCCACTACCCAAGAGGATATTAATGTCGCCTTCCGTCAATACTATGCCACACTGTACAGTAAGCCCAAAAGTAGCATAGAGACACATATGGATGCTTTCTTCTCCGCCCTCCCATACCCACAACTCACGACAGAGGCTCAGAAAGAATTAATAGGGCCCATTACTCAGTCTGAAATTAAGATCGCTATGAGGGGACTCCCGCGCAACAAAACCCCTGGATTAGATGGCCTACCAGTCGAATTTTATGCTACATATGCTGATCACCTGGTGCCCCAGTTGGAGATCTTATATAACACGGCACTAGCTGAGGGTTCCTTGCCCCTCACTACGGCACAGGCGTTAGTGGTGTCACTCCCGAAGGCGGGGCGAGACCCCGCAGATATGGCCAGCTATCGCCCGTTATCATTATTGACCACAGAGTACAAAATACTTAGTAAGGTGTTGGCTAACAGATTACTACCCTCCCTGACTAAATTGATCCATATAGATCAGACGGGTTTTTTGCCTGCCCGCAGCACGTCATTGAATACCAGGAAGCTCCACCATCTTATAACGGAAGCCCCGAGTCGGTATGAGCATGCAGGCTGCATGTCTTTGGATTTGCGTCAAGCATTCGACTCTATTCACTGGGACTATATGTTCCGAGCATTGGAGAAATTCGGGATACCAGCGGGCTACATCGCCTGGATACGTCTATTATATGACGCGCCCACGGCGCGAGCACGCACTGGTGGCAATATATCAGCGGAATACCCGATCTATAGAGGGACGAGGCAGGGATGCCCCTTATCGCCGCTCATATTCATACTGGCCCTAGAACCGCTGGCACTTAAAGTGCGTATGGACCTAATTGATATGGGCATGAAGATAGGGAACACAACGCACCTCTTCTCTGCCTACGCGGATGATATCATTCTGTATCTCCGTGATCTCCGATTGCCCCTAGGCCCGCTCTATGAGGTGTTCCACCACTTTGAATTAATTTCAGGCCTTGCCATTAATGTAGCAAAGTCACATGTCTTTTTCTTCACAGAACATGCATGCCCAGCTGATATTGAGTTTGGTGGTACAAGGCTCCAGGTTGCACAGCATACATTTAAATACCTGGGTATACAGGTCTACCGGTCACATACGGCTATGTTAGACGGAAACTTACATAGAGCGCTCGGAGCCTTAAGATCCAGTGTTGCCTTTTGGACTACGCTACCGCTGTCAGTTATGGGTAGAGCGGCTTTGGCGACAATGGTGGTCCTCCCGCGATTGATTTATTACTTCAACAACTTGCCCATTATAATACCACATACCACATTCAAATTGATGAATACATTACTAACTGACCTAATATGGGGAACTGGGAGACGGCGTATCAGTCTTAAAAAACTGCAGCTTGGCACACGTAGGGGAGGTCTGGGCGTACCTGATCTAAGAGCATACTATTACGCATGTCAATTACAATGGTTCTCCTTCTGGACTGCTGGGCGTAATTTACAAGAGATAGGTTTTACGGAGCGAGATATAGACCGAGGAATGTTACACACCCTGTTGTTACCCAACAGCAGGATCCCAAAATGTCTTCCTCCGCTGCTGCGCACAGCGCTGCAGTGCTGGAAAGCAGCACTACAATATACAGGCGCGCCCTCCGATTATGCAGGTAACATCCCATTAATGGGAATCCCAATGACGGATGGCCAAATAACTAAGCGTAGGCTAGCACCGTGGCTGGAAGTTGGGATCGGTACGGTGGCTGATCTGTTTGGAGATGGGATGCTGTTGGACCATGAAACTTTTGTACACGAAAGGGAGCACCAGCGCAACTATATTTATTACATGCCGCATTGGTACAGTATGTAAAAACGCACTGGGCCCCGCAGAGACAGGAACCTCCCACGCACGAACTGGTCAAGCTGCTCTACTATATGGGAAGGGGAAGACACCTTATTAAATGGCTGTTCATAGGGATCCGCTCTCATACAGAGGCTGATCTCACTCCATTGCGCACGACCTGGACAGAGGACATAGGCAGAGCTTTGGAAGATAAGGAATGGGCGGCTATTGCAGAACACCCAAAAACGGTATCACGGAATGCAAAATTTAAATTTATCCAAACTATGATTCTTCACAGGGCTTATCTTACACCCCATAGATTAGACAAAATGTTCCCGGCGACACAACACGGTTGTCCAAGATGTCTGGAGGAGGGGGCTGGCCTCACACACATGATATGGTCGTGTCCAATGCTGCGTGGGTTTTGGGACGCGGTCAGACAACTTGTTAGAACGGCCACACACTGCGAGGTACAAAACACTGTGGAGGAATGTATTCTAGGGCTGCACAAACACGTGTCCAAGCATAAAGTACAATATCGTTTTATTGACTTGGCGCTCATTTTAGCGATACGGGCCATTACTATGCGCTGGAAGTCAAAGAAGCCCCCTACGGAATATGCCTGGTATAGTGAACTGCTCCGATGGGGCAGTGCGGAGAGTGCCGCCATACATCGAGAGGAGCTCAGAGGCCTACGCAAAGTCCCAATAGCATTAGAATGGGATGTAATATTGGAAACACTCAAAGCAGTGGACATAGAACATTACAATACCCCTAGCGTAACACAATAGACAGTACGTTGAGGAGATTTTGTCCCCGAACGCCGTGAAACGAGATGAATGTTTGGTGGTATGTAGTTTTATCAAGAGCCGCACAGACCCATGCGGAATACATATAGGCTGTACGAGGGTGCATAGGACTGGAGGGAGGGGGGTATCTATGAATGGGGTTTGTGTATAGTTCATTTTTAGATGTAACAGCTTAGAAGCCTGCACAAGGGCCAGGCTTTGGTACATAATTTAGTTATTGGGAGCTGCATCGTTTAAATTGCTAATTCAGCCGACATATGACCATATGGATGCTTATTTTCTTAAATTATTTTACAATGGCATATATATCGGTTATTGAAACTCGTTGTACAATGTGTTTCCACGCATGTAAACTGCATAACGATGATGTCAGTGTCCTATAGCACTGATGCGATGTTATGTAAAAAATCAATAAAATTGTGTTTAAAAAAAAAAAAGACGCTAGAGGAAGGGTGGTCTACAATTGGGTGTATCAACCATGGGACAGACAGGACATTTTGACGTTCCGTAAATCTTTACCGGATTTACGAAAGAACCCCACCGCCTTTTACACCGAGCTAGGTACGGCTCTGGGATCAACAATAATGACACTTGCCGACATAGACTTGTTCTTCGGGTTATGTTTGCCAGCAGATGTGTGGAAACAGATTAGGAAAATAGACCATACCGAACTGCTTGGTCATACCTGGGAACAACTCAACACACTAGATAAACAGCGGAACCCTGGTCAAAAATCGGTTAAAGCAATATAGGACCTCCCTGACAAAATAGTGCAGAAAGTGAAAACGCTGATCCCAGAGAAAAAGATAGACTGGTCCATAGTAACCGCGTGCCGCCAGAAACCACAAGAGGATGTCTCAGAGTATTTCTCCAGATTTGAAACGGTGTTCTCCGATTACAGTGGACAAGACATGTCCACCGCAACCGGACACCACTTATTTGTGCAGAACTATGTCAAAGGACTACTGCCAGATGTATCCCAGAAATTACAAGCCAGCGAAAGTAGTTGGGCAGCATCTAAACCGGCGGCCATTCTCCAAATGGCCCAGTACTATGAGCATCAGAGAAACGAAAATGACAGGGCTACAGAAAGGAAAAAGAAGGACTTGAAGGAAAGGGTAATGGTAGCACAACTCCAGGGGGCGAATACAGGAAGGGAGCAATATAGGGAAGGATACCAGCAGAATACCCCTAGAGTACAGCCACCTAGAAACAATTCATCGACATCATATGTAGGACGCCAAGACCTAGGACAGGATCAATGTGCATTTTGCAAAGAATATGGACACTGGAAAACCCAATGCCCGGCTTTGTTAGGAGCTGGTTGGGGCAGAGGGGCGAGGGAAATAGCAAGTGGACAGAGAGGAAGAGGACGTGGGAGAGGGTGAAGCAAGCGAGGAAAGGCCAGGAAGAGTGAACACATTCGACCATCCCAAACAGAATCAGTACCAACAGACAGATTATGACAATACGTACGACTTTGCATAGGACAGCCAGGGGCAAGAGAGGGATCCAGTCGAGCTCTATGTTGATCAGCAAGGCCCTTATGTTACCGCTGAGGTCCTGGGCACAAAGTCGCCATTTCTGGTAGACACGGGAGCAACACGTAGTGCACTATCCAAACGACTGATTCCAAGGGCACCCTTGTCAGGCTCACATGTGACCTCAATAGAATTTGACGGTACGCCCTCCACCAACCCTTTGTCCCGACCGATCCCTTTTAACCTTGACAACAATAGCATCGAAACGACATTCCTCCTCTCTTCCAACACCCCAGACGCCATTATGGGTCTCGACCTTTTGAAACACTTCCATGCGACTATCAGATGCTCACCAGACGGAGTGCGTGTCGTCCTGTATGACAACCCCCAGCGCCATAGAGAGAACCCTTCTCAGCACATGTTTCCCATCTCCGAGACTGACGCATCCCTACTGGACACTTTGCCATCACACTTATGGGCTAGGGCTGATTCAGACGTAGGACGAATGATGATTGACCCAGTACACGTAACAATACGACAGGACGCAACCCTACCGAAAGTACCACAGTACAAAATATCGCCAGAGGGTGAGAAGGCACTGACAGAGATCATACACTCTTTGGTAGAGGCAGGGGTGGTAGAGGAAGTAGTGAGCCATGTTTGTAACAGTCCCATACTACCGATTGTAAAGAGACAGGGAGAGGGAGACGGAAAAGCCTACCGCTTCATCATTGACCTGCGGGAGATAAACAAAATCGTAGTGCCACAATACCCAGTAGTTTCCGACATCACGACAATTTTGACTTTAATCCCCTCCACTGCCACCACCTTCACTGTAATTGACCTCAAAAACGCATTCTTTTCCATACCTATACACAAGGACAGCCGCTATCTATTTGGATTCACCCTAAACTCCCGTTCGTACAGATTTTGCAGAGCACCTCAGGGGTACACTGAGAGCCCAAGCATCTATAGCCAGGCGCTTAAAAGACAGTTGGATGCCATACAATTGCCAGATGGAGTGGCACTAATACAATATGTAGACGACATCCTTCTAGCAGCGGACACCATACCAATAGCCGTCACAGCCACCATCAAACTACTCCATTTTCTTGCTGAGAATGGTCACAAGGTCTCCCGAAAGAAATTGCAGTTCTGTAAATCACAAGTGACCTATTTGGGTCACCTTTTATCCAAAGAAGGGAGGAAACTCACGCCTGACAGGATCCAGACAATTCTAGACACCCCTGTCCCCAAAGATCAGAAACAAGTCCGCTCTTTGATAGGTCTCACTTCATTTTGCCGACAGTGGTTACCGAACTTTAGCCTCATTGTCAAACCCCTTCTCTCCCTCCTAGCTAAAGACATCCCCTCACCTCTCCCCTGGACCCCCGAATGCCAGTCAGCCTTTAAAGAACTACTGTTAAAAGCAAAACGCTAATCATGAACATTACCTGCGCCATCTTGTCTGGTGGAATTCTATGTGCACATAAGTTGCAGTCATTTTAATCTATCACAGCCATTTTGTACTCTGTTGGTCACCTTTGTTTCACCCTGCCCTTACTAGCATCCCTCTGACCCTCTGACCGACCTGGTATGTGTGCTGGGGCTATAAACTCTATTGCCACAACAAACCTCAGCGCCACTTGCTGCCACAAACTCGTTTTTCCTCTCATCTCTGTTTTCAGGCAAACCTTTGGACACTCTACCCCTCACTGCACCTAGTTACACAAACAGGTTCCAAACACCAAAAAGACTCTTGCAACATGATTTATTGCACTGCAAACAGCAAGACTTGTTGTTACCAACAATGGGACCTGTTTTTATCAACAGAACGGACTCTTAGATCTGGCCGGTCTCACATGTTTTAGACCCTGAAGTAAGGTCCAGCTGCAAGATAAGATTGTCTGTTTGACCTGGGTGGGAAGAGAATTACTGTTGGGCTTGTGTGACAACCTGCCCGGGGCGGGACCCCAAGCTTGTGTAACCATGTTGACAAAACAAATGCATTGTGTCAAACCTGTATAAAAGGAAGAGCCAAAGGAGTATCAGCAGAACACTTCCCTCGGACATCCCGGTGTCTGCAGTTGACGTGATCTCCTCATGAGAAATAAACCTTTTTCTTGTCTTCCAGTTTCCAGCGCTTGCCTCATTATTTTGATAGCGAACCCAAAGTGAATTAGAGGTGGAACCCTGCACCGGGCTGCATTGAGGGTCTTAGAAGACTCGCTGCCTTTCACAAATTGGCACCCAAACGTAGGGGCCCATCAGCGACGGGTGGGTCCGGTAGAGAGGCCCTAACGACGGAGTGAACGACTAAACGCCTGGGGTATACCTGCCTGAGAAGACCCTTGTCTGGCTGCCGATCGACTGAACTTCACCGGTTCCGAACGGACCTCTCTCGAGTGACCTGCGGTCCTGACTGGGACCTTAGAGGAACGCCGCATTTATTGTTGGAGTGAGAGGACAACCAGGCGCTGGAAGGGGAAGACGAAGAACTGTCCATACATTCCGGGTAAGGTCGTGAAAAAAAAACGACTTAAATTGATTGATTGAATAGTTTGATTGAAATACTAGTATTCCTTTTTTTATTGAGTTATTTGCGACATTTCCCTGCTTGCAAACAACGAAGAATAGGAATATTCTCTCTCTTTGCAGGCAGCGAAGGACAGGTAGTGCAGACTTTTTGTCTAAATTGATTGATTGAGATATTCATTTTTGACCGATAAATACGTCATGCCTGTTTTCTCTAGATTGTTTGATTGTAATTGTTTTGGACCCGACCGTTCGTTAGAGGTCAGTCAGCCGGCCCCGCTGGAAGGCACCCCTAACAAGGACATGTACGTAAAGTATGGATTAGCCACCGTAGCTTATAGCAAACTATGGCATAAATACACTAGGAAGGACCGGGTAAATCAGTGGCCACTGACGGGATCTTTCGATCCCGCTAAAATAGAAACGTTGGAATTAGCTCTCCACAAAAAGAAATCTAGACCAGCCATGTTTGACAGTTTTGGTGAATGGCGAAAAGAGGCAGCTCAAAGAAAGAAAAGGGACGAAGCTAGACAAGATAAAGAAACGCGAAAATCAGCTTACCAAGCCTGTAAAAGATTAGAAGAAAAACTAAAAGAAAAGGAAATCGATAAAAAGGAACAGGAATCAAAAATATCAGGTCAATGCCCTGTTAGAACGCCCTCGACTCTTTACCCCAAGTTACCAGCAAAACAAAGGGTAGATGATGAATTATTGTTAGGTCCCCCAATCATATACATGCCACCCCCTTACGCCCCTACTCATCCCTTGGCACAACGCCAGGACCACCAAAGTATAGCCGGAGATGGCACGATCGCCTCAGTCTCCACCGCCTCTGCTCCCACCGAGTCACCCACACCAAATGCCTCATCAAAGGATACAGTAGTAGAGGTAGGATCAAAAGAAAAAGGAGCGCCCAGGGTCCCGCAAATAAGTAAAAATGAGCGAGCAGGCATTGATAAAATAGTTAAATCCCTCATAGATAGGAAGGAGACAGAAGAGTATGTAACTGACATATGCAACTCCTATGTTGAAAACCGCAAACGATACTTTATTGTACGTCTCTGTTACCACACTCTTACTGCATATGAAGAGAAGTACCAAGATGTAGGGCCCGAGCGGCTAGTGGCTCTCTATAGGAAGGTAGACACCGGAGATGAAGGCGACAACGATGTTACAGAACTCTTTTCATCCACACTGGAGGTATTCCGTCACCTCGTGGAACAAGGACGGATAGATAAGGACAGGACATCTAAGATAGCAGGACCCCCGGTGGAAAAACCAGATAGCATGATGCCGATAAAAGAAGCTGCCCCTTATTGGGTACCTCCTAGAGGACAAGGGACTCATAACGATATGAACCATCAAGACGCTAGAGGAAGGGTGGTCTACAATTGGGTGTATCAACCATGGGACAGACAGGACATTTTGACGTTCCGTAAATCTTTACCGGATTTACGAAAGAACCCCACCGCCTTTTACACCGAGCTAGGTACGGCTCTGGGATCAACAATAATGACACTTGCCGACATAGACTTGTTCTTCGGGTTATGTTTGTCAGCAGATGTGTGGAAACAGATTAGGAAAATAGACCATACCGAACTGCTTGGTCATACCTGGGAACAACTCAACACATTAGATAAACAGCGGAACCCTGGTCAAAAACCGGTTAAAGCAATATTGGACCTCCCTGACAAAATAGTGCAGAAAGTGAAAACGCTGATCCCAGAGAAAAAGATAGACTGGTCCATAGTAACCGCGTGCCGCCAGAAACCACAAGAGGATGTCTCAGAGTATTTCTCCAGATTTGAAACGGTGTTCTCCGATTACAGTGGACAAGACATGTCCACCGCAACCGGACACCACTTATTTGTGCAGAACTATGTCAAAGGACTACTGCCAGATGTATCCCAGAAATTACAAGCCAGCGAAAGTAGTTAGGCAGCATCTAAACCGGCGGCCATTCTCCAAATGGCCCAGTACTATGAGCATCAGAAAAACGAAAATGACAGGGCTACAGAAAGGAAAAAGAAGGACTTGAAGGAAAGGGTAATGGTAGCACAACTCCAGGGGGCGAATACAGGAAGGGAGCAATATAGGGGAGGATACGAGCAGAATACCCCTAGAGTACAGCCACCTAGAAACAATTCATCGACATCATATGTAGGATGCCAAGACCTAGGACAGGATCAATGTGCATTTTGCAAAGAATATGGACACTGGAAAACCCAATGCCCGGCTTTGTTAGGAGCTGGTAGGGGCAGAGGGGCGAGGGAAATAGCAAGTGGACAGAGAGGAAGAGGACGTGGGAGAGGGTACGTGAGTGAAGCAAGCGAGGAAAGGCCAGGAAGAGTGAACACATTTGACCATCCCAAACAGAATCAGTACCAACAGACAGATTATGACAATACGTACGACTTTGCATAGGACAGCCAGGGGCAAGGGAGGGATCCAGTCGAGCTCTATGTTGATCAGCAAGGCCCTTATGTTACCGCTGAGGTCCTGGGCACAAAGTCGCCATTTCTGGTAGACACGGGAGCAACACGTAGTGCACTATCCAAACGACTGATTCCAAGGGCACCCTTGTCAGGCTCACATGTGACCTCAATAGGATTTGACGGTACGCCCTCCACCAACCCTTTGTCCCGACCGATCCCTTTTAACCTTGACAACAATAGCGTCGAAACGACATTCCTCCTCTCTTCCAACACCCCAGACGCCATTATGGGTCTCGACCTTTTGAAACACTTCCATGCGACTATCAGATGCTCACCAGACGGAGTGCGTGTCGTCCTGTATGACAACCCCCAGCGCCATAGAGAGAACCCTTCTCAGCACATGTTTCCCATCTCCGAGACTGACGCATCCCTACTGGACACTTTGCCATCACACTTATGGGCTAGGGCTGATTCAGACGTAGGACGAATGATGATTGACCCAGTACACGTAACAATACGACAGGACGCAACCCTACCGAAAGTACCGCAGTACAAAATATCGCCAGAGGGTGAGAAGGCACTGACAGAGATCATACACTCTTTGGTAGAGGCAGGGGTGGTAGAGGAAGTAGTGAGCAACGTTTGTAACAGTCCCATACTACCGATTGTAAAGAGACAGGGAGAGGGAGACGGAAAAGCCTACCGCTTCATCATTGACCTGCGGGAGATAAACAAAATCGTAGTGCCACAATACCCAGTAGTTTCCGACATCACGACAATTTTGACTTTAATCCCCTCCACTGCCACCACCTTCACTGTAATTGACCTCAAAAACGCATTCTTTTCCATACCTATACACAAGGACAGCCGCTATCTATTTGGATTCACCCTAAACTCCCGTTCGTACAGATTTTGCAGAGCACCTCAGGGGTACACTGAGAGCCCAAGCATCTATAGCCAGGCGCTTAAAAGACAGTTGGACGCCATACAATTGCCAGATGGAGTGGCACTAATACAATATGTAGACGACATCCTTCTAGCAGCGGACACCATACCAATAGCCGTCACAGCCACCATCAAACTACTCCATTTTCTTGCTGAGAATGGTCACAAGGTCTCCCGAAAGAAATTGCAGTTCTGTAAATCACAAGTGACCTATTTGGGTCACCTTTTATCCAAAGAAGGGAGGAAACTCACGCCTGACAGGATCCAGACAATTCTAGACACCCCTGTCCCCAAAGATCAGAAACAAGTCCGCTCTTTGATAGGTCTCACTTCATTTTGCCGACAGTGGTTACCGAACTTTAGCCTCATTGTCAAACCCCTTCTCTCCCTCCTAGCTAAAGACATCCCCTCACCTCTCCCCTGGACCCCCGAATGCCAGTCAGCCTTTAAAGAACTACTGTTAAAAGCAAAACGCTAATCATGAACATTACCTGCGCCATCTTGTCTGGTGGAATTCTATGTGCACATAAGTTGCAGTCATTTTAATCTATCACAGCCATTTTGTACTCTGTTGGTCACCTTTGTTTCACCCTGCCCTTACTAGCATCCCTCTGACCCTCTGACCGACCTGGTATGTGTGCTGGGGGCTATAAACTCTATTGCCACAACAAACCTCAGCGCCACTTGCTGCCACAAACTCGTTTTTCCTCTCATCTCTGTTTTCAGGCAAACCTTTGGACACTCTACCCCTCACTGCACCTAGTTACACAAACAGGTTCCAAACACCAAAAAGACTCTTGCAACATGATTTATTGCACTGCAAACAGCAAGACTTGTTGTTACCAACAATGGGACCTGTTTTTATCAACAGAACGGACTCTTAGATCTGGCCGGTCTCACATGTTTTAGACCCTGAAGTAAGGTCCAGCTGCAAGATAAGATTGTCTGTTTGACCTGGGTGGGAAGAGAATTACTGTTGGGCTTGTGTGACAACCTGCCCGGGGCGGGACCCCAAGCTTGTGTAACCATGTTGACAAAACAAATGCATTGTGTCAAACCTGTATAAAAGGAAGAGCCAAAGGAGTATCAGCAGAACACTTCCCTCGGACATCCCGGTGTCTGCAGTTGACGTGATCTCCTCATGAGAAATAAACCTTTTTCTTGTCTTCCAGTTTCCAGCGCTTGCCTCATTATTTTGATAGCGAACCCAAAGTGAATTAGAGGTGGAACCCTGCACCGGGCTGCATTGAGGGTCTTAGAAGACTCGCTGCCTTTCACAAATTGGCACCCAAACGTAGGGGCCCATCAGCGACGGGTGGGTCCGGTAGAGAGGCCCTAACGACGGAGTGAACGACTAAACGCCTGGGGTATACCTGCCTGAGAAGACCCTTGTCTGGCTGCCGATCGACTGAACTTCACCGGTTCCGAACGGACCTCTCTCGAGTGACCTGCGGTCCTGACTGGGACCTTAGAGGAACGCCGCATTGATTGTTGGAGTGAGAGGACAACCAGGCGCTGGAAGGGGAAGACGAAGAACTGTCCATACATTCCGGGTAAGGTCGTGAAAAAAAAAAACGACTTAAATTGATTGATTGAATAGTTTGATTGAAATACTAGTATTCCTTTTTTTATTGAGTTATTTGCGACATTTCCCTGCTTGCAAACAACGAAGAATAGGAATATTCTCTCTCTTTGCAGGCAGCGAAGGACAGGTAGTGCAGACTTTTTGTCTAAATTGATTGATTGAGATATTCATTTTTGACCGATAAATACGTCATGCCTGTTTTCTCTAGATTGTTTGATTGTAATTGTTTTGGACCCGACCGTTCGTTAGAGGTCAGTCAGCCGGCCCCGCTGGAAGGCACCCCTAACAAGGACATGTACGTAAAGTATGGATTAGCCACCGTAGCTTATAGCAAACTATGGCATAAATACACTAGGAAGGACCGGGTAAATCAGTGGCCACTGACGGGATCTTTCGATCCCGCTAAAATAGAAACGTTGGAATTAGCTCTCCACAAAAAGAAATCTAGACCAGCCATGTTTGACAGTTTTGGTGAATGGCGAAAAGAGGCAGCTCAAAGAAAGAAAAGGGACGAAGCTAGACAAGATAAAGAAACGCGAAAATCAGCTTACCAAGCCTGTAAAAGATTAGAAGAAAAACTAAAAGAAAAGGAAATCGATAAAAGGAACAGGAATCAAAAATATCAGGTCAATGCCCTGTTAGAACGCCCTCGACTCTTTACCCCAAGTTACCAGCAAAACAAAGGGTAGATGATGAATTATTGTTAGGTCCCCCAATCATATACATGCCACCCCCTTACGCCCCTACTCATCCCTTGGCACAACGCCAGGACCACCAAAGTATAGCCGGAGATGGCACGATCGCCTCAGTCTCCACCGCCTCTGCTCCCACCGAGTCACCCACACCAAATGCCTCATCAAAGGATACAGTAGTAGAGGTAGGATCAAAAGAAAAAGGAGCGCCCAGGGTCCCGCAAATAAGTAAAAATGAGCGAGCAGGCATTGATAAAATAGTTAAATCCCTCATAGATAGGAAGGAGACAGAAGAGTATGTAACTGACATATGCAACTCCTATGTTGAAAACCGCAAACGATACTTTATTGTACGTCTCTGTTACCACACTCTTACTGCATATGAAGAGAAGTACCAAGATGTAGGGCCCGAGCGGCTAGTGGCTCTCTATAGGAAGGTAGACACCGGAGATGAAGGCGACAACGATGTTACAGAACTCTTTTCATCCACACTGGAGGTATTCCGTCACCTCGTGGAACAAGGACGGATAGATAAGGACAGGACATCTAAGATAGCAGGACCCCCGGTGGAAAAACCAGATAGCATGATGCCGATAAAAGAAGCTGCCCCTTATTGGGTACCTCCTAGAGGACAAGGGACTCATAACGATATGAACCATCAAGACGCTAGAGGAAGGGTGGTCTACAATTGGGTGTATCAACCATGGGACAGACAGGACATTTTGACGTTCCGTAAATCTTTACCGGATTTACGAAAGAACCCCACCGCCTTTTACACCGAGCTAGGTACGGCTCTGGGATCAACAATAATGACACTTGCCGACATAGACTTGTTCTTCGGGTTATGTTTGTCAGCAGATGTGTGGAAACAGATTAGGAAAATAGACCATACCGAACTGCTTGGTCATACCTGGGAACAACTCAACACATTAGATAAACAGCGGAACCCTGGTCAAAAACCGGTTAAAGCAATATTGGACCTCCCTGACAAAATAGTGCAGAAAGTGAAAACGCTGATCCCAGAGAAAAAGATAGACTGGTCCATAGTAACCGCGTGCCGCCAGAAACCACAAGAGGATGTCTCAGAGTATTTCTCCAGATTTGAAACGGTGTTCTCCGATTACAGTGGACAAGACATGTCCACCGCAACCGGACACCACTTATTTGTGCAGAACTATGTCAAAGGACTACTGCCAGATGTATCCCAGAAATTACAAGGCAGCGAAAGTAGTTGGGCAGCATCTAAACCGGCGGCCATTCTCCAAATGGCCCAGTACTATGAGCATCAGAAAAACGAAAATGACAGGGCTACAGAAAGGAAAAAGAAGGACTTGAAGGAAAGGGTAATGGTAGCACAACTCCAGGGGGCGAATACAGGAAGGGAGCAATATAGGGGAGGATACGAGCAGAATACCCCTAGAGTACAGCCACCTAGAAACAATTCATCGACATCATATGTAGGATGCCAAGACCTAGGACAGGATCAATGTGCATTTTGCAAAGAATATGGACACTGGAAAACCCAATGCCCGGCTTTGTTAGGAGCTGGTAGGGGCAGAGGGCGAGGGAAATAGCAAGTGGACAGAGAGGAAGAGGACGTGGGAGAGGGTACGTGAGTGAAGCAAGCGAGGAAAGGCCAGGAAGAGTGAACACATTTGACCATCCCAAACAGAATCAGTACCAACAGACAGATTATGACAATACGTACGACTTTGCATAGGACAGCCAGGGGCAAGGGAGGGATCCAGTCGAGCTCTATGTTGATCAGCAAGGCCCTTATGTTACCGCTGAGGTCCTGGGCACAAAGTCGCCATTTCTGGTAGACACGGGAGCAACACGTAGTGCACTATCCAAACGACTGATTCCAAGGGCACCCTTGTCAGGCTCACATGTGACCTCAATAGGATTTGACGGTACGCCCTCCACCAACCCTTTGTCCCGACCGATCCCTTTTAACCTTGACAACAATAGCGTCGAAACGACATTCCTCCTCTCTTCCAACACCCCAGACGCCATTATGGGTCTCGACCTTTTGAAACACTTCCATGCGACTATCAGATGCTCACCAGACGGAGTGCGTGTCGTCCTGTATGACAACCCCCAGCGCCATAGAGAGAACCCTTCTCAGCACATGTTTCCCATCTCCGAGACTGACGCATCCCTACTGGACACTTTGCCATCACACTTATGGGCTAGGGCTGATTCAGACGTGGGACGAATGATGATTGACCCAGTACACGTAACAATACGACAGGACGCAACCCTACCGAAAGTACCGCAGTACAAAATATCGCCAGAGGGTGAGAAGGCACTGACAGAGATCATACACTCTTTGGTAGAGGCAGGGGTGGTAGAGGAAGTAGTGAGCAACGTTTGTAACAGTCCCATACTACCGATTGTAAAGAGACAGGGAGAGGGAGACGGAAAAGCCTACCGCTTCATCATTGACCTGCGGGAGATAAACAAAATCGTAGTGCCACAATACCCAGTAGTTTCCGACATCACGACAATTTTGACTTTAATCCCCTCCACTGCCACCACCTTCACTGTAATTGACCTCAAAAACGCATTCTTTTCCATACCTATACACAAGGACAGCCGCTATCTATTTGGATTCACCCTAAACTCCCGTTCGTACAGATTTTGCAGAGCACCTCAGGGGTACACTGAGAGCCCAAGCATCTATAGCCAGGCGCTTAAAAGACAGTTAGACGCCATACAATTGCCAGATGGAGTGGCACTAATACAATATGTAGACGACATCCTTCTAGCAGCGGACACCATACCAATAGCCGTCACAGCCACCATCAAACTACTCCATTTTCTTGCTGAGAATGGTCACAAGGTCTCCCGAAAGAAATTGCAGTTCTGTAAATCACAAGTGACCAATTTGGGTCACCTTTTATCCAAAGAAGGGAGGAAACTCACGCCTGACAGGATCCAGACAATTCTAGACACCCCTGTCCCCAAAGATCAGAAACAAGTCCGCTCTTTGATAGGTCTCACCTCATTTTGCCGACAGTGGTTACCGAACTTTAGCCTCATTGTCAAACCCCTTCTCTCCCTCCTAGCTAAAGACATCCCCTCACCTCTCCCCTGGACCCCGAATGCCAGTCAGCCTTTAAAGAACTACGCAATGCCCTTTGTTCAGCGCCTGTCCTAGGAACCCCGGATTACTCCAAACCATTCTTCCTCTACACGCACGAGAGGGAAGGATGTGCATTGTCTGTCCTGACACAATCAATTGGTCACAAACAACGCCCTTGTGCATATTTCTCTGCCACCCTCGATCCAGTAGCCAGAGCGCTGCCAGCGTGCCCGCGCGCTGTGGCAGCTGCAGCAGTATCGATACGCCAGAGCGAAGGAATAGTACTCTCCAATCCAGTCACTGTTTTAGTACCCCATGCAGTTGACACACTACTAAACCAGACCAAAACCCAACACTTGACTAGCGCCCGACTGACCGGATATGAGTTGACCCTGCTAGCACCGCACATTACCCTAAAGCGATGCACCACCCTCAATCCAGCCACACTGTTACCCCTACCCGAAAATGATCCTAGCGTGACTCCACTACACGACTGTGTGACACTATCAGATGAACAAACAAAGAATAGAATAGATCTCAGAGACACCGCCTTTCTAGAACCAGATGGAGAACTATGGGTGGATGGTTCGTGCATCAAACTCCCCGACGGCACCACCTCAGCTGCATACGCTGTCACCACAGCCCGAACCGTTCTGGAAACAGCCCGTATTCCCCAACGTTCAGCCCAGGCTGCAGAACTCATTGCCCTCACACGAGCATGTATCTTAGCGACTGACACGACAGTTAACATATACACCGACAGCCAATATGCCTTCGGGGTGGTTCACCATTTTGGGATCTTATGGAAAGAAAGAGGGTTCCTGACTTCACACGGTACACCCATCCTGCATGGAGATTTAGTCTCCGCCTTGACGCAAGCAGTCCTCCTCCCCAAGAAGTTAGCAGTGATAAAATGCCAAGCACATAGGAAAGTCACTGATCTCATTGGACAGGGAAATGCACTAGCAGACGTTACTGCCCGAGCCACAGCAGGAGACAGAACTACAACACGAATGTATGTGACCAGGTCACAAGCTGAACGATGGACTGACGCTAGGACCACTCTAAGGGACATACAGACTACAGGCACACAAGACGAATTCACTGAGTGGGAAAAGGTGGGACTAAAAGACGAGGAAGATTGCTGGAGAACTAAAGACGGAAATAAATGGCTGTTACCCAATGCCTACCTCATCCCCATATTGACCATGGCACATTTACCAGCACACTTAGGCTCCACCCCCATGATTGAACTAATCACCAGAGTATGGCATAACGTCAAGATAGCAGAATCTGCAAAACGCCTAGTACAACAATGTATAGTCTGCCTACAACACAACCCAGGGAAGGGGACAGTAGTACCAAGGGGAGGGTTTGGAGTCCCTGACCACCCCTTTGAAATCCTTCAAATGGATTACATTCAACTAGAGAGATGCCTTGGTCTAAAATATGTCCTGGTGGTTGTGTGCGCTTTTAGCAAATGGGTGGAGGCATATCCCACCCGCGACAATACCGCCTTAGCCACTGCAAAAGTATTGCTGAAAGAATTCTTCCCCCGATACGGCCTTTGCAGAATTTTATGGAGCGACAACGGCCCCCACTTCGTAGCCGAGGTGATACAGAACATACTGAGAGGGTTGGGGGTAAAATAAAAGTTCCATGCCGTCTTCCACCCCCAATCAGCGGGCCTGGTAGAGAGACACAATGCAACGTTGAAACTAAAACTAGCCAAAATAGTTGCCTCGACCGGGTTGAAATGGCCCGACGCCCTCCCATTGGCATTGTTATCGATGCGCTCCACCCCAACCAAACACCGACTGACCCCGTATGAGGTGGTCTTCGGCAGGCCTATGAGCATTTGGGCGGCACCAAAACCCACCTCCATTAACGATGTCCCGAACATATTAATGTCGGATTACTTGCATAAATTGACAAACGAGCTAACAATTATCCACCAACAGGTGCAGCAAGCCTTGCCTGACGTATCCAGGGGCCCGGGACATGAAATAAAGCCAGGCGACCATGTATTGATTCGCAACTTCCAAAGAACGAAGAATCTGGAGCCTAGGTGGACGAGCCCCTGGCAAGTCCTGATCACCACCCAAACTGCCCTCCGAGTGGAAGGAAAACGAAACTGGCTGCATGCCCACCACTGCAAACGAGTCCCTCCAACCCTGGCAACCTGTGAAGGGGTGGAGGTGCAAGAGGAAGTACTCGCGAGAGACCGACCAGCTCTGAGTTGCTACCCACAAGAAGACACCCTCGAACTATCAGAATTTCCCGACCCCACGGTGCCATCCAGGAAAGGGTACAACCTAAGATCGACGAAAGGAGGGAGCTCCAACGACCAGGCCACCAACTAAGTCAAGGTCTCAGATCGGTAGCACAGTCAAACAACGCTACCAGGAAAGCGCCAGACAAAAGTCTGTGGTCCTAACAGTTGTTGAGCTCCTCGAAGATGATGGAAGAAACTGAACACCTGCAAAACCACCGCAAAGACACCAAGACTGCTAACCTGCACAGCATAAAGACAATTGCACTTGTAGCCGCATTTCTCACCTGTCTCCTGCTAATGGTCAAACTCTGGATCATTGAAGAGAATGCACCTGCATACAGAACATTGTCACCCACCATGCAACCAACCACCAAGAAAGAACACTACCTGGTATCACTACCGCCACATCTCCGAGAACGACGCAAAGAATTCTGGAATAATTCTTTCGTGCAGATGTTGCACCAGCACAATCTTGCCACCAATGCTACCAACTGTTGGGTCTGTGGGCTGTTACCACATGCCACTGAACATTCCATCCCTTTCATCCCTTCGCCCTTTTCTATTCACGGATCTTGCCTTGCCTGGATGATGCTCCTACAAGAAAGTTACAAAGACAATGCCACTTCCGACAGAACAATCGCCCAGTTCTACAACGAGTTCTGGCGAAACAAAACAGGAAGGACAGCCGCCCCCTTCTGCCCTCACACCTTCAATGCGACATTCCAGATTAATGTCCCCTCCAAAGAACGAGTGGAAATGCAAGTGTTCAATAATCCTAACAGAGCCACATTTTCCTACCTGAAGAAAAGAACTGCTGCAACACTGACTGTGGCCCTATCTGTGGTGAACGTCTCTGGCCTTGTATGCATTGAAGGCCGTGGGACTAAGAATGTGGGTCACAGCACCTGTAGCATTGTAAGGACTTTGAACACTGCCAACCCCCAGCGCTTGTTGCATCACCCAATATGTACTTTGTTTGTGGAACCAAAGCCTACACCTGGCTCCCAAGAAACTGGGGGGCACGTGCTACATCGCCTTTGTTTTGCCACCAACCTACACAGCCCCTGCAGAGCATCATCGAGAAAAGCGTTCTAAAGACATTGATCAAGCAGACTCTGCCTCATCACAGTTCCTCGACGCAGCAAAAGGGCTCGTCCCGCTATGGGGTCCGATGGCAAACAGCCGAGCCATCAGACATCTGTCCCAAGCGGTAGAGACCGCCCTGAACGTCACTGCTGGCATCCTCACCAACAACACTGCTGAGCTCCAAGCGATCCGTCTGGTTACCCTGCAAAATCGCATGGTCCTGGACGTGGTACTAGCGGACCGTGGAGGAGCATGCTGCATCATTGGTGCCAGCTGCTGTGTATACATTCCTGATAATTCACCTTCTGTCTATGAAGCAATCGAACATCTCCATAGACTATCTTCAGAAATTCATCAAGGATCAGAGACTTGGACAATTGGAAGTTGGCTTTGGGGCATCTTGAAGGAGTGGGGTTGGAAAATATCAATGATTCTCTTGGTCCCAGTATTGACAATATGTGGTTGTTGTTTGGGTATACACTGTATACCACCTTTGTGTTCTCTTTGCATAACTACCTTGCACCCTAAGACTATGGACACTCATCTAACAAAAATGAGAGTAATGTATGATCAAGAGATACGGGACATTATGGAGATCGAAATAGACTGACAAGCTGGCTAGTTATGTTCAAAGGGGCCACTGTTAAAAGCAAAACGCTAATCATGAACATTACCTGCGCCATCTTGTCTGGTGGAATTCTATGTGCACATAAGTTGCAGTCATTTTAATCTATCACAGCCATTTTGTACTCTGTTGGTCACCTTTGTTTCACCCTGCCCTTACTAGCATCCCTCTGACCCTCTGACCGACCTGGTATGTGTGCTGGGGGCTATAAACTCTATTGCCACAACAAACCTCAGCGCCACTTGCTGCCACAAACTCGTTTTCCTCTCATCTCTGTTTTCAGGCAAACCTTTGGACACTCTACCCCTCACTGCACCTAGTTACACAAACAGGTTCCAAACACCAAAAAGACTCTTGCAACATGATTTATTGCACTGCAAACAGCAAGACTTGTTGTTACCAACAATGGGACCTGTTTTTATCAACAGAACGGACTCTTAGATCTGGCCGGTCTCACATGTTTTAGACCCTGAAGCAAGGTCCAGCTGCAAGATAAGATTGTCTGTTTGACCTGGGTGGGAAGAGAATTACTGTTGGGCTTGTGTGACAACCTGCCCGGGGCGGGACCCCAAGCTTGTGTAACCATGTTGACAAAACAAATGCATTGTGTCAAACCTGTATAAAAGGAAGAGCCAAAGGAGTATCAGCAGAACACTTCCCTCAGACATCCCGGTGTCTGCAGTTGACGTGATCTCCTCATGAGAAATAAACCTTTTTCTTGTCTTCCAGTTTCCAGCGCTTGCCTCATTATTTTGATAGCGAACCCAAAGTGAATTAGAGGTGGAACCCTGCACCGGGCAGCATTGAGGGTCTTAGAAGACTCGCTGCCTTTCACACTATGCAATGCCCTTTGTTCAGCGCCTGTCCTAGGAACCCCGGATTACTCCAAACCATTCTTCCTCTACAAGCACGAGAGGGAAGGATGTGCATTGTCTGTCCTAACACAATCAATTGGTCACAAACAACGCCCTTGTGCATATTTCTCTGCCACCCTCGATCCAGTAGCCAGAGCGCTGCCAGCGTGCCTGCGCGCTGTGGCAGCTGCAGCAGTATCGATACGCCAGAGCGAAGGAATAGTACTCTCCAATCCAGTCACTGTTTTAGTACCCCATGCAGTCGACACACTACTAAACCAGACCAAAACCCAACACTTGACTAGCGCCCGACTGACAGGATATGAGTTGACCCTGCTAGCACCGCACATTACCCTAAAGCAATGCACCACCCTCAATCCAGCCACACTGTTACCCCTACCCGAAAATGATCCTAGCGTGACTCCACTACACGACTGTGTGACACTAACCGATGAACAAACAAAGAGTAGAATAGATCTCAGAGACACCGCCTTTCTAGAACCAGATGGAGAACTATGGGTGGATGGTTCGTGCATCAAACTCCCCGCCGGCACCACCTCAGCTGCATACGCTGTCACCACAGCCCGAACCGTTCTGGAAACAGCCCGTATTCCCCAACGTTCAGCCCAGGCTGCAGAACTCATTGCCCTCACACGAGCATGTATCTTAGCAACTGACACGACAGTTAACATATACACCGACAGCCAATATGCCTTCGGGGTGGTTCACCATTTTGGGATCTTATGGAAAGAAAGAGGGTTCCTGACTTCACACGGTACACCCATCCTGCATGGAGATTTAGTCTCCGCCTTGGACGCAAGCAGTCCTCCTCCCCAAGAAGTTAGCAGTGATAAAATGCCAAGCACATAGGAAAGTGACTGATCTCATTGGACAGGGAAATGCACTAGCAGACGTTACTGCCCGAGCCACGGCAGGAGACAGAACTACGACACGAATGTATGTGACCAGGTCACAAGCTGAACGATGGACTGACGCTAGGACCACTGTAAGGGACATACAGACTACAGGCACACAAGACGAATTGACCGAGTGGGAAAAGGTGGGACTAAAAGACGAGGAAGATTGCTGGAGAACTAAAGACGGAAATAAATGGCTGTTACCCAATGCCTACCTCATCCCCATATTGACCACGGCACATTTACCAGCACACATAGGCTCCACCCCCATGATTGAACTAATCACCAAAGTATGGCATAACGTCAAGATAGCAGAATCTGCAAAACGCATAGTACAACAATGTATAGTCTGCCTACAACACAACCCAGGGAAGGGGACAGTAGTACCACGGGGAGGGTTTGGAGTCCCTGACCACCCCTTTGAAATCCTTCAAATGGATTACATTCAACTAGAGAGATGCCTTGGTCTAAAATATGTCCTGGTGGTTGTGTGCGCTTTTAGCAAATGGGTGGAGGCATATCCCACCCGCGACAATACCGCCTTAGCCACTGCAAAAGTATTGCTGAAAGAATTCTTCCCCCGATACAGCCTTTGCAGAATTTTATGGAGCGACAACGGCCCCCACTTCGTAGCCGAGGTGATACAGAACATACTGAGAGGGTTGGGGGTAAAACAAAAGTTCCATGCCGTCTTCCACCCCCAATCAGCGGGCCTGGTAGAGAGACACAATGCAACATTGAAACTAAAACTAGCCAAAATAGTTGCCACGACCGGGTTGAAATGGCCCGACGCCCTCCCATTGGCATTGTTATCGATGCGCTCCACCCCAACCAAACACCGACTGACCCCGTATGAGGTGGTCTTCGGCAGGCCTATGAGCATTTGGGCGGCACCAAAACCCACCTCCATTAACGATGTCCCGAACATATTAATGTCGGATTACTTGCATAAATTGACAAACGAGCTAACAATTATCCACCAACAGGTGCAGCAAGCCTTGCCTGACGTATCCAGGGGCCCGGGACATGAAATAAAGCCAGGCGACCATGTATTGATTCGCAACTTCCAAAGAACGAAGAATCTGGAGCCTAGGTGGACGAGCCCCTGGCAAGTCCTGATCACCACCCAAACTGCCCTCCGAGTGGAAGGAAAACGAAACTGGCTGCACGCTCATCATTGCAAACGAGTCCCTCCAACCCTGGCAACCTGTGAAGGGGTGGAGGTGCAAGAGGAAGTACTCGCGAGAGACCCACCAGCTCTGAGTTGCTACCCACAAGAAGACACCCTCGAACTATCAGAATTTCCCGACCCCATGGTGCCATCCAGGAAAGGGTACAACCTAAGATCGACGAAAGGAGGGAGCTCCAACGACCAGGCCACTAACTAAGTCAAGGTCTCAGATCAGTAGCACAGTCAAACAACGCTACCAGGAAAGCGCCAGACAAAAGTCTGTGGTCCTAACAGTTGTTGAGCTCCTCGAAGATGATGGAAGAAACTGAACACCTGCAAAACTACCGCAAAGACACCAAGACTGCTAACCTGCACAGCACAAAGACAATTGCACTTGTAGCCGCATTTCTCACCTGTCTCCTGCTAATGGTCGCACTCTGGATCATTGAAGAGAATGCACCTGCATACATAACATTGTCACCCACCATGCAACCAACCACCAAGAAAGAACACTACCTGGTATCACTACCGCCACATCTCCGAGAACGACGCAAAGAATTCTGGAATAATTCTTTCGTGCAGATGTTGCACCAGCACAATCTTGCCACCAATGCTACCAACTGTTGGGTCTGTGGGCTGTTACCACATGCCACTGAACATTCCATCCCTTTCATCCCTTCGCCCTTTTCTATTCACGGATCTTGCCTTGCCCGGATGATGCTCCTACAAGAAAGTTACAAAGACAATGCCACTTCCGACGGAACAATCGCCCAGTTCTACAACGAGTTCTGGCGAAACAAAACAGGAAGGACAGCCGCCCCCTTCTGCCCTCACACCTTCAATGCGACATTCCAGATTAATGTCCCCTCCAAAGAACGAGTGGAAATGCAAGTGTTCAATAATCCTAACAGAGCCACATTTTCCTACCTGAAGAAAAGAACTGCTGCAACACACACTGTGGCCCTATCTGTGGTGAACGTCTCTGGACTTGTATGCATTGAAGGCCGTGGGACTAAGAATGTGGGTCACAGCACCTGTAGCATTGTAAGGACTTTGAACACTGCCAACCCCCCAGCGCTTGTTGCATCACCCAATATGTACTTTGTTTGTGGAACCAAAGCCTACACCTGGCTCCCAAGAAACTGGGGGGGCACGTGCTACATCGCCTTTGTTTTGCCACCAACCTACACAGCCCCTGCAGAGCATCATCGAGAAAAGCATTCTAAAGACATTGATCAAGCAGGCTCTGCCTCATCACAGTTCCTCGACGCAGCAAAAGGGCTCGTCCCGCTATGGGGTCCGATGGCAAACAGCCGAGCCATCAGACATCTGTCCCAAGCGGTAGAGACCGCCCTGAACGTCACTGCTGGCATCCTCACCAACAACACTGCTGAGCTCCAAGCGATCCGTATGGTTACCCTGCAAAATCGCATGGTCCTGGACGTGGTACTAGCGGACCGTGGAGGAGCATGCTGCATCATCGGTGCCAGCTGCTGTGTATACATTCCTGATAATTCACCTTCTGTCTATGAAGCAATCGAACATCTCCATAGACTATCTTCAGAAATTCATCAAGGATCAGAGACTTGGACAATTGGAAGTTGGCTTTGGGGCATCTTGAAGGAGTGGGGTTGGAAAATATCAATGATTCTCTTGGTCCCAGTATTGACAATATGTGGTTGTTGTTTGGGTATACACTGTATACCACCTTTGTGTTCTCTTTGCATAACTACCTTGCACCCTAAGACTATGGACACTCAGCTAACAAAAATGAGAGTAATGTATGATCAAGAGATACAGGACATTATGGAGATCGAAATAGACTGACAAGCTGGCTAGTTATGTTCAAAGGGGCCACTGTTAAAAGCAAAACGACAATCGTGAACATTACCTGCACCATCTTGTCTGGTGGAATTCTATGTGCACATAAGTTGCAGTCATTTTAGTCTATCACAGCCATTTTGTACTCTGTTGGTCACCTTTGTTTCACCCTGCCCTTACTAGCATCCCTCTGACCCTCTGACCGACCTGGTATGTGTGCTGGGGGCTATAAACTCTATTTGCCGCAACAAACCTCAGCACCACTTGCTGCCACAAACTCGTTTTTCCTCTCATCTCTGTTTTCAGGCAAACCTTTGGACACTCTACCCCTCACTGCACCTAGTTACACAAACAGGTTCCAAACACCAAAAAGACTCTTGCAACATGATTTATTGCACTGCAAACAGCAAGACTTGTTGTTACCAACAATGGGACCTGTTTTTATCAACAGAACGGGCTCTTAGATCTGGCTGGTCTCACATGTTTTAGACCCTGAAGCAAGGTCCAGCTGCAAGATAAGATTGTCTGTTTGACCTGGGTGGGAAGAGAATTACTGTTGGGCTTGTGTGACCACCTGCCCGGGGCGGGGACCCCAAGCTTGTGTAACCATGTTGATGAAACCAATGCATTGTGTCAAACCTGTATAAAAGGAAGAGCCAAAGGAGTTATCAGCAGAACACCTCCCTCAGACATCCCGGTGTCTGCAGTTGACGTGATCTCCTCATGAGAAATAAACCTTTTTCTTGTCTTCCAGTTTCCAGCGCTTGCCTCATTATTTTGATAGCGAACCCAAAGTGAATTAGAGGTGGAACCCTGCACCGGGCAGCATTGAGGGTCTTAGAAGACTCACTGCCTTTCACAACACAAGCCAATGAAACATATAGGCGGAGAGTGGGCAGAGAGTGGGCGAAGCTTCAAGTCCCTACCTGAATACAGCATGCCTCACAGAGCAGCGCATGCGCTGCCCAGGCTCGACCTAAAGAAGAAGCAAGCAGCCTGCCAATGATAAGTAATGAGTGGGCTCTAAGCCCCTTTTTAGATTAATTTCCAAGAAAAAGTCGTACTAAAACAGAGCATGCGCTGTCTCAGGGGAGACCTAAAAACTGGACCACCTCTTGCTAGGGTAGATGACAACGAAAAGTAGGGTGCAGCTGTCCCCTCACAACTCTGTGCCTGATCCTGATGCTACTGCGCCAGCTGCAAGAATATTGCTGCACCTGCATTTTACTAGAGCTCATGTTACGCTCCTCCAGGGACCAAACCAAAATAACTGGCATGTACTTTGTCCCCATCTGTAATGGCGCAGATGAAATAAACAACAGTGGTATGGGTGCTATGCAGAGGTATTCCCAAAACATTGAATCAAGCAAGTCCATCAGTCACTTTGTCCTGTCCAAGATCACAGGGTGGTAAGGCAATAACGTGATACTTTAACTTAACAAGTTAACCACCATCACTGCAACCTGTATTTGACCAATGAGTTATGTCCCATCATAGTAAAGACTGTACTGGCATAAAAAGCAACATTAAGACAGCCTTAAAATAATATAAGCATTAATGCTGAAAGGACCCTAACTAGGTATGACACTCTCAGTCAGTCCTGCCTTTTAAATCCAACAGCTACTCTGCATAATGTAATTTTGGATTCAGTTCCTACTATGGATACAAGCCCACAAGTCAAAGAACAGAAAGTGCTGATAGCAAAATGCTAGAAGAGGCTGAAAATAAAATACACAATATATGGACACTTGACAGAAATGTACCCAAGACACTAAATATTTTACGAATATGTTTAACCACTTTTGTTTTAAATCCTTAAACCTTCTTGTGATTCTCTTTAATGAACTTTCTTTATTTTTAACATGTGCACATTTTGCTAGAGACAGACAAGGATGATTCCACAATCCTGCCTCGTATGGTACTTCTTGCTACCTTAAAATGTGTGTTCGAGTGGGACACAATGTTTTGCTACAGCAATACTCATGACTGGTGAGATATCCTGAATTCTGCATACGAGTGAATTACTTGCGGTGCTCAGTGGGAACAATACTCTCCAGTCATGTACATAAATGCAGAGCTGACAACAGCCAGCTGTTACACAGAGCCAAGAAACCTCTGAGTGAAAGGGGGCTTTAAAAATAAATCTGAATTCCCCATCAGTTCTGCAGCCTCCTTTGAACTTTCCGTTCAAGTGCACAAACTTATTGGAAAGTCAGAGAAAGTGTTTTAGATTTTGAGCTTATTTAATCATTGGCCTCTCAAGTAAAGCTAGCAGCAAAAATGCTGTGTATACCATGTATATGGCATGTAGCTGCAAAATTCCCTACGGTCATCTGTGGCACACCCTCCCCCAGTACGACACTTCAGGTAGGCCTAGTTTGTGGCCCAACACCACTTCACATCTGGAGTCTTTCAGTTTCGCTTTTCCTATTACACAGGTGCAGTGCTGTTGGCTAAAAAGCCAATATTATCTTACATAACATGCAGCACATTTGCCAGACATGGCTGTGATTGTGCTTTATGGGCATCATGATATTGGCAGCTTTAATTACCTAATGTCTATTTCTGCATGGTTGAGAGACCTTAAAACAAGACAGTACTTTTTAGGTCGCAGCCTACCAGAGAGTGCAGCTGTCTCGTTTGCTAAAGACATCTTGGGGACATTCAGAAAGTTGACCTAGGAATGCATACCACCCTTTGCTTACCATTGGCTTTGTGGTGTGCAAATCACATTTTCTGTCTTTCTATTTGCTGGCTTTATTTGCTTTAGGCTGTCCAGCTCCAGGTCCTCGCTCCCCTTGCCCAAATCTTGTTTACTGTATTCTTCCACAAACTCGCTTTTTATAAACAGGCCTTTAAATCTTGTTCTTATCTTGTCACATATGCTGTGCATTCAAAGACAGAGGTCAAATGTCAGGCTGTGTCTTCCAGGGAACTTGGTGTTTATTTTTTTTCTCTGACTTAAAAGTGAGAGGATTTATGTGTCAATCATGCTGGCTGGTGGTCTGCTTGAGGAAGGCTGTACAAGGTTATTTTTTTTCTAGCACACAACAAATCTAAATGTCTGTATAGGAACTGTGCAGACAATCAAATCAATACATTGGGTGATGACATTTCCACACATTATTGTTTGTGCGCTATATACTTTTATCAGTAAAACTGTATGTGAGTGCAAATGTAATGGTCATTTCAACTGAAGACGTGTTGTCTGTAATGGCAGTACGGTACCATAACATGCATGCTCCACATTACCCCACTCCACTCTTCTCTGCACCACTCCACTCTACTCTATGCCAATGCACTCTACCCCACACTACTCCATTATGCACCATTGCACTCTTTGCCACTGCACTTTACACCACTCCACACCACTTCACTCTATGCCATCCTACTCTGCAACACTGCACTCTATGCCAATACACTCTACTCTGTACCCCTCCACTGTACACCAGTGCACGCTATGCCAAACCCCTCTACGCCACTCTAATCTGCACTACTGCACTCTACTCTGAAACAGTCTACCATTGGATTTGATGCTCTACTCCACTCTACGCTGCACCACTCTATGCCACGGCACGCTATGCCAATGAACTCTACACCACTTTACTCAGAACCAATGCACTCTACGGCAATCTACTTAGCACCACTGCACTCTACGCCACTATACTCTACGCCATTGTACTCTGTCACTGCACTCTACGCCACTCTATTCTACTCTGCGTCACTGCACTCTATGTCACTCTACTCTGCGCCACAACACTCTACTCTGTGCCACTGCACTCTACGTCAATGCACTCCACGGCACTCTACTATACACCACTGCACTCTACGACAGTATACCCTGCAACACTGCACTCTCTTCCACTATACTTTATGCCACTCCATGCCACTGAACTCTGCACCGCTTCACTCTATGCCACTGCACTCTACACTAATCCACTCTAATCTACTCTATACCACTGCACTCTGCACCACTTCACTCTACTCTCAATCAATTTACTCTATGCCACTGCAGTCTACGCCACTCTATTACACTCTGCGCCACTCCACACCACGTCACTGCACTCTACGTCACTGCGCCACTTTACTCAAAACCAATACTCTATGCCACTGCACTCTATGCCAATCTACTCTGCACCACTGCACTGTGCCCTACTATACTCTACTCTATGTCACTGCACTTTACGCAACCATCCTCTACTCTATGACACTGCACTCTACGCCACTATACTGTACTGTATGGCACTGCACTCTACGCAACTCTACTGTACACAATTGCACTCCACGTCACTTTACTCTGCACCACTGTACGCCACTGCACTCTACACCAATGCACTCTATGTCACTTTACTTTGCACCACTGTATGCTACTGCATTCTATTCCAATGCACTCTACGCCACTCTACTCTATACCACTTCACTCTACGACACTCTACAGCACTGCACTCTCTGCCACTTAAATCTACACCACTCTACTCTGCCCCACTCTACTATACACAATTGCACTCTATGGCATTTTACTCTGCATCACTGTACGCCACTGCACTCTATGCCACTCTACTCTGCAGCACTGCACTCTCTGCCACTCTATTCTGCGCCACTCTACTCTACACAATGCACTCTACGTCACCACTGTACTCCACTGCACTCTACACCAATGCATTCTACGCCACTCTGCAGCACTGCACTCTCTGCCACTCTACTAAGCGCCACTCTACTCTGCGCCACTCTACTGTACTCTACACCAATGCATTCTATGCCACTCTAATCTACTGTGCACTACTGCACTCTAACAGTATAAACAAGCAAGGCTTGGGTCCTTAACTCCCTGGACTGGACCACTATACTTGTAGAAAACAAAACGATGTGTCCAGGAAGACCATTGACAGTTTTGGTGGACACCTTAGACCGTCAATTCAAAGGCGCCAAAGTTTTATTCAGCTTAATTTATAACATTTTTTACAAAAAAACAGTTGGACTCAATTCTGCATGTCTTAGAGTGGGCAACACTTAGTTGGAATAGCGTAATACATAACTCATTTTGTGTAGATAATCAACATAAATCAATAACACAACAAATGTGACAATGACAGAGGACATTGAAGTACAGTAATCATATAACACACAAATAACAAATAGAAAAGCCTCTGTAGTCTATGCTATGCAGATTTGAGTCCAACTGTTTTTTTGTAAAAAAATTTATAAATTAAGCTGAATAAAGCTTTGGCGCCTTTGAATTGACGGTCTAAGGTGTCCACCAAAACTGTCAATGGTCTTCCTGGACACATCGTTTTGTTTTCTGCTGCACTCTGACACTGCACTCCATGCCACTCCATTCCATGCCTCTCTACTCTACACTGAATCACTCTACTCTATGCCAGTGCACTCTACCCCACTCTACTATGCACCACTGCACTCTTCGCCATTGCACTCTATGTATCTTACTCTGCATTGCTCCACTCTAAGCCACTTCACTCTACTCTGAAACAATCTACTCTATACCACTGCAGTCTATGCCACTCTACTCCACTCTGCGCCACTCCACGCCACTCCACACTATGCCACTCTATTCTACACTGCTGCACTCCATGCCACTGCACTCTACATCAATGCTCTCACTCTACACCACTTTACTCAATGCCAATACACTCTACGCCACTGCACTCTATGCCAATCTACTCTGCACCACTGCAAAGTATGCCACTATACTCTACTCTTCACCATTGTACTCTACGCCACTCTACACCATTGCATTCTGTCACTTTACTCTGCAGCACTCTTCACCACTGCACTCTACGCCTCTCTGTACCACTGCCCTCTATGACACTCTACTCTGCAGCACTGCACTCTCTGCCACTGAACTCTGTGCCATTCTACTCTATGCCACTTTACTCTATGCCACTGCACTCTACTCTACACGACTCTACGCCACTCTACGCCAATGCACTCTACACCACTCTAATCTACTGTGCACCATTGCACTTTATGCAACTTCACTCTATGCCTCTCTACTCTACTCGATACAAAAGGGGGGATGATGGACGGAACGTTTGAGCCAATCAAACATTCACCCCCAGTCAACTGATCTGGGTTTAATCCATCATCATTCTTTAGCTCACTCCACCACCCCAGTTCAGACATGGCCACAGGGTCAGACTGATTTGCATATGGCCATGTCTGAACTGGGGTGGTGGAGTGAGCTAAAGAATGATGATGGATTAAACCCAGATCAGTTGACTGGGGGTGAGTGTTTGATTGGCTCTAGCTGCTCCGTCCATCTCCTTTTGTATCGCTTTGTTCGCCCTAAGTTGGCGGGGTATGCCCAGACGTGGGTCCCTTGCTCACTTTGCCACTGGATTCAAGCAAGCCTGGCTGATGACGGCTGGAATGCCAGAAACCGGTCCTAGGATGCTTTTTCCGGTCCAGGGAAGACATGGCTTGGCAGTTCGGGCTGGACTGTTCCCATGAGGCACAGGGTCAGACTGATTTGCATATGGCCATGTCTGAACTGGGGTGGTGGAGTGAGCTAAAGAATGATGATGGATTAAACCCAGATCAGTTGACTGGGGGTGAGTGTTTGATTGGCTCAAGCGTTCCGTCCATCATCTCCTTTTGTATCGCTTTGTTCGCCCTAAGTTGGCGGGGGTATGCCCAGACGTGGGTCCCTTGCTCACTTTGCCACTGGATTCAAGCAAGCCTGGCTGATGACGGCTGGAATGCCAGAAACCGGTCCTAGGATGCTTTTTCCGGTCCAGGAAGACATGGCTTGGCAGTTCGGGCTGGACTGTTCCCATGAGGCACAGGGTCAGACTGATTTGCATATGGCCATGTCTGAACTGGGGTGGTGGAGTGAGCTAAAGAATGATGATGGATTAAACCCAGATCAGTTGACTGGGGTGAGTGTTTGATTGGCTCAAGCGTTCCGTCCATCATCTCCTTTTGTATCGCTCTCTACTCTACTCTGCACCACTCTACTATGCATGACTGCACTCTTTGCCACTGCACTCTACACCACTCCAGTCTACTCCACTCTGCACCACTTCACTCTAGGCCACTCCATTCTGCAACACTGCACTCTACGCCAATCCACTCTATGCCACTCTAATCTACTGTGCACCATTGCACTATTGCAATGTATGCAACTTCACTCTATGCCTCTCTACTCTACTCTGCACCACTCTACTATGCATCACTGCACTCTTTGCCACTGCACTCTACACCACTCCAGTCTACTCCACTAGGCACCACTCCACTCTACGCCACTCCATTCTGCAACACTGCACTCTACGCCAATTCACTCTACGCCACTACTCAAGACCATTACACTCTATCCTGCACTACTCCACTCTATACCACTTCACTCTACTCTGAAAATATCTACTCTACGCCATTGCCTTCTATGCCACTGCACTGCACTCTACGCCACTCTACGTCACTACAGTCAACGCTGCACCACTCTTCACCACTCTACTCTGTGCCACTGCGCTCTACCCTGCACCACTATACTGTACCCTGAACACTCCACTCTACTCTGAAACAATCTACTCTACACCACTCTACTCCACTGTACGCCACAGCACGAAACACCTCTGTAGTCTATGCTATGCTACTGTACTCTAAACCACTGCACTCTATGCCAATGCAGTCTACACCACTTTACTCAAAACTAAAGCACCCTGCACGACAGCACCTACACCAACTCATTTACACCACTGCACTTAGCCCCACTATACTCTACAACATTCTACTTATGCCACTGCACTCTACGCCACTGCATGTTACGCAACTCTACACCACTGCACCCTATGTCACTGCACTCTACGCCACTCTATTCTACTCTGCACCACTGTACTCTAGGTCACTGCTCTCTGCACCACTTTACTCTGCACCACTCTACGACCCTGCAGTCTATGACCCTACACTCTACGACCAAGTACTCTTGACACTCTACTCTGCATAACTGCACTCTGTGCCACTGCACTCCATGACACTGCACTCTACTCTGCATCACTCAACTCTATGCACCTCTACTGCACTCTACACCACTTTACTGTACACCACTACACTCTACATCTCTGCACTCTACCCTGCAATACTCCACTCTACCCTGCATCACTCCACTCTATGCCACTTCACTCCACACCACTCTGCACCACTTCACTCTACGCCACTGCAATCTACTCTGCACTGCTCTACTCTATGCTACTGCACACTACGCTACTCTATATCACTGCACTCTACGCCAATGCACTCTACACCACTTTACTCAAAACCAATGCACTCTACGTCAATCTACTCTCCACCACTGTACTTTACACCACTTCACTCTAGGCCACTCAACTACACTCCACTCCACGATACTCCACTCTATGATGCTCTACTCCATTAAACTTTGCTCCAATGACACTCTACTCCACTCTATGCTACTCCACTCACACCACTCAATGGCATAGAGTGGTGTGAGTGGAGTAGCTTAGAGTGGAGTAAAGTTGCTATGACACTACTCCACTCTACGACGCTCTACGCAATTTCCTCTATGCCACTCCATGCCACTTTACTCCACTCTATTCTATAACACACTACTCCACTCTACTCCACTCCACCCTATGCCACTCCATTCTATGGCAGTCTACTCCTCTCTATGCCACTCTACGCAACACCCTCTATACCACTCCACTCTACACTACACCACTCTACTCTATGCCACTACGCTCTACCCTGCACCACTATAATATACCCTGCTCTACTCCACTCTACTCTAAAACAATCTACTCTCTACCACTGCATTCTACACCACTCTACGCCTCTGCACTCTACGCCTCTGTAGTCTGCGCTATGCCACTGTACTTTAAAACACTGCACTCTAAGCCATTGCAGTCTACATCACTTTACTCAAAACCAATGCACCCTGCTCCTCTGCACCTACACCAACTAGTTTGCACCACTGTACTTTACGCCACTATATTCTACAACATTCTACTCTATGCCACTGCACTCTACACCACTGCATGCTATGCCACTCTTCACCACTGCACTCTATGCCACTCTATTCTACTCTGCACCACTGTACTCTAGGTCACTGCTCTCTGCACCACTGTACTCTGCACCACACTTCGACCCTACACTCTACAACCCTGCACTCTAACACTCTACTCTGCATGACTGCACTCTATGCAACTGCACTCCATGCCATTGCACTCTACTCTGCACCACTCAACTCTACGCCACTCTACTGCAGTCTACACCACTGCACTCTACCCCACTACACTCTACATCTCTGCACTGAACTACTCCACTCTATGGCACTTCACACTACGCCACTCTACTCCACTCTGCAACACTTCACTCTATGCCACTGAAATCTACTCTGCACCGCTCTACTCTATGCCACTACACTCTACGCGACTCTACGTTACTGCACTCTACGCTATGCACTCTACACCACTTTACTCAAAACCAATGCACTGTATGCCACTGCACTCTATGCCAATCTACTCTGCACCACTTCACTCTAGGCCACTCTACTCCACTCCTCTCTATGACACCCCACTCCACAATAATACGCTCTGATGCTCTGCATTAAACTATGCTACACTGGCCATCTACTCCATCTATGCCACTCCACTCTACTCTACTCTATGCCATTCTACGACACTACTCCACTCTATAATGCTCTACGCAACTCCCTCTATGCCACTCCATGTCACTTTACTCCACTTTATTCTATGACACACTACTCCACTCTACTTCACTCAACGCCACTGCATGACAATCTATTCCGCTCTACGCCACTTTACTCTACAACACTCTACTCCACTCTACGCAACACCCTCTACGCCACTCCACTCTGGTCTAAACCACTCCACGACACTCTATGCCACTCCACTCTATGACACTCTACTAAACTCTGACACTGTTCTCAGCTCTACGCCACTCAACTCTACGCCCTTCTACTCTATGACACTCTACTCCCTCCACAATACTGTGCGCTACTCCATGACACTCCACTTTACGACACTCCACTCCATGCCACTCTTCTTTACCCCCTAACTTTTAGCTATGCTGAACAGCAGCCACTCTGGTGTACAACATTGCTAAAACATTATGGCAAAGCCAATAGCTCTTGCATAGGCAAGACCTATTGACTTTGCCATTGCTTGTTCATAACAGCTGCCCCCATCCTCTGGGCCAGATAGAGCATTCTACAGGGGAACCACATACCCCAGTCCTAGCTTTTAATTCACATCTTACTCTTTTCAGGATTGTTCAACCAACCAACGTGAACCAAGACTACAACTCCCAGAAAGGACTCGGTTGTTAAACAGTAGCCCTTGGTTTGAGTACGTGGACGGTGGAGTCCAGGAGCATCAGTCTTTAATACTTATCAATGAACTTTCACTTCATCTCATCGAGCAGGGCCCACACCATTGCCCTTTGCACCTGAAAAACACGAGCAAACATTTAGACACCGCAGCCCTAGAGGGGCCGAAAATCACGGTACCAGAGGCTAATGCTACTAAGGGAACTTCAAGTCTTTCTCAGTGCTCCAATCCATAATGCACTCTGGGACTTGTGGTCCTGGTTCGCTTCTGTTAAACATACACACACACTCTAAAAACAACATGGAAAAAAAGCACAGAAGTGGTTCATTGTATCACTGGTGACCTGAAGTCGTCTTGAAGCCTTTCTAGAGGCACGTCTCAGCTTTGGTGTGTTCACCCCTTCCAAATGTGGTTGTAGCTGGAGAAGAAAGGGCTCTCCACCAGCTGCACCCCTAAATACTTCACAACGCCCTACCATAAAGCAGGGATAAACTATTTCCAAGCGCTGAGAGGTGAGTTTCGCTCGGAATTTAACTTGAAAATAGAGAGTTTGAAATGGAAACAGATGCACATAGCCCCACAGAGAGGCTACCTCTTTCATTGCTGCTAAGGCGGATTATGCTATATGACACTCAGCAAGGCAGTCCTGGCCTTTTAATTACCAGAACATAAAATTATGGACTTGTAGTTCTTTTTTATGATAAACGTTGCATCATATAATGCCAGGGATGGCTGAGCGCAGTACATAGATGGCATGAAGGCCTCCTCCCACTAACACCGATCCTACAATAGAACCAACTGGTACCACACTGACATGCACTGCGCAAAGAACCAAGTCATACTGTATGTGTAAAGTGTATTTAAAGCCGCTCTTAACACAGTGACGCTAAAACAGCAAGCATGTTTTCGGGGGCAGGTTTCATCCCTATTAAAAGCATATAATCTCAAACCAGTGCCAATACAACCAGTGTCCATTAAACGAATAGTCTTACTATACTGTACACCATTTTCAACAAGCATTTGCAATACAATAGGTCTCACATTTACGAGACTTTGAGCTATTGGCACTGTAGATGCCAATAGCTTAAATTCTCGCGAATGCGAGACCTATTGAATTGCAAATATTGTTTGTTTCCAAGCGCCCCATGCCGTGCTTGCACTTAATAGAGGCCATGCCTCTTTCTTTAAATGAGCCGCGTCTAAAGAAAGGGGCATGGCCTATATTACGTGCAAGCACGGCATGGGGCACTTAGAAACATTCGAACAAGCTGTCATACAGGACCTTGAGAACCTACGGAGACAGGACGTACGCTCATTCGCCAACATGAGCAATATTGAGAAGGTGGCACTGAAGGAATTGAAGGAGAACCCCTCGATTATCATAAAGCCGGCGGACAAAGGAGGAGCCATAGTTGTCCTGGACAAAACAACTTACAACAACGAATGCCAACGCCTCCTATCGGATGGAAGGAACTACCAAGTGCTAGGAAGGGACCCCACGATGGAGATAACGAAGGACATCGCTACTCTTGTGGAGGAGGGATTGGCTAACAATTGGATCTCTAAACATGAGGCGGATTACCTCATTAGAAACCAATCCAAAACACCTTATTTTTACATACTGCCAAAAATTCACAAACCTACCAGACCCCGCCAGGCAGACCCATCGTGTCGGGTATCGGATCTATCCTAGAACCGCTGTCACAATTTTGTGATTTTTATCTGAAACCGTTGGTTCAGAGACTAACAGCCTACCTACAGGATACCTTGGATATCCTTAACCGCATCAAGGAGATGGACTTCGATCCCAACAGCGAATTCCTGATAGGCCTTGATATCGAGGCGTTATACACTGTCATAAGGTTTCTGCACATACACAGAGCTATGCACAGGAAAATGGGACCCCGGAATACAGTGGTTTGCCACCATATACCGTAGCACCCAAAAACCCCAACCCAACTAGCTTAGCATCCCATTAGCACTCAAGTACTAATGTTTGGACAACCCAGAACACGGTATCTTTATCTCAGGACTCGCAGAAGCAAGAACACTCTTTCGTCACTCACTCGTACTTGTCCACAAGGTGCGTAGGAAGAGACACTGGATAGGTTAAAATGTTTATTCCAACTTACGTGCTCTAATGTACAGTACACGTGTCAGTACTAATAGCATAATGCATATGACTAATATAAGCAGCATGGTTACAATTCCATAGAATACAAACGGGGAAAGCATCTCAGAGCTCAGTGGATAAACGTTTAAATAACATTACCACCCTCCCCTTGCAGTAAGATAGTTTATTATAATAATAGAAGACCTCTGGGCTTTGACTAGCGAACCCCCATACCTCAGTCTCTAGATGCAGAATTACATCAGCAGGACATCATAGCTCTTCTCACTGAAAGGGATTTCTCCAAGTGTGTTTAAGCGCTAGTAAACCACAGTATTAAAAGCATATCAAATTCTTCATGGCAATTGCACATAATGTTATGTCTGGGTGCGCGAGACTGGCCATATCAGGAAGAACCGAAATACATTGTTATGCGACCTTGTACATGTTTGTGCAGACTGAGCCCAAAAAGGTGAACAACAGAAAATGCAGACAGTGCAAAAGAACTTGGCACGAGCAAAGGGCGAGGAAGGCCCGGCTCAGTGTAACGTGCGCAAAGAAAAGCAGCATGGCAGCCAGGCCTAGGCCAACATAACAAGGCAGGTAACAATCCACAAGACACCCTCCCCTGGACAGTCCGGCGGCCAGGACAGAGGCCCATCAGAGGAGAAAAATAGACGTCGGAGCACAGGGAGCGCCCAAATGGCGAAGGGCAGGTCAATCCATGAAAGTGAAAGTGCAGAAAAAAGCCATACCCTCCAAGAGTTCATCATTGGAATCGTCAAAAAACATAGATGCCATCCAATCCATGAGTTCAAAAGAGCAGGAATGCTCCTCAGCAAAGGGAGCATCCAGAAGCAATGCGGGACAGCTTGCGTGATAATTGAAACAGCTTCGTTGTAGGAGATCCTGGGCAGCCGCCCAGATATCCCATTGCGCCAAAATCCCCAGTGCAGCCGCACGCGCCATACAGCCAGCGACGGAACAGTCCTGCTCATGGGCCTCTAAGGGACCCATCAACTGAACAAAATCCGGAACAGACAATGACGAATTGGAGAGGCAATAATCCAGAGTCCAGGTGAAAGGACAGCGGACACAAGTCATCACAGGTTGCACGCAAGTGAAATACGCAAAGCGAAATGAAAGAGTATATGACACACTCAGTGTCGCCAATGGCAAGACACCAAAACCGGCCAAAAGGCGCTCACGGAGCAGCTGGAGGCGTTCTGGATCGAGCAGGTCCCATCGGGGAGCAGCCATTGCGCAGAAAGCAAATTAAGAGCAAGACACCAGCCGCTAAAGCGAGGATCAATGGGAAACCGCCAAAAACACTGGAAAATATAGAATGTATGAAAGCCGGGATGACACCAAAAATAGTCTGGAAGGAGGACACCAAGCCCGACCCCACGACCTTAAAAAAGTGCACTAGGCCTTCAGTGTTAGATGCGTTAAAAATACGATGTATTAACTCCCCAAAATGTTGGGGGAGATTAGTGTTTAAAAGGGCCTGTATTTCACTGTGGGTACTCGCCACCTGGAGAATGAATGTCTCCCGGGCGGACGTGAGCATAACTTCCTCGTTTAATAATAGTGCCTTTATTCTGCTCAGTCTATTGAAATCTGCTTCCATGGTAGGGATGGAAGGCCAAATAGAGATATCAACCGTGCCATGAGGGGGAGGAAAAAGCACATTTTTGCAGCAGACAACCCTGTGCGAAACTGTTACAATGTAAGGAATGCCAGCCTGCAGGCCACAACAGTTCTCGTTATTTAAAAGTAAATAACTACCATTGGAAAGGAGAGTGAAAGTAGGTGAAATAACAGGAGCAGGAATACCTTTCAGCACACAAGCAAGATTAGGAGAGGAAACGCTACATGAGCCATGCAATTTAATGTGTTTACAAATAAGCGAATGGCCTATAGTCGAGTCGCAGTACTCCCCCGTGAGAAAGACTTCCTTGCCGTCCCGAAGGCATTTATACATGAAAGGCAAGGACCAGAGTTCATGCAGGAAAGCACTGCCCAATGGCCGGTAACGGCCCACAGGATAATGTTTCATGCACGAGTCAAATTCAAACAAGGAAAATGGTAAAGCTATAACCCCATGGACTAGCCATACAGCAGAATCGAGTTCTGCAACAGAGAACGGCAAAGGATCCACTTTTTCGATATGTAATAGAGTGTAAGTTGCATCCTTCATGGACATAAATTGCTGTTTGTCAGTTAAGTTAAAAGGTAGAAATAAGGCAGAGGTGTTCAAAAAATGCCAAGGCACTTTACCTAACTTGAGCGTTTGCAAAGTCCATGCAAACTGCATAACTGAGCGCAATTGATTCTGACCATGATATAACACAGAAACATCATCTTGTACAATATCAACAACAGAGGACACAATATTCTCTAAAGTGTAAATGCGAGAAGACAGGGTATTAATACTATTGTCAACAACAGCGAGCACCTTTTCCATATTTGCTTGATCTATTTCCCGAAGACGGGAAGCAGCTTCCATTTGTGATAGCTTCCAGAGTTCATTATACGTTTCATAAATGAATCTCTTAGGTCGGGGACCACGAGGTCCCAAAACAAAGTCGGACAGATCAATATTGCCTGTAAGGAGGGACAAATGTTGTTTAACAGAATCAAGGGACGAATGTTGCAGCCATTGTTTGCATAATTTACCAACAGAGTATGTAGTGACAGTACGGGCATCAGTAAACCTCGGATCAGGCCTATTCTGTGTGTAGCTAGCACCAGTATCATGAAAACGCATTTGACATGCATTAGATGATATAGGCCATACTAACCAGGGTGACTGAACCAGCTCAGAAACATTAAACGAATTATTTTGTAACATTGCCTGCAGGGACACGAGGGACATATTGAATCGTGAGCTTTCATTTGGAAAACTCGACAGGGATGGTATTGATGGCGTATTCAATTGTTTAGTGGTTGCTAAGCCCCAACATGTAGTCTGATAGATGGAAGCATTTAGGAACATAATTTGGGTAGGGATGAGGCACGCACGATGCAACGCCTCGGTTCCCTGTACCTGCCATGGCTTGGAGCCCCAAATAGATTTTAAATCCACTGTATTATCCCAGTACTCATAACCACCCACAGCTAGGGCACTTAGAAAGGAACCTGAATAAAGCAATTTGGTGTGTGTTAACATAATTTTCTGAGTTGATGTGTTATTTAGTCTAAAATAATAGGATGCAGGGTTCGACCGATTAAAATCAGTGAAATAATTAAACTTATTTCGAAGAGTTTGAGAGCTACCTGGCAAGGGGTTTGGACAATGTTCCCATTGGGTATAGTTAACAGAACTACGCAGGGCACTGGGCTTATGGAGAAAATGATTACCCCAATGTTGGTAACAATACAAATCGGCATAATTAGCAGAATTCATATATAAATCTTCAGCATTAAAAGATGCATAATATTTTAAATCGGCAAACAATGCTTCAACGGCATGCACATCCCAATCATCAGAATGAATATTATTTTGTACTACATCACCCATTGAAACACGAAGGACATTAGGTACATTAATAATTTCCGTCGGACCATGGATTTGATAGTTCACTGCATCCCATACGATGCCATCAGCAACTGGGAAAGCTGAAATGTTCACAAATGTGTGGTCACGCTTCATGATGTGAGACGAGGAATGAGGAGCCAAAGTTCCAGAAACAGAGTCTACAGCAGAGCGTTCAGGTAAATAGTGACCATTAATTAGTAGAAAAAACACTGTGACAAAGCCAATGGACATGAACAAAAATATCAAGAAAAGTACCAACCAGATGTATGTCCAGGGGGGAATCAAAAAATTGTCTCTAAACCAGGATATAAAAATACTGAACTTGGATGGAACTTTTGAAGATGTGGAATCCGAATCAAAGGAATAACGAGTCGGGCTTAGTGGCGTTGTTGGTTGATGTGCCACCGATTCTGATGCAGGATACGTATACTCGTCCTCGTTGATATTGGTGGAGAGTTGGGGATCAATTGCAGTTTCAGGCAAATCAACCATCTCAATTACAGCATCAGCGATCGTTCGTGCAGATGGACTATGAACATATGTCCGATAAATGGCAGGACAAGAGACCGCTGGTGTGACACTATTCAGGATCGGCCAGGCGCTGTAGCTTGACATTTTCAACTGAGATGTATCTGTTCTCTTTGCGACCAGGAAGCGGTGGTAAAATGACTGTACGTGTTCCCTTCAGGCCAAGAACTGGAACCGGTGCACGAAAAGAGGGGCCAAATTCCTTTTTGTTTTCAACCTTCTCTCGAACCAGTTCTCCAATTTTCGGAAGCCAGCCGGCTACCGGAATCTGAAACGCAGGATCTGTGGCTGAAGGTAAATGTGTAGTTGCAAGTTTGTCTCGGGCTTCCTGTAAGTCCTGTAACATAGCCGAATGGTTATCTACATCAAACTTGGCGGATTGCGCCGCGATGTCTGGACCCTCAAGGTCAGGCACAAACATTCTTATGCCAAAGAGCATTTCGTATGGGGTCCGCCCACCCAGAGGTCTTCTAGGGAGATTATTAAGTGCACGCTGAACGGTATACAAATGGGCCAGCCAGTTCCTGCCAGTACCTAAAACCCTAGCTGTTAAGGATTGCTTTAAGTCACGGTTCATTCGTTCAACGATAGAGTTGCCCTCAGGCCTATACGGAGACGAAAATTTCACCCGCACCCCAAGCGAAGCCATTGCATCCTTGTAGGCCCTAGAGGCAAACGCTGGACCTTGGTCCGAATGGAAGGTGCCGCATGCGAAAATTCCCACAAAGACACGCAAATCCCTGATTACATTTCGGGCGTCAGCACTCCGTTGTGGCCAGACCCAGAGAAACCGTGTGCACGAGTCCACTGCCACTAAGATGTATTTATAGGCAGTGTCTGATGAGAATGGACCGCAGTGATCCAAGTAAACACACCCAAAGGGTCTGTTAGCAATGCAGAGCGGTGTTTGTGGTGGACGTGTTACCGTGGAAGGCTTAATCTGTTGACAAACGTCGCAAGAAAGCACAAAAGCACGGGTGTCTTTATATAACCCACGCCACCAATAACGCTGCTGCAAGATGGAAACCGTAGCTGACACACCTGCATGTGCCGAAGCCATGCCTTCGTGTGCAGCTGATATCAAGGCACTCCTGCGGTCCGCGTTGGGGATCAGCCGATCTCCAACGTCAGGTATAGTTACATAAGGAACCTGATCGGGACTTAATTTGTAAGAATACTTGGAAGGGAAACCTGTAGGGTAATTATCACCTTCCTTGGTTGCAGCAATAGCTGCTAAAATAACAGGGTCTACTTTAGACATGGACCTGGTAACCGCTGCTACTGAACACGTGACTACTGCTGAACGGGCAGCTTCATCTGCCAGATCGTTACCAATAGCGTGTGCGCCCACCCGCTGATGGCCTAAGGTGTGAACCACCTGTGTGAGGGGCAGACGTTGTTGCAATTCTGCCACTCGAACCCAAAGCATTTTATGCTTAATTGTGCTCCCTTTTGTGTCCTTGTAGTCGTTTTTCGACCAGAAAAACAGATTGTCATTGTAAGATTGTACACAGTAAAAAGAATCACATACAATAAGAGTGGTCTCATCCTGTGAAGCGAACTCAAGTGCAAGTAGCAATGCATGCAGCTCGGCCAATTGTGCAGTACTATCTCCAAGTGTGCGAGTGTGCACTACAGAGGATTTGAACGTTCCATTCACAAAGGAACCCGCAACAATAGCACATGCAGCTGAATAAGCGTGCTTGGACCCAGTGGCCGGTTGCGCCGAACCATCGGTGTAGATCACACATTTGTAATCCTCAAGCGGTAGTAAAAACAAAGGAGGAGGATGAACGAATTCATACTGCAAAAACTCCTGAGTCTGAAGAGAAGAATCAAAAACAAAAGTGACGTCCGAAGACGTCAAGGATGTAGCCCATTGTATCCAACGGGGATGCATTGCTTTTGAGTTCGGTACACTTGCCTTTGTTACTGCCTCTAGGGCAGGACAGGGTGTTACCACTAGAATCCGCTTTCCCTGTGCCAGTGCGCGTTCTTTTAGAATCGCCATTTGCACTGCAGTCAGAACTTTTTCGACAGATGTAAAGCGCAATTCAGCGGAAGTGTACAGATGTGACTTGTATGCGATGGGTACTGTATCACCTTCATTAAAGGTTAAGTATGTGAATCCCACCGCCCCCGGAATTATTCTAATCACCAGGTTTGTGTGGTTATCACGAGTCAAAAGATATTTAGACTCCAATAGATCTGTCTGCAAAGACTGCAAAATTGAGGTATGCTCAGGCAGCCAGCAAGACCTTGAATAAGTAGGTTGTATCAAAGCATACAAAGGTTTGATACGCTGGGCATATTCGGGAATGTAAGTACGCCCGAAGTTCAGGAAACCCAGCAAAGACTGAAGCTTCTTCAGAGTATTTGGGGGGCACAAATGTGCACATTTTTCCAAGAAATGGGGGCTAAGCCCTTACCTTCGTTATTGAGCTCATAGCCCAAGAACAGAACGGTAAATTCAGCAATGTGTGACTTAGCAAAGTTAAATTTGTAACCCTGCTCCGCAAATTCAAGAATAATGCGGTCCACACGGGACAGATGCTGATATAACTCGTCGTCTGTCAGATAGATGTCATCAACGTACGAACATGCGTCTTGATCAATGTCATTTAACAAAGAAACAACACGGGCGGCGAATATACCCGGACTATTTTTATAGCCCATGGGTAATCGCCGGAACTGGAATAATTTACCACCGGATGTGAATGCGGTCCATTGACCACTCTCCGGGGCTAGGTTGTGCGTGTAGAAACCGTTTGAAAGGTCAAGTGTCGTTTTGTATTTTTTACGAACAAGACTGTCTACTAGCGCAGAACTGTGTGTATTTTGCACCGCAAAGTTCCGACAATGAGTATTTAAATGCCGGTAATCCAAAACTAAGCGGTACGATCCATCGGGTTTAGAAACCACGAAAAGGGGATTGTTCATAGGTGATACGCATGGTTCAATTACTCCCTGATATTCCAACTGTGTCAGAATTTCGGAGACGGGGCCTTTTGCCTGCCGTTTGATGGGATATTGGGGTTGTGGCTGCGGTAGTGACCGCAAAGGTATTGCATGGGGAGGTGATTCTTCATCCCATCCCACATGGTTGCGGTATAACGCTGGTGCCAGGTACACAGCCCACTCAGCTGCAAGTGCTTCAGCTTTGTCTTTTGGGACATGCCTTGAAAAGCTTGGAAGGATTACCTCCTCTCCTTTATGTGCAGCTAAAACGAATGGGGGTGGCCAATCCACCTCTGCTAACAAAATGTCATATGAAGAGGTTAGATTTTCCCAAAAAATCCCTTTTATTTCACGCGGTATGTCACCTTCGATCTGTATAACTATATTATATAGTCTGTCAGGGGGTGCCACTCTCGTGTCAGCTGTCTCTACAGTAACGAATGTTTCAGTTGCTGTCGCCTCCATATGAGGACGTAGCGCCTCCCGCACTATGGTAACTTCCGCGGCGCTGTCTAGGAGGGTCACTGCCCACGTCCAATTCTGGAGTCTCGTTCTCACGGTCTGAGGCATATTTCGCTGTGACAGCGGCAACCTTTTTCTTCTGAAATTGCGGTCGAGGAAGATGAAAATCTTCTGCTTTCCCTCTGACTTGTTGTCGAGGTTGGTCTCGCTCCTGGGGAGCCTCTCGGCCCCTTCCTCTATCTTGCCGTCCTCCTCCACCAGCCTGTGACGACGTCTGGGCCTGTGAAGAACGAGGAGAACGCGCATCAGAGCTCTGAAACCTTTCTGGTGATTTAATCCTTGACCTATCACGTAAATCATAAGTACGTTCAGAAGAAACCGAAACTGGGGAAGCGCCTCTCGACCCCGGCTTCTTTTGTTGCTTACCCTGTTTTTTCTGTCTCCAACTCTTTTTAGTGAAGACTGGTTTATCATCTTTCTCAGATGCACTTTTTGTTTGTATAACTTGTGTTTGCGATTGAGTTTGCATTTTTACAAAAGGCTTGTTGCCTAGGCTATTTCTTCCAATTGTTTTATAAGCCCGGGCTATTATTTTCGGTAATTCGCGAGGCCTGTCCAACTCTGGGACCAAAGCCAAAGCATTCGCTACTTGAAAGTTCATAGCATCGCCCTTGACATTTCCAAGGATCAGCTCAGCTACTACATCAAACACTCCCACTAGTCTCATCCCTAATTCCACAGCCGCTTCAGGGCCATGTTCATCCTGTACTTTTTTAATTACAGAGGGTAGAACCGTCATGGAAGGAGTTCCAAAACATTTTGAATAAACTGCTGCGAATACCTTACCCCAGTTTTCACATGATGTCAAATCGGGGATTATGTCTTTTGGCAAACTTATCGTGAGGATGCGGTGTTTATCTACTGGGGATGTATGTGGAAACACTGCTTCTATCTGATCGAACTTTTCTGCAAGCCAGTAAGGATAGTCGTCCTTATTTTGTGGACGTTTGCCCATCACAGAATTTACCATGACAGGACTTATAGTCACTCCAGCTGCAATAGCTGGTTGGCCTGCGACTACAGGAGCAGCTCCATGGAGGCTACCTGTAACGTATGTCACCAAGGCTCGATGCACTCGCACCAATTCGGTATGCATAGTGCGCAGTTCCGCAAGCGGTAATGCCAGATAATTTGGATGCGGGGTATACCCGGCCAATACAGGCCAAGTGGCCCCCTGAATTGATAAGGGGCCTAAACGAACTGCGGTAGTTGGTTGTGGTAGGGCGCCATTGAACCAAACACGGTGCTGCCAAGCCGTGAGAGGCACTTCAAGAGCAGTATAGGGTCGATAGGCAGCAGGAACAGCGGTGGGCTTATATTCATGAAACAGCTTATCACCTGCATCCACCGCTTCAAAAGTGATCCAAGTGTAAAACACTTCAAAGTGATAAGCCGGATCGGCTTGAACCACAAAGACCAACTCGACCCCAGTATCGGGCACTCCATACACAGCTAAGTGGTCTCGGAGTGCTCCTCGACTATGTGCAGCTATCGCCACACCAGCCATGACTAAACAATTATATTCGACAACCTAACAGGGAGCACAAAAATGGGTCTATTAACTAACCTTTTTTAATAACATCAAGCTTGAAAGAACCTATAAAACATTCAATATAGGAGGTATCACCGTCACATACGCCTCCGGAAGCGTACGCGAGGGGTTTGTGGACAAGCACAAGTACTACTCAAGCGTCTCGCAGATAAGCCGCCCCACGGTGGTCGCGCCATGTCATAAGGTTTCTGCACATACACAGAGCTATGCACCGGAAAATGGGACCCCGGAATACAGTGGTTTGCCACCATATACCGTAGCACCCAAAAACCCCAACCCAACTAGCTTAGCATCCCATTAGCACTCAAGTACTAATGTTTGGACAACCCAGAACACGGTATCTTTATCTCAGGACTCGCAGAAGCAAGAACACTCTTTCGTCACTCACTCGTACTTGTCCACAAGGTGCGTAGGAAGAGACACTGGATAGGTTAAAATGTTTATTCCAACTTACGTGCTCTAATGTACAGTACACGTGTCAGTACTAATAGCATAATGCATATGACTAATATAAGCAGCATGGTTACAATTCCATAGAATACAAACGGGGAAAGCATCTCAGAGCTCAGTGGATAAACGCTTAAATAACATTACCACCCTCCCCTTGCAGTAAGATAGTTTATTATAATAATAGAAGACCTCTGGGCTTTGACTAGCGAACCCCCATACCTCAGTCTCTAGATGCAGAATTACATCAGCAGGACATCATAGCTCTTCTCACTGAAAGGGATTTCTCCAAGTGTGTTTAAGCGCTAGTAAACCACAGTATTAAAAGCATATCAAATTCTTCATGGCAATTGCACATAATGTTATGTCTGGGTGCGCGAGACTGGCCATATCAGGAAGAACCGAAATACATTGTTATGCGACCTTGTACATGTTTGTGCAGACTGAGCCCAAAAAGGTGAACAACAGAAAATGCAGACAGTGCAAAAGAACTTGGCACGAGCAAAGGGCGAGGAAGGCCCGGCTCAGTGTAACGTGCGCAAAGAAAAGCAGCATGGCAGCCAGGCCTAGGCCAACATAACAAGGCAGGTAACAATCCACAAGACAACACCAACATCCCACAGAGGGAGACCCTACGGGTTCTGGAGGATATCCTGTTCGAAGAAGAATGGCGGTACCAAACACTGCAAGCCTTCATCTTGAACCTGGCTGAGATAGCCCTGACAAGGAATTTCTTTGAGTTCGAGGGTCCCCTTTACCTACAGACCCACGGGACCTCGATGGGCAGCACCTTTGCCCCGAGCCTGGCGGGTCTGTACGTGGGCGCTTTCGAAAAGACTGAAATCCACGATCCACATTGCCCATGGACAGAGAACATAAGACTGTGGCGTCGTTATATTGACGACGTCCTGTTGATATGGAAGGGTGATGAACAATCGGTCATTCAGTTCCTTGACTGGTTGAATCACAGAAACCACCTGCTTCACTTCACATCTACTGTAACCAAGACAGGGTTACCCTTCTTGGATTTAATGATTGAACCAAAAGAAGGTAAACTCCTGACCAGAGTTTATCATAAGCCCACTGACAAAAATGCCCTGTTAGCTTATGTTAGCTTTCACCCCAAATCCCTCAGGGAAAATCTGCCGGTGGGTCAATTCTTTCGATTGAGACGGAATTGTACGGAGAAAGCAACTTTTAAAGAGGAAGCTACTCTCCTCTCTAATAAGCTCACTCAGAGGGGATATCCGGAACGCACCATTACGAGAGCCAGAAAAAGAGCTACAAATGCCAATAGGGACAAACTTCTGGAAAAAACCAATAGACCAGAAACAGATAAACCAGTGTGTGTCACTACGTTTAACACGGCCTCCCACCAAATCAAACAGGTGGTACTTAAACATTGGAGTATACTAAACTCGAATGGTATGAATGTTGTTAAGCCCCTGTTCTCCTTTAAAAGGAGCGCTAATTTGAAAGATCTGTTAGTACACACTAGACCTATTGCACCACAACAAAGGAGATTAGCAGTACCAGGTCACCCACCTCCCCTACAAGATCACTCACGATGCAGATCGTGCAACGTGTGCCACCTGACTAACAAAACCAAATCCATAGATGTTGGACTTACCTATCCGTGGGAACAGAGGTCACAGACCAATTGCAATTCTGACTGTGTAATCTACCTCATCACGTGTCCTTGCCGCATGCAGTATGTGGGCATGACCAGTCGCAAGGTTAAGACACGCATCATGGAGCACCGCAGCACGATAAGGTGCTTGAAGTCCAATACAAAACTGACTGCACACTACCTGGAGAAATGCCATACCATCGATGACCTGATTTGGACAGTTATTGAAAAACCCATTATGAACCCTTTTATCGGGGACAGAACGAGGGCCCTCCTCCTGAGAGAGCAAAAATGGGTTGATCGCCTTAAAAGTCATCTGGTTGGCCTTAACGATGATATTCCGTGGCATTCCCTTAACAGATAAATGCCCACCCTCTAAGAGTATTATTATAGAGATATCATGTGCAGGTCCCTGTATCAGCTGCATCCACACTTAATACTGATATTGTGTTTTCTACCGGAAGATACTAGGCTTTGACTTTACTACTTTGAGTGGTAGTCAATGCATCCTTCTGGGGGTATTTAGAGTAAGAAACACTCCTAGGGGACGCCTGCTATTGCTTTTTGATCATTAGTGTCACACGCGCCTCTCTTTGTTCATACGTATGAGACATCAAGGAAGTACTTGACACTCGTAATATTATAAAATAATAATAGAAGACATGTTGTTTTAAATACAACGAGATTGCCCCTCTATCAGCGTATTGTGGCAAAACAGCATTCCTTCGGAAGCGTGCATTAATGATAGCCAGAACTGGCTGCTTCCGTAAGCCTCCTTCTCCGGATATGAGGCAGGTCACCTTGCCAATGGGACGCGGTTGACACGTGGTGCGGGACCCTGGCAACTGCAGGTTTACCATGGCGCCCTTTGAACAAGTCACCACGCGCCCCACGTGACCGGAACTATTCCGGACTCAGAACGCGAATATAACTAACACAGCCTCGCTGCTCAGCCGTAGATCTACACGGCGGGAGCAGGCGAGCAGCTGACGGGAGGAGTGTGGAAAAGTATGTCTGTTGTCTTGCCATTAGCTCAGCCATTTTGCGCTTCATCCTCCATTGCGACCTCTCTACAGGGGTCACAAATGCTCTGTGGCTTCACATCTTGATTCACCTCACCTCTGCACTGCCACCAACGCCCTGTTTCTGACCTGACCTGGCGCCACCTGCCTGGACTCATGCTAAAACCAGTCGAGCAGGACTGCCCATGCCCTTGTTTGCCACAATCTGACTGAACTCTTGCTAAACCCCAGTTTAACAGGACTGTCCACCTGCGCTTACTGTCCTCACCCTGCCCTTCGCCCTACAGGGCTTGACAGCTACCATCTGCTAGCTTATCAGATTGACCTCTGCTTGTTGTGTAATTAAGAGCTTCACCTACGCCCTGCAGGGGCCCAACAGTGACCATCTGCTAACTTATCAGATTGACCTCTGCTTGTTGTGTAATTAAGAGCTTCACCTACGCCCTGCAGGGGCCCAACAGTGACCATCTGCTAACTTATCAGATTGACCTCTGCCTGTATAATTATGGTGTTCATTGTTTTTACTGTACACGTCTCCCTTTGTATAATTATGGTGTTCATCGTTTTCTGTATACATCCCCCCTTTTTAAAATCATGGTGTTCTTTGTTTACTATACACGCCTGGGGTGGGGATGAAGGGTATATAAGACGTGGAACCAAAGTGCTTGGCAGATTTGCCTCCTCAGACAAGCTGCGGGTGTCTGTTGCTGATGCTCTCTCTCCATCTCATGAGATTGTAATAAATATCCTTTCTCTCGGCGCTCCAGTGTTGGTCTCAGTTTGTATCCCGGACCCGTGGACTAAGGGTGGACCCTGCACCTTTGGGTGGTCTTCCAAGGAGACCCCCAAATCCACAATTGGCGCCCAAACATGAGGCCCCATCAGTGACGCGGCTGCCCGGTCGAGGGGTCCCTACGAGGAAGTTTGAACGGACGGTGGTGGAGTATACCTACGCGAAAGAGACCCTCGTCTTCGTAGCCACCACCTGACCTTCGCTGCATCCGAAAAGACCCCCGCAAGTGGCACCGGTCCTGACTGGAGCCCCCGATAGACTTGGACGAGCTTTGCAGTAAAGAGACCGCCTGGAGAACGAGACAAAGGATTCTGGTAGGATCGCCGATTGGCGATACCTTTTGTTTGTTTGGTTTTGGTTATGTTTTTTTTTTTTTTTTTTCTTCACTCTTTGCAAAAAGTGAAGGTAAACGGGTAATGTGGACTTTTTGTCCGGCTTAGAAACTTGTGGAGATGATTGGTAAGATAACATAGAAAAGCATGCCCATGTGTAGTAAATTTGCACAATGGTTTTGTTGTTGCACATCTCGATCAAGGGTGCTGGAGGATAGTCAGCCGGCTCCTCCGGAAGGTACCCCTAGTAAGGACATGTACATAAAGTACGGTATTTCTCCCATAATGTATAACTCATTGTGGCATAAATACACGTCTAAGGATACAGAGACTCAATGGCCTATGTACGGCTCTTTCGAACCCCAGAAGCTTGAGGCCGTAGAGGCACAACTTCATAGGAGGAGGTCCCGACAAGCAATGTTTGATGCCTTGGGTCAGTGGAAAAAGGAAGGGACTGACAGGGTGAGAAGGGCTCAGGCTAGATTACAGAAAGAGGCTCGGAAAAGTGATAAACAGGCATTAGAGGAATTGCGACGTGAAAAGGTTGCTTCAAACATCGCGTGTGCAGATAGGGAATACAGGTTAAATATGTCCGGTCAATACTCTGTACGTTACACTCCCTTGTCACGAACGGACCCCCAGGAGGAGGAGTTTCTCCTCCACCCATTGCCACCACCGTACCATGTCCCTCCCCATCCTATCCCACAGCCGGCCGGTGAGAGTGCACCACCCCCTAACGCCCAACCTCCACCTCCCGACCACACTGCCCCTCCTGCTCCATCTGATCCCGATTTAGCCCCCTCTGTTCGATCACACACACCCCGCATTACACCTACAGAGAAACAGGCTCTGAATGATCTCGTTCGCACCTGCCTGAAGGATCTTTCCACATCAAACCAGATCCGTGCGATCTATGAAGCCTATGCACCACCCTGCAAGGGCTACTTCCTACAGCAATTTGCTCATGAAATACTCTCTGTTTATGAGAAAGGCCACGGAGTAACACCAGCAGGCCATATTACAGAATTGTATCGTAAGTTGACAGAGGGACGAGGAAGTGCTGAGGAAAGCCACAGCTTGTTAGCATTTACACTACAAATGATGGAAAGTTTGAGGAGAGACCAGGAGGAAGAGGAAAAAGAACCAGTAGTGGAGGGAGCGATGGGAGGTCATATGGCACTAATAAGGGAAGCAGCTCCAGTTTTTGTCCCTGCTCGAGGACAGGGTACTGCTGAGGGATTAGATAGTCCGGATGCGAAGAGCAGGACGTTATATAATTGGGTGTACACTCCGTGGCTTCGAGCTGACATCTTAGCTTTTAGAAAAGGACTTACCCGACCCCCGGAAGAATCCTATTGGATTCTACGAAGGGTTGGACACGGTTATTGCCACCTACACCATGACCTTAACAGACATAGATCAATTTTTTGGGCTAATACTGCCGCCAGACATCTGGAGACCAATAAGGAAAATAGACGATCAGACTGTATTCGGTCACAAGTGGGAAGATTTAGTAACAATGGATAAGGATAGAAAACCAGGGGAAAGGCCAGCGGAAGCTATTTTAGCACTACCAGGTCGCATAGTAACAAAGCTGAAGGCCACCATTCCGGCCAGAAAGGTTGACTGGACAGTCATTACTGCGTGTAAGCAAAAGTCTGAGGAAACAACGTCTGACTACTTCTCTCGACTCAGCCAGGTGTTTGTTGACTATAGTGGACAGGAAACGACGACTGAGACAGGCCGACACTTACTAGTTCAGACTTTTGTTAAGGGATTGTTGCTACCGATCTCCACTAGGTTACAGAGTAGCGAAAGCACGTAGCCTGCGGCAACACCAGCGCAGATCCTGACAATGGCCCAATATTACGAACATCTGCAAAATAAAATAGAGGAGGAAAAAGACAGAAAAAGAAAAGACCTAAAAGAAAAGGTGATGCTTTCCCAGATAAGCACGGGAGGGGGAGGAAACGGTAGGGGCCAACAGAACAATTATATGCCTGCGGCTGCTAGAACACACCAGCCCCCACGTCAACTGTCCCAGGACCAGTGTGCGTATTATAAAGAAACAGGCCACTGGCATGCAGATTGTCCACTTTTGCAGCGAAATACCATAGGGAGAGGGCGAGGAGCACCTAGAGGAAGAGGGAGAGGTCCTGCGCCACCCTTTGGCGGACAGCGTCCAAACGTCTTTGATAATTCCAGGCAGGCTGTTACCCAAGATTTTACCACTGATCAATTCGCCAACAACGAGTATGCATGAGACAGCCAGGGACAGGGGAAGGAACCAGTAGAACTTCTTGTCGATCAAACAGGTCCCTATGTCACAGCTAAGGTGGTTGGTTCGCAGGGCAAATTTTTGGTTGACACCGGGGCCTCTAGAAGTGCCCTATCAAAAGAACTGATTCCTAGGGCACCCCTGTCCGGCTTATCGATTACCTCCATAGGATTTGACGGCACGCCCTCTACTAACCCCCTTTCTACTAAGGTACCCCTGGACATACAAGGGAACACAGCGATGGCCTCTTTTCTGCTCTCCCCAAATTGCCCAGATAACCTGATGGGCATTGATCTGTTAAAACACTACAGAGCCACCATTCGCTGTTCTCCCCAAAATGTCCGAGTCATATTGTTTGACAATGATTGCCCCATCGGTTATGAATCACGTTTTTATTGTCTCACTGATTCCGAACAGCAGGATTTGTCCCAATTACCAGCTACCCTGTGGGCTCAGTATAAGATTTCTGCAGAAGGAGAAAAGGCCCTCATGACTATAGTACAAGATACGATTACATCAGGGGTTGTTGAGGAAGTCCAGTCCAACATTTGCAATAGTCCTATCCTTCCAGTCCTGAAACACACGTCCACTTCTGAGAAAATATACCGTTTCGTCATTGACCTTCGCGCGATCAACAAAATAGTGGTCCCGCAATATCCTGTGGTCTCTGACATAACAACTATATTAACAATGATCCCTTCAACTGCTACCACCTTTACCGTGATAGACCTCAAGAATGCCTTTTTCTCCATACCAATACACTCTGATTCACGCTACCTTTTAGGCTTTACCATAAGAAACAGATCATACAGATTCTGCCGGGCTCCACAAGGGTACACGGAGAGTCCGAGCATATACAGCCAAGCCCTTAAACAACAGTTCGACCAGATACAGTTACCACCCGGCGCTGTCCTCATTCAGTATGTAGATGACATTCTTTTGGCTGCGGACACTCCGGCCCTGGCTTGCACTGCCTCTCTTACTACTTTACACTTTCTGGCGTCACAGGGCCATAAGGTGTCCAAGAATAAGTTACAGTATTGTAGACAGCAGGTGACCTACCTCGGCCATCTGCTGTCTAAGGAGGGACGTACACTCACACCTGACCGCATCCAGACAATACTACGCCTTTATTCTCCTACTACCCAAAGAGATGTTCGTGCACTAATTGGCCTCACTTCTTTTTGTCATCAATGGATTCCAAATTTTTCCCTCATAGTTAAGCCACTCCTTGCTTTACTTACAAAAGACACACCCACACCCCTCCCTTGGACACATGAACACGACCAAGCCTTTGAAGACTTACGCCACGCTCTTTGTTCTGCACCAGTACTGGGCACACCTGACTACTCTAAATCCTTCTGCCTCTACACCCATGAACGCTCAGGATGCGCTCTCTCGGTCTTGACCCAAATTCACGGCACCAAACAACGCCCATGCGCCTACTTTTCGGCCACTCTAGACCCTGTGGCTCGAGGTCTGCCCTCTTGTCTTAAAGCGGTCGCGGCAGCGGCCGTCTCTATTCGACAAAGTGAGGGAATTGTTTTAGGATCTAAACTGACGGTGTTAGTTCCCCACGCAGTCGACATACTACTAAACCAGACAAAGACACAACACCTCACTAGTGCACGACTGACAGGATACGAACTTACGTTGTTAGCACCCCACATCACATTAAAGCGATGTACGACCTTGAACCCCGCCACACTCCTGCACACACCAGATTCAGACACCACAGACACTCCACATGACTGCCTCTTCCAAACAGAAGAACAGACTAAGGGGCGGGTAGATTTGAAAGACATCCCTCTCACGGAACAGGATGGGCAATTATGGGTGGACGGGTCCTGTATTAAACTATCAGATGGTACCACATCTGCTGCCTATGCCGTCACTACTACCAACACCATTGTTGAAACTGCACGCATACCTCAGAAATCGGCCCAGGCAGCAGAGCTTATAGCTCTCACCCGCGCTTGTATCCTTAGCCAGAGTCTAGCTGTCACCATTTACACCGACAGCCAATATGCCTTTGGAGTAGCACACAGTTTTGGTATCCTCTGGAAAGAGAGAGGATTCTTGACGTCACATGGTACGCCCATCCGGCATGGTGACTTAGTAACTGCATTACTCCAAGCCTTGACACTGCCCCGAACACTAGCTATTGTCAAATGCAATGCCCACAAGAAAATCACAGACGAAATAGGACTTGGAAATGCCTTAGCTGATGAGACAGCCCGAGCCACTGCACAAGAAAGAACACATACCGCCATGTACATAATAAAATCCCAAGCAGAGAAGTGGCGTGACGTGACGTTAGACAACAGATCAGGGACATCCAGTCTACTGCCACTCCTGGAGAACTTCAACAATGGGAAAAGGAGGGCATGCTTGACGAGGAGAATTGTTGGCGGTCCAAGGACACAAAATTATGGAAATTGCCAAATGCCTATCTCCTCCCATTGTTGAACATGACTCATTTACCGGCCCATACCGATGCTGCCACCATAACTAAAATCTTACAGGAGGTGTGGGATAACAACCAACTCCGGTCTACCACCACAAGGCTGGTACAACAATGTTTAGTATGTCTCCGTTACAATGTAGGAAAAGGGACCCGGGTACCACGAGCTGGGTTTGCCATCCCCAAGGCACCCTTCGAGGACTTACAGATGGATTATATCCAGATGGAACGGTGCAACAACCTTAAATATGTCCTAGTGGTTGTTTGCGCATTCAGCAAATGGGTGGAAGCCTACCCGGTCAAAGACAACACTGCCCTAACAACCGCCAAGATGTTGTTGAAAGAATTCTTTCCCCGCTATGGCCTTTGCCGGGTACTCTGGAGTGACAGCGGGAGCCACTTCATTGGAGAGGTAGTCAAACACATATTAGGTGGACTAGGGGTCAAGCAAAAATTCCACGCAGTCTTTCACCCCCAGTCAGCAGGCCTGGTGGAAAGATACAATGCCACCATCAAATCAAAACTAGCCAAAATAGTGGAGACTACGGGGCTTAGATGGCCTGACGCATTGCCAGTGGCCCTTCTATCAATAAGATCTGTCCCGCATTCTCGCACCTCGTTGACCCCATATGAGGTGGTTTTTGGACGCCCAATGAACATTTGGGGCGCGCCCCCTGCTACCACCTTGTCGGATTCTCCTTGTGAAATGCTGAGCGACTACTTGTCGGTACTTACCCGAACTTTGTCTTCTATTAATCAGCAGGTTCAGGAAGCGTTGCCCGACCGATCCACGGGGCCAGGACTAACCATCCGGCCAGGTGACTACATCCTGGTGAAGAACTTTGCTCGGAAACAAACGTTGGACCCCCGGTGGAAAGGTCCTCTGCTAGTCCTGCTAACGACCCGAACAGCCCTACGAGTGGAAGGCAAGAAATCGTGGGTGCATGCCGTTCATTGCCGGAAGGTCCCCAGCATCACACAGACTGACCCAACTCTGTCTGCCTACAAGGAAGTACTGGCACACGACCGCCCAGTGTATGGCCTCCAAGAACCAGAGCTCGAACTGTTCGAAGACCACACTGTGCCAGCCAAAGGAAGATACAACCTCCGTCCTCGCACGACCTCTGGGGATCCAGCGACTGGACAGGAGGGCTGAGCCAAAAGTCACAGGGCGGTAGTACAGTCTGGTGGGGTGGATCGATACTCCTTATAGTGGGGTATTGAGAAGCCTAGCCAGTGAAGCAACCACCAGCTACCGGCGACGTGTAGGGCTCAGTCTCCCTCTCTGACAGCTGTAGAACCCAAAAGAAGATCGACTATGCCTAAAAACGCAGACCAGAAGAAGGCATTTCATAACAGACTGTATAATCTAAGGTCAATAGTGCTAACAGTATTTCTCTGCCTCACGATCATTCTTACCATCATCTTCTGGATTATAGAGGAAAAAGCGCTGGCAAAAGGTACCATATTGCCGACTGATGCCACACCTACTGAACACTCGCAGGTGTCCTTGCCCCTTATCTCCAACACAGAAGACAAGACTTTTGGAACAACACTTTTATTCAAATGTTGCATCAACATAATATGGTCCTGAACAAAACGAACTGTTGGGTCTGTGGTCTCCTGCCTCAATCCACGGAAAACCCAATATCGCTTTTTCCTTACCCCTATTCTGTACATGCCTCTTGCCTTGCCTGGATGATGCTCATCATGGATGCCCAGCAGACTAGCAACATCGCTAATACCATTCTCCAGCAATTCCGGGACGAGTTATGGTGGAACAAGACAGGCAACACCATCAACCCTTTCTGTCCAACTAACAGTCCCATGAAAATATCGGAAGATGAGCAAGAGGAAATGCTGATCTTCAACACCACTGACCGTCTTCGCTTTTCTAGCTTCAAAAGAAGGCCCCGCCAAGCGAACATTGCCCCTATCAGTTGTTCGCATTCCTGGACTTATATGCATCAAAGGCTTAGGTACTGAGTACGTTGGGGACAGCTCTTGTGCCATAACAGCAACTCTGAACATGACATTTCCACCACCGCTTGTTGCTTCCCCAAACACCTATTTCGTGTGTGGGACAAAAGCATACACCTGGCTTCACAAAAACTGGGGAGGCACATGTTATATAGCGTTTCTCCTTCCTCCTGCCTATATTGCTCCTCCTCTTCATCATCGCGTCCGCCGCAGCAACGAAGTGGTCGACCAAGCAGACACTGCCTCTCAACTGTTCCTGGCTGCCATGAAAGGCATCCTTCCCTTCTGGGGACCGATGGAAAACAGCAGAGACATTCGCCACCTCATCAGGGTCATGGAAGCAACTGTCAACATCACAGCTGGTATTCTGGCCAACAACACAGCGGAACTCCAAGCGGTACGCCTCGTCGTTTTACAAAACCGCATGGTCCTTGACGTCATCCTTGCTGACCGCGGAGGAGCGTGCCGCATCATCGGCACCAGCTGCTGTGTGTACATCCCAGACCATTCCTCATCTGTCTATGAGGCTATTTCCACGCTTCATCAAATCACCTCTGATCTTCATCAAGATACCGGCTCATGGTCCCTTGGCCCCTGGTTGTGGCAACTTCTACTGACTTGGAGATGGAAAGTCCTAATGATCGTCCTGATACCTCTTGTATTGATTTTCTTTTGCTGTCTTTGCATTCAATGTGGTCCCCCACTTTGCGGCCTCTGCGCAAGTGCTATCAAGCCAGTCCCTATAAATACTCATGTCAAGAACAATAAAATAATGATTGAACGTGAGATACAGCTATTGATGGACATTGCAATTGACTAAAAATGATTTCGCTTATGGCAAAAGGAGGGACTATGGAAAAGTATGTCTGTTGTCTTGCCATTAGCTCAGCCATTTTGCGCTTCATCCTCCATTGCGACCTCTCTACAGGGGTCACAAATGCTCTGTGGCTTCACATCTTGATTCACCTCACCTCTGCACTGCCACCAACGCCCTGTTTCTGACCTGACCTGCCGCCACCTGCCTGGACTCATGCTAAAACCAGTCGAGCAGGACTGCCCATGCCCTTGTTTGCCACAATCTGACTGAACTCTTGCTAAACCCCAGTTTGACAGGACTGTCCACCTGCGCTTACTGTCCTCACCCTGCCCTTCGCCCTACAGGGCTTGACAGCTACCATCTGCTAGCTTATTAGATTGACCTCTGCTTGTTGTGTAATTAAGAGCTTCACCTACGCCCTGCAGGGGCCCAACAGTGACCATCTGCTAACTTATCAGATTGACCTCTGCTTGTTGTGTAATTAAGAGCTTCACCTACGCCCTGCAGGGGCCCAACAGTGACCATCTGCTAACTTATCAGATTGACCTCTGCCTGTATAATTATGGTGTTCATCGTTTTCTGTATACATCCCCCCTTTTCAAAATCATGGTGTTCTTTGTTTACTATACACGCCTGGGGTGGGGATGAAGGGTATATAAGACGTGGAACCAAAGTGCTTGGCAGATTTGCCTCCTCAGACAAGCTGCGGGTGTCTGTTGCTGATGCTCTCTCTCCATCTCATGAGATTGTAATAAATATCCTTTCTCTCGGCGCTCCAGTGTTGGTCTCAGTTTGTATCCCGGACCCGTGGACTAAGGGTGGACCCTGCACCTTTGGGTGGTCTTCCAAGGAGACCCCCAAATCCACAGGAGCACCACCCTTGGAGTAGTAAGGAGAGAGGGGGGCACGCAGGGGGGCACTCTGGAGTGGCGAATACCGCAGGCCTACCAACATGAGGCACCTAAGATTTGAGGGTGTTTTGGTTCCACAGGATGGACCAAATAGCATTTTTTAAGCCTCCACGCCTCGCTGCACCATGGCGTTTTCCTCTATATGTCGATTACTATTTCTAGCATACCATGCATGGCGGCTTTCATGATTAGGGTAATGGATGCATTACGAGCTATAATCTTCAGCTCCTAGTAATCCGCTCACATTAAACGCCAACAGCTCTGCCTGTCACGTTTTACGACATTCTACTCGATTCTGTCTGAGCTTTTTAACAGAGGCTTAGACACTGCATGCAGCATATCCTAACAATTGCATTGAGTTGTGGCTGAACGAGGTGCTACCACCTTATCACGCATGAGGTGTGTACGACCTAGAACAGATGAATCCTGTTTTATTACTTTATTACATCATGATATTTTATGACCATTAACCATGACAATGTCTTTCTACCTTATGATTTCTCCTCCATAGAGTGTGACTATAGGGGGTCTCTCCTTGCCTACCGCCATTTCTAACATGACTTAGGGTGAAACTCGGTGAGTAAGGACACACCGAGCTCCTACTGTTGCAGTTGGTGGAATGTACGAATATATTGTATGGTGTACGCGACGCTGGTATCTACGCCTACCTAGAAGGCAACAAGTATGAATGGTTGATTAAAAGTTACTTGTTTCACTACGATTTATAGGAGTTTTTTTAGGGTGACATACCCAGGTCTTTGGTGGAATGAGCGATCTAATAGGTCATACTTCAGTGTATATGTATACTTATACATATAGATTTAGAAACACGAGGGAGAATATTCCTTCTAATTTCTTTCTCTGATATGTCTCTTGTCCCCTTGTTCCTTTTAGTAAAATCCACGATTATCTTTGAGGAATTCCCTCGGACACGGAACTAGGGGTTCTGACACCCTCTTATCTCAACCAGAGGTGAGAGAGTTACACAATTACACTGGGGCCGGCAGAGTCCTGAAGAAGGCCGGTGTGACCCCAATCGAGGGGCACAGACACACGGCCGAAACATGTCGACTACCTGGCAGTAAGGAGGGGTGTAAGGAGCACATTACATCTCCCAATCACCACCATCCTTCAAGTTTTTAACCCTGGCCGGAGGGTCCAGCAATAAAGTTATAGGCACAGCGACACCTCCGAGTTAGTTTTAACCTACACCACACTGCACCTTCACTTCCGGCGTTCCCAGTCACTTTAAAACCATTGTTTCTCTTTTGTGTTGTATTGTCTTACCCCACACTATTGCTCCACCCCACGTGTTGGCAGCGCCGGGGGGTTTTGTAGCAGCCCTATGATGAAGCATGTCACACAATTGTGTGAGTGAGGGCAGTATTAAGACACACAGCAAGTGCCACCACGAGACACAGACATTTTTATTGCTCCCTACTCCTTTTGGTGGAAAAAGTATCGACTGGGGGTTCGGAGTAGGTGAGTCCGTTACCCTCACCCCTCCCTTTTGTGTGTACTGGCACTTAGAAACAACCCACACAAAAAAATATTTGTAAAGCAATAAGTGTTGCATTTGCGAGAGTTTAAGCTATTGTCTTTTACAATGGCAATAGCTCAAACTCTCCTAAATGCGAGACCTATGGCAGTCCAAAGAAGCAGCCGCCATTGTCCCGGCTGCTTGGAAAGTGAAAGCATGGATGGCACGCTGAATGTTGCTGCAAAGCATGTTGTGCCTGCAGTAAGCCAAAACTCACTAAAGAAATAGTGCTTACAGACTAAATAACACAGACAGTGTAACAACAAAAGTAAAAGGGCCAGTCCTCATGGGAGGTTACAAATGAAGACAAGGCGGTACTAAGGAGGCACTAACAAGCCGATTACCGAATCAGAAGCCAGCATTTACAAAGGACAAAGCCACAAGCCAATGAAAAATATGGGTGGAGAGTGGGCGGAGTTTCAAGTGCATACTCTAATACAGCATGCCTCGCAGAGCATCACATGCGCTGCCCAGGCTCGACCTATAAAGTACAAAGGACAGGTTTCTAAGAAATATTGATTGTTTTTTTGCAGCTTTATATAGAACGAACTCGACCCGAAGGTATTGAAGTGCTTTATAAGAGCTCCAGCAACATTACACAAGGACACATCAATTTTTGTTAAGCACCGTCAAATTAAGTGATTTGCACAGAATCTCAGGATGTTGAGTCAACATGATGGCTCGAAGCAGGTTCCCCAACTCTAAAGTCGACAGCTATGGCCATTACGCCACATTCTCGTCCATGTTGTGTTTGGACAATGCTCTGACTGCAGCTAATCAGACAGTAACTTAATTTCGAGAAAACATATTAGAATGCAGTACTGATTGGAGAAGAGACATAGCAGAGCAATCAATTTCTTGGCAACGTATTAAAGCTCATATCATTTCTTCTTGCACACAATTTTCTACTGAGTAACGCTGTATCACGGAATATTTGACATGTGGCACAAAACTATGCCTGCTTTACATTCAGCGTTTGTTCTGGGGATATCACTTTTTCCTGATGGCACATGCTTGTATGCATTTGTTGATAAATAACTGGTATTTGTAAGGAACACCAAGCATTAGACGAGAAGCTGGCGGTGGGGAGGAGTATGGGTCTGAGGCTTACACACAGTCATCTGGATGGTGCATTTTTGCACGTTAATGTCTCCCAGCAAGGAACGAGACGCAAGGGGAGCCTGTCTCCAAGGGTAGACAAAGACAAAGTCCCACTGTGGCGGCCCCAAAATAAAGCACCAGCATGAGCAGTTGTTGCAATTTTGATTCAGAAGAGAACAAAACAAGGGAAAAAGAAGAAAGGGTAAAGGATGTGGCGTAATGTCCAGAGCTGTCTATTTTAGACCTGAGGAGCCAGGTTTAAGTCTCGAAGTCACCGCAACATCTTGTGATTCTGGGCAAATCACTAAAGCATTCCAATACCTTCCAGGCGAGTTTGGACTATATAAAACAGAAACAGCAACAACAAAAAGCATTATGGAGGGAGCAGCAGGGAGTGGGAGGGGCAAAGAAATAGTACCTCAATCACAACAGGACAGTAGTGGACGGGCACTGGTTGACTTGAATTAATCTGTGCTTGACCCCTGCCACACAGAAAAGATCAGAAATGACGTTTGGCCTGCACTTGCCAATTAAGGAGGCTGCAAGGAAGAGTGACACTGCAGTCAACAAACGGTAAGCAATGGGCGGGCTCCAAGCCCTTTTTGTAAGCAATAATGTCTCACAAGTGAGACACATATGCTAGTGCATGCACTCGCAGGTTCAACCCTAAAAAGGACCTGCTCACTACTACTGACCACTACACGGTAGGCTGCAACCACCGCGCTTGCTCTGTTTAAATCCTGGTAAAGGTGGTAGCCTTCCACCACTATGAGGGTAGCGCTTTGGGAGCCCCTCCCGGTCCAACAAGATCGCAATCCGTGAGTCAGGCTTATATCATGGCGCACACACATGATCAGAGTTCGCCTATGACAAAAAATCAGCATTAGGGATCCAGACCATAATACAGTTAGGCACTCTGGGCAGGGGTACACGTCTCTCACCATGCACAGGACTTTCCATCCGAATACTACACCATGTAGTGTGTTTGGTGGAAGAGTATTGCTTTTATTTTGAGCCTATGTGGAATGTGGTTTTATGTTGTGTGTGATGACCACCGAGGTGTGCTAATTGTGTTACAGGACACAGCGCCTGTCGGTGTGATGGGTGAGGGTATGTGAGAAATAGATGTGCAAAAAATAATTGTAACAAGAACTAAAACATATAGGCAGCTATACAGCACTAGCCTGTACCTAATACCAGCTGCATGCTAAGAGTGCATACACCAAAAGAGGGGTAATCAGAGAAGGCAGGGTTATCGAATTGGCAAAATGTGCCAGGCAGAGGAGGTGTTGAAAAAAGTAAAAGGATGCCAAAGGGCAAGAATTGGAATTGGGGACATGAGTAGCAGGCATTCATGTTTTTTAAGGCAAGGTTACTGCCTAAAGCTGAACCAATGCACATCATGAACCAAAAATGTAAGCAAAGGTTCACATCCATAGCACTTCTATCATTATTAAGCACTTATAAAGCGCGTAGCAAACCGTAGGCATCCCATAACCTCCCTCAAGATCCCAAAGGCTCAGTTCCTGGGACCAGACCCCAGCCACACTGGCAGGTTGCACATACAAGGGTGAGAAACAAAGCACTTGGATGGCTGCGGCACCGACAAGAGAGGATCGGTCCATCTCATGGTATCCTTCTGTCACCCCTCCATGTGATCCCAAACGTTTTCTTAGATCCCAGAGTCCCTTGCTCTTCCTCATTTAAATGAGGAGGTGTCCTCTTGACCTTCTAGAATTTCCTTTAAGACAACTGCCACCATCATTATTAGTAGTTAATGACATTTCATGGTAAAAGGGACACAATGTGGTGCCATAAGCAATACTCATTGGCCCACACCCCGATGCTTTCAAATGCCTCATACCTTTTTGACTCTCATGGTAGAGGATTATGTGAACGTCAAAAAAACCTAAAAGATAGATCTTTAAACAAGTCCTAAAAATAAATAATGAAATAAAGTTGGGACTAAATCAGCCTCAAGAAAGGTGGTCTCAAAACGCATTTCACAGAGAAAGCTGTGGAAATGTCTAGGTAGGCTTGACATCCGAGTGATAACAACAGGTAAAGTAAGATGCTCTGGAATACAGTCCTCTGCAAGCTGTTTAGCTACCCTGATCTCTGGAGCCTTACAGGGGAAAGAAAATCTAACACATAAAAATTTGTTAATTCCCTTTTGCCTACCAGCAATGGCTCAAATTAGCACCAAAGCAACAAAGGAAAAGTGAAAGTGAAAGACCAAGCATGGAAGGGAGCAGACACAGTGAGTGTCATTTAAGATATTTGTCAATATAATGTATTCTGACTTCGTACACAGATTATCAATGATTGTTTTCAATACTAAACTACTAGTTTTCTGAACCTCTCAGAACAGTATAGCCCTTCACTCTGGACATGCACTTACACATGCTCCAAAGACCCTACTAGGCCATAAAAGAACAGCCTCTATACACTTTGTGTAAATAGGAGGGCCTCATGCTCAATAAGCAATGGAAATCCAAAAGGTCTGGCTTGGATTTTGAATCCTTACTGAATAAAAAAGCCTGCTGCACTGAAAAATAAAAAAGAAGGTTGCTTTCTGTATAGAAAGTGTCTATGGGGTGTGAAATAGTCCTTCGTGCATTTCAATTCAAGCATTCAATAGAAGGCAAAATGATACCCAAACAGTCAACAGTAAAGGTGAGAGTGAAATAATCTTCTGGGTGCAGCCAAAGCCCACTCAAAGTATTTTAAAGCATTGGTAGCAGTAAGTCTGCAGACAGCTGAGCAACCAAGCCAGACCTAAAAAGGAATGTGCGGGTTCCAATGATGAATCTTGCTGACATCTTCTGTAGAGCTCTCTTGGCAGTAAACATCAAATCTTCCCTTGGGAAACACCAAAACACATATATACACTCTGCATCCACTCTGAAACCAGCATTCAAAAACTAGTATAATATACGGTCTAATGGTTTAAACCTCAGTACCACTGCAGTATAGAGAGACACTAAGCTCCACTTATGTATTCTCAATTATCTTTTTAATTACAAGCTAAAAAATCCATACAATGTATCCATTGATAGTAGCACAGTAAAAATAATAAGTGTACCCTTCCCCAAAATGTAAAACAGATAAGAACAGTTACCATTTTAAAACATTATGTGCCGGAGAAATATTCTCCTTACTATACGGCGCAAATAAATTTGTACAATAGAACACAAACAAAATCATAAACAAACACAGGGAGAAACAAAACGCACAAACCAATGGTCTATTCAGTGTTTCTGAACTGTTACGATATTATACACAGTACTTTTTGTATCATGTCCGAAATGTACACAGATTCAGTCTTGTTAACTTCGTTGCACGTTTCGGTGGGTCTCAAAACATTTTAACCACCTTCTTCAGGACAAACATATCACATCTCCCCCATAACATAAAAATCAGTTGATGAATGATGGCAACATCCTCAACAACGTATTGCAAAAACTATGACAAACCAAAACATGCCTTTACAAATTGAAAAGGCTAGAGGCCAACGTCGATTCTATTGGCTTTGCCAATGCTTGTTACCCTGGCACGTGGGGAAGAAGCAATTAATTTTTACGGTATGGATGGATTTCCACCAATGGAGTGGAAACAGAAGCAGTGGGGATGGTAGAGCGTAGGAAGTTTTGAAAAATAGATCATTGAGTCAAATACATTGTAGTGACAGAACAATTGTGTATTTCAATAGTGCCAACCTTGACTGCACCAAACACCTTATTGATTGCTTTACCTCAGTAACGTCTTTACTTATTGCTACAGGTTCATAATGTAAATGTGATATTATGGTAGTTATATTGTTTTATGAGTACATTAATATGTGATCTAAAATTATTAATCTTAAATCACTTTTTTTATGGTATGATTTTTGTGTTGGCTAGTGAGCATAATAAGCAAAACCTGATTTATTAGTTAATGACATAACATCCATTGAGTTGTAATGCTCTTCTATTCAATATTTTGATAAAAGCCTTTGGATGTGAAAACCTGCGTACTTCAGTCTTTTTTTAAACAATAAATTCTCTCAATTAAAAAAATGTAATGAGATTCGTGTTGTGACGTCAATTCATCTACCTTATAACATTACTTAAGCTCTGTTAAGTTGTGGTATCTACCAGATAACTTGACAACATAACCTGGAAACCTCTTGTGGTCCTCTCCTCCTTCTGAAGGTAAACCATTGTATTATAAATATGTTTTCTAAAGAAATGACACCATTGTAAGGCATGCCGAGTTTTATGTTCTCCAATAACGTGAAAGTCTAAATGCCATTGCCCTGTGTAAGGAAGAAAACTGACAAAGAAAATAAACATGTACATTTGTCGCACATGCAAAGAATTCAGCTAAGAGTAGTCTCTACATATTTTTCAGACTGCTACAAAGGAGGCAGAGAGGGCCGCCTTCAGCTTGTTAAAAGCAAAATGACAATTATGAACATTACCTGCGCCATCTTGTCTGGTGAAATTCTATGTGCACATAAGTTACAGTCATTTCAATCTATCACAGCCATTTTGTACTCTGTTGGTCACCTTTGTTTCACCCTGCCCTTACTAGCATCCCTCTGACCCTCTGACCGTCCTGGTATGTGTGCTGGGGGCTATAAACTCTATTGCCACAACAAACCTCAGCGCCACTTGCTGCCACAAACTCGTTTTTCCTCTCATCCCTGTTTTCAGACAAGCTTTTGGACGCTCTACCCTTCACTACACCTAGTTACACAAACAGGCTCCAAACACCAAAGAGACTCTTACAAAATGATTTATTGCACTGCAAACAGCAAGACTTGTTATTACCAACAATGGGACCTGTTTTTATCAACAGAACGGACTCTTAGATCTGACCGGTCTCACTCGTTTTTAGACCCTGAAGCAAGGTCCAGCTGCAATTAAATTGTCTGTTTTTGACCTGGGCGGGAGGAGAGTTAATGTTGGGCTTGTGTAACCATGTTGATGAAACAATGTCGGGCTTGTGTGACAACCTGCCCGGGGCGGAGACTCCAAGCTTGTAACCATGATAAATGAAACAAATACATTGTGTAAAACCTGTATAAAAGGAAGAGCCAAAAGCATTGCCAGCAGAACACCTCCCTGAAGACATCCTGGTGTCAGCAGTTGACGTGGTCTCCTCATGAGAAATAAACCATTTTCTTCTCTTCCAGTTTCCAGCGCTTGCCTCCTTATTTTGATAGCGAACCCAAAGTGAATTAGAGGTGGAACCCTGCACCGGGCAGCATTGAGGGTCTTAGAAGACTCGCTGCCTTTCACAAGCTAAGAGTGGTCTAGACAAATTTAAGTTTAAAAAACTTATTTGCATAACCACGTGAGACATGAGAGTGAGCATACAGCACATACGCACAGCTTTGTGGCCTTACAAAATCTAATTGAAACATATTTCACAGGACTGCAAAAGAGTGGAGGCCCAAATGTATAAGTAGCATCTTTCATGGCTATGTGACAGGATAGAGACTAGGTTGAGATAGCAGCTTTTGCATAATGATTAGTTTTGCTTCCCATGTGCAACAGGTCACAGGTCAATTGTCTTTAAAGAGACCTGTGCCTTGCTGCCCTACCTGTGATTGAATAGTGGTCAGGCGCGCAACACCCATAGGGCTCAAAGGACTTCAGCCCCCCACCCTTCCCGTCGTGTGTGTCATCCCGGGCTGAGACAGCTTCCCGGGCACAGACACAGACAGTTTTTGAGCTGCTGTGGGCTGGCTGGTCTGGCGTCCGTCTTATTGCAGCCACACCTGAGTACTTCACAGGTCTTTAAAAGACCATTTACTTGTTAACAAGGCGTTGTTCTTTTTTCACCCCTTCTTAGAGCCCCTGCATTTTCACTCTGCCTATTGCTGAAAGAATTAGCCCCCCCCTAACCCCCCCAAAATTTGGCTCTAGTTGCGCCTCTGATGGTGGTCAGTAGCATATGTCTGCGGTACATGAGCGGCTTGAAACGGCCGTATTTAACGCAATCGTGGAACATGTGGTGAAAAGCCATAATAAATGTCGTTTGAGGCATACCACTTGTTCCCTGACTCAACGCGCTTCTACAATAAGCTCAGAAGTCGCCTGGCCCCGTAACCTGTATCTCAGCCCACCCAGGCTTGAAGTATTCCAAGTCAATGGCATTGCACACCCTGCTGTCCTGTAGTCAGGCAGCAAACAATATCTAGAACTGTCAAGTTACAAAACCAGAACTACAAGTCCTAACATACAAAGAAAATCCATGATCTGGAAGAGCTACCCACACTAGAGGCCTGCTAGTGAGTTTGGCGGTGCGCCGTGGGACCACCCTGCTGCCAAACCTGTGTGCAAACCGCCTGCCAGATTACGAGTTTTCGTGTGTCTGACGAGCTGTTCTTTGGCATTCCCAGGGCAGTGCCTATGAAATAGGCACCGCAATGGGAACATCAAAGTCAGTATCAGAGTCAGTACCTGCACGGCATGGACTGCTGCAGTCCACGCCATGCCGGTACTGGGGTACATTCCCACAGGGGGGCACACCATGTGCCCCACTTCATGCATCCCCAGGCCTTGAGGCAACAGTGGGGCCTGTAGGCCCCCTTTGTTTCCTCTCTGCTATGGTTTGGCAGTTGGGGTGGTCCTTGGGTGGTCCGACCGCCCAAATCATAAAAGGTCCGTCGGAAGACCACCACCACCGCTGTGATCCATGAGTTGGGCGGTCCATGGACCGCCACATTCGTAATAAGCCATTAAGTAACTTGGGAGCTCTGAACAGGGGTGTCCAATGTTTTGTCGGTGGGGGAGCGGGAGCACAGTACGTTTCTAGAATACCAGGAATGGTGAATTTGTATGTACCTAATCTAAATGGAAATAAATGATCATGTGGTCAGGGTTTAGACGAAGAACCTGGCATGGATATGAACCTCGGGAAACTATGTTGGGCACTTTTGACAAACAACATCATGGACAGCCTGTATTATTAGTGTTAGAATTGGGGGTCTCCAGTTGGCACAGGTAGGTACTTGTGACAAATAGGGACCCTCGCCTCTAGTCAGGGTAAAGGGGTACACTCCTAAAATAACCCCTGCTCACTCCCTTGGTAGCTTGGCACGAGCAGACAGGCTTATCTCAGAGGCAGTGTGTAAAGCATTTGTGAACACATACAGTAATCTAGTGACACACTACAGATGGACACCACACAAGGTTTATATCAAAAATAAGTATTCTTTATATAGTTTTAACACAAGCCCATAAACGAAAAAAATCCACAATACTGTACTTAAAATGGTAGTTTTAGCTTAGTTCAGTTCAGTTCTTAAGATGCGACACTTTAAGTCAATGTACCTTACGATGCGGGACGCTTCCACAACAAGCAATGTTGCAGCGATGGAAATGCGACAAAGTTCTGGTGCAAAGAAATAAAGACGTCAAGTTCTTCCTGATGCGGCACGCTTCTCCGAGGTTGCGAGAAGTCTCGACTCGATGCGTCAACTGCAGCGGCGACACCCTTGTTCAGCGATGCGACGGCAGCAGCTTCGGCTGCGACACTCTTCTCCAACGTTGCGAGACGCTTCCGCTCGATGCGACAACTGCAGCGGCGACACCCTTGTTTCGTGATGCGACGGCAGCAGCTCCGACGGCGGCACGCTTCTCCGTGGATGCGAGGCGCTTCTCTTGATGCGGTGCAATGCGACAGCTACAGCGGCGACACCCTCCTTCGGAGTTGCGACGGCAGCGGCTGCGACGGCGACACGCTTCTTCCTCGATGCGAGACTCTTCTCTTGATGCGGTGCAATGCGACAGCTACAGCGGCGACACCCTCCTTCGGAGTTGCGACGGCAGCAGCAGCGACGGCGACACGCTTCCTCTTCGTTGCGGGACGCTTCTCTCGGTGCGGTGCAATACGACAGCTACAGCGGCGACACCCTCCTTCGGAGTTGCGACGGCAGCAGCAGCGACGGCGACACGCTTCTTCCTCTTGAGTCGCGCTTCCAGCTCCTTGCGACACGCAGTCCCTTCAGAAGGCCCAAAACAGCAGCAGGCACTTCCAAAGGATTCTTGGGGAGCTGGTGGTTGAAGTCTGTTGTCCCTGAGACTTCAGCAGGAGGCAAGCTCTTTTCTCAAGCCCTTGGAGATACTTTACAAGTTGAATAAAAGTGCACACAAAGTCCTTTCTCCTTCCTTTGGCAGTCAGGCAACCACTGCAGGCAGATCCCTCTAGCTTAGGGATAGTCCTCTCCTCAGTTTCTTCTGGTTCCTCTCCTCAGCAAAGGTTTCTTCTTGTTTTCCCAAAGTGATCTAATTTCCTAGGGGTCTGGGTCCCCTTTTTATACACAGTTTTCCTTTGTTCTCTGAAGGCAGAGAGGCCTCTGCCTAGTCAAAACCAGTTCTGGTCAGTCCTGGAGCACTTTGTTTTTCTGACTCCTTCTTTCCTTTCAGAATGTGGGGCAGGGTGCTCAGCCGCCCGGCAGGAGGTGGAGCCAGCATTGTGGAAGGCAGGCACAGCCCTATTCAGACCCAGGTGCAACTCCTCCCTCCACTCTGGATGCAGATCTTTCTATTCAGCCCTGTGCTGACTCACCCTGTCTCCTGTAGCCACCCCCAGCCCCTGTCACTCAATCTCCAGACAAGGAATACACAACCTAGCAGAGGCAGGCTTGGAAGTTTAGGCAAGAAAATACCCACTTTCTAAAAGTGGTATTTTCAAACACAGAATGTTAAAACCAACTTTACTAAAAGATGTATTTTATCATTCTGAGTTCAGGCATACTAAATTCGTTTTTCTACCATGTTCCCTGGGTCAGTTCTGACTATAAGGTGTAATAGTCAGTCTGCCCATTCTGGCCTATGGGGAGCAGGTAGCCTTGCCATAGTGAAAAACGAAAATGGCTGTAATTCACTATTAGGACATGCCACACACACCAGGGCATGTCCTACCTTATACTTACAATGCACCCTGCCCTAGGGCCTACTTTAGGGGTGACCAACATGTAGTAAAGGGAAGGTTTAGGGACTGGTAAGTGGGTGTACTCACCAAGTCGACATGGCAGCCCTAGGCTGCACACAGGTTCTGCGATGGCAGGCCTGAGACACATTTTACAAGCCGCTTCTGTGGGTGGCACAACCAGTGCTGCAAGCCCACCAGCTGCATTGGATTTACAAGCCCTGGGCACACTCAGTGCACTGTACTAGGGACTGACAAGTAAACCAATCATCCAATCATGGAGCCACTAATACATAACACAATTTATCATAGGGAGCACTTGCACTGTGGCACTGGATAGCAGTGGCACAGTGCCCAAAGCATCTAACACCAGCAAAAATGGATCGGTAACATAGGAGGCATCATAAAAAATGGAAGGGAGACCCACGCCAAGGATGCCAGGTCTAACACGTGTCCCCTCCAGCTGAAATGTGGGGAGAACTACCCTACCTCAGGGGAGCTCTCTTCACTAAGGCGGAAAAATCTGGACAGACCATCAGCATTGGCGTGTTCTGTACCAGGGCGGTGTTCCACCGTGAAATCCATCCCCTGTAGGGAAATGGACCACCTCAACAGCTTTGGATTCTCACCCCTCATCTGCATCAACCATCTGAGGGGCCTGTGGTCTGTCTGAACCCGGAAGTGAGTCCCAAACAGGTATGGTCTCAGCTTCTTCAGTGCCCAGACCACAGCAAATGCCTCACGCTCAATAGCACTCCACCTCTGTTCCCGTGGTAGTAACCTCCTACTGATGAAGGCTACGGGTTGATCTAGGCCCTCCTCATTCATCTGTGACAGAACAGCCCCCACACCATGCTCTGAAGCGTCTGTTTGTACTACGAACTCTTTGGAGAAGTTGGGTGCCAGGAGCACGGGCGCCGTGCACATGGCAGTTTTCAGGGCCTCAAAAGCTTTCTGACAGGTGTCAGTCCAAATCACTTTCCTGGGCTGCTTCTTGGAAGTCAGCTCTGTCAGGGGCGCAACAATGCTGCCATACCCCTTGACAAACCTCCTGTAGTAACCCGTCAGTCCTAAGAAGGCCCTCACCTCTGTCTGGGTTTTGGGGGTTCCCAATTCAGGATGGTTTCAATTTTGGGTTGTAGGGCGCCACCTGGCCGCTCCCCACTTGGTGTCCCAAGTACACCACGGAACCCTGCCCGATCTGGCACTTACTCGCCTTGATCGTGAGGCCTGCCCTCCGCAGCGCCATCAACACTTCCCAGAGGTGGCGCAGATGTTCTTCCCAACTGGCGCTGAACACCGCGATGTCATCCAGGTAGGCGGCACTGAACGAGTCCAGTCCAGCCAACACCTGGTTGACCAACCTCTGGAAGGTGGCAGGGGCATTCTTCATCCCAAAGGGCATCACCCGGAACTGGTAGTGCCCATCTGGGGTGGAGAATGCTGACCTCTCTCTTGCCCCATCAGTCAAGGCGATCTGCCAGTACCCAGACGTTAAGTCAAACGTGCTGAGGTACCGTGCAGCCCCTAGCCGATCTATGAGCTCATCAGCTCTGGGGATGGGGTGCGCGTCAGTCCTGGTGACTGAATTGAGTCCTCGGTAGTCCACACAGAACCGGAGTTCTGGTGTGGCACCCGGTGCGGCAGCCTTTGGGACCAAGACCACTGGGCTGGCCCAAGGACTGTTAGAGGACTCAATCACCCCTAACGCAAGCATTTTGGAGACCTCCTCCTTGATGCAAGCTCTCACCCTGTCAGTCACCCTGTAAGATTTGTGCTTCACAGGCGTACTGTCCCCAGTGTCCACATCATGGATGCACCAATCTGTGACACCGGGAACCAGGGAGAACAGATCAGAAAACTGTCCCAGCAACTGGCGGCAGTCATTCTGTTGCTCAGGGGTCAGGGTGGAAGAGAGGCTGACACCATCCACTGACCCATCTTGCTCTGTTGCTGACAGGAGGTCAGGAAGAGGCTCAGTCTCCTCCTCCATCCCAGCATCTGTCGCTAAGAGCATGCCCACTTGGGACCTCTCCAAGTGGGGCTTCAGGCGGTTGACATGCAGGACCCTCAAAGGGTTCCTGGGAGACCGCAAGTCCACCAAGTAGGTAACCGGACTTTTGCGCTCTACAACCTCAAAGGGTCCGGTCCACTTATCCTGGAGCGCGCAGGGCTCCACTGGGGCCATGACCCACAGTTTCTGACCAGGCTGAAGCTCTACCAGAGTGGCATTCTGGTCGTACCACCGCTTCATCTCCTCCTGGCTGGCTTCCAGATTCGCCTCAGCGAGTTGCCTGAAACGCCTAGTTTGGTTCCTAAAGGCCAGCATGTAACTGTATACATCCTGGGGAGGTTTCCTGGGAGATTGCTCCCAGCCTTCTTTGACCAAACTTAGAGGTCCTCTTACTGGGTGTCCATAGAGAAGCTCAAAGGGACTGAACCCTAGAGATTTCTGTGGCACCTCACGGTAAGCAAAGAGCAGGCATGGTAAGAGGACGTCCCACTTACGCCTCATAGGTTCCTCAAGACCCATAATCATGCCTTTGAGGGTTCGGTTGAAACTTTCAACCAATCCATTTCCTTGGGGGTGGTAAGGAGTGGTAAACTTGTAGGTTACCCCACACTCCTGCCACAGGGACTTCATATACTTGGAGATGAAGTTGGTCCCCCGGTCAGACACTACCTCGCTAGGGAATCCCACTCGGGAGAAAATTCCCATCAGTGCTCGTCCCACCACGGGGGCCGTCACTGTCCTCAGAGGTATGGCTTCTGGGTACCGGGTGGCATGGTCCACCAAGACCAGGATGAACCTGTTGCCCATGGCTGTCTTGGGGTCCAGTGGCCCCACAATGTCAATACCCACCCGTTCAAAGGGGGTGCTGACTACAGGGAATGGCTGGAGAGGAGCCTTGCGCTTCCTCCCACTCTTTCCACTTGCCTGGCAAGTCTGACATGTCCTGCAGTGAGTGTCTGAACTCCTGCGCATTTGGGGCCAATAAAAGTGGGTGACAAGCCTCTCAAAGGTCTTGTCCTGCCCCAAATGTCCTGCCAATGGAACATCATGAGCCAGCCCCAGTAGGAAGGCTCTGAGGCACTGGGGTACCACCAGCACACGGGCTGACCCAGGCTCAGCAACCTTAGGCTCCGTATACAGGAGATCATTCTCCCAATAGACCCAATGTGACCCAGACTGATCACCTGTTGCCTGGTCTGCAGCCTGTTGCCGCAGACCCACCAGAGAAGGGCATTCTTTCTGCTCCTTGCAGAATTCTTCCCTGGAGGGTCCTCCTTCTTGCTGCCAATGGGTCAGCTCAGGCAGGTCCCCCAGTTCAGCTACCTGTTCCCCTGTAGGCTCCAGGGCATCCCCCTCAAGGTCTGCCTCCTCCTGGACCGTGGGAACTTCGGGGGCCGGTTTCCCGCGCCCCCTGCCTCTTCTCGTGACGGCAGGTACCTGGGCCTCCCTCTCAGGCTCCAGGTCCTCTTGAGCACCTTTACTTGCTGCCATGGACCGGGTGGTCACACACGCCCAGTCAGGCAAGCCCAACATCTCCAAATGAGCACTTCGCTCCACCTTCGCCCAAGGTGAGCTCTCCAAGTCGTTCCCTAACAAACAGTCAACAGGCATGGCGGGCCTCACAGCTACCTGAAGAGTACCAGAGACCCCCCCACTCAAAGGGAACCTGAGCCACTTTGCAGTGACTCTCTGTGTTGTCAGCGGCAACAACTGGATAGAATGCATGGGGGACAACCTGCTCTTGAGACACCAGGTGACACTTGACAGCTGTCACACTGGCTCCTGTATCTCTAAGAGCCTCCACCCTATGGCCATTGATGGTCACCCACTGCCTGTATTTCTTAGTGTTATCAGGCAGCTGGGTCTTGGGGACCATCTCACAGTCTCCTAATGAGACAAGGGACATCTGTGCGGGACCCCACCCCTCTGGGGCATCCATCTCCTCCCCCAGGGCTACACTAGCCATCTGCCGGGGGCTGCACCAGGGGGTGCGGTCTTTCCAAACTGGCGGCACCTGGGATCACTCGCTATATGACCCAGGTCCCCACATTTGTAGCATCTCAGGGGTCCCCTTTGAACAGGTGGACCTGTCGGGGCCCCTGCGGGTTTCGGGGGAGGCTGGGAACCTTTCCCTTGGTTCCCTTGGGGACTACTTTGGGGCCTTCTTTGGAACTCCCTCTGTTTACCCTTGTCCCCCCACTCTTCTGCTGGGGACCCTGCCCACCCTTGGCGGAGTCTCCCACGTGACCCTTGTGGACCCTGGTACTGACCCAGCGGTCCGCCTCCTCAGCAAGCTTCCTAGGGATAGTCAGCTTGCTATCTATCAGGTGCTGGCGTAGCTCTGGAAAACAGTTACTTGACAAGTGCTCCCATGCAATCAAATCAAGGAGCCCCTGAAAATCATCAACTTTGCTACCCTTCACCCAACCATCCAATGCTCTGCAGAACAAAAGTGACATATTCAACCCAGGTACTGTTCTCTATCTTCGTGCAACCCCTGAACCTCTGCCTATACAATTCAGGAGTTAAACCATACCTAGACATTAAAGCATCCTTCATGTGGCGATATGAATTATGGACATCAGAAGGCAAATCTAGCAGTGTGTCCCGCCCCTCACTAAGGAACCGTCCCCACAACCCCGCTCCCCAATCCTTCTCAGGGACCCGGTGGGAAGACATGGCTACCTCATAGGCCTTGAACCACTGCCCAATGTCATCATTTTTAAAAACTCTTTGACCACATCTTTAGGAATATATACTCTAGATTCCACAGGCATTGACGGTGTGCTGCCACCAGAGGGAGTAATTTCTAAGCTCCTAGCTTTCAAATCCAACTCCCTCAAACTTCTATCATGCTCAAGCTGTATTTTCTTTTCTTCTAGGGCCAGTTTCCTAATTTCCAATTGCCCACTCATTTTGGCCAGCTCTAACTCATGCATCCTATTTCTCTCCCTGTCCTCCAGCTCTTCTGGGGACAGGCCTTTGGCAGAAACACTGCTACCTATTAGGGAAGGTGCTTTCCTTTCCCCTGGGCCCACTGGCCCTTCCAGCTGCACATCTGCATTATTATCCCCTTCCTCAATCTCAGGGGTTTTCCTTGCTTCTACCCAGGCCCTCAGCGCCTTGTAGAACTCATCCCTCTTGGTGAGCCCGGTAATTGCAACATTAAATCTTTTGCAGAAGTGCTTCAGCTGCTTCGCATTGTAGCATTCTAGTTTCTCCTCTTCCCAATCAAAATCAACAGATGCTATGGATGCTGGTTTCATGATGGCTGAACTTGGCAAAAATGGAACGTCCTAGAAAAACAAATCTACCAACAGTATGTGGTCGCGTTTTGGTCTGCACTCACTAGTAGTGTTCACCAATCACTGTACATGAGTCACAAATGCAAGTCCAGAATCCCCACCGCTGACCACCAATGTTAGAATTGGGGGTCTCTAGTTGGCACAGGTAGGTACTTGTGACAAATAGGGACCCTCGCCTCTAGTCAGGGTAAAGGGGTACACTCCTAAAATAACCCCTGCTCACTCCCTTGGTAGCTTGGCACGAGCAGACAGGCTTATCTCAGAGGCAGTGTGTAAAGCATTTGTGAACACATACAGTAATCTAGTGACACACTACAGATGGACACCACACAAGGTTTATATCAAAAATAAGTATTCTTTATATAGTTTTAACACAAGACCATAAACGACAAAAATCCACAATACTGTACTTAAAATGGTAGTTTTAGCTTAGTTCAGTTCAGTTCTTAAGATGCGACACTTTAAGTCAATGTACCTTACGATGCGGGACGCTTCCACAACAAGCAATGTTGCAGCGATGGAAATGCGACAAAGTTCTGGTGCAAAGAAATAAAGACGTCAAGTTCTTCCTGATGCGGCACGCTTCTCCGAGGTTGCGAGAAGTCTCGACTCGATGCGTCAACTGCAGCGGCGACACCCTTGTTCCAGCGATGCGACGGCAACAGCTTCGGCTGCGACACTCTTCTCCAACGTTGCGAGACGCTTCCGCTCGATGCGACAACTGCAGCGGCGACACCCTTGTTTCGTGATGCGACGGCAGCAGCTCCGACGGCGGCACGCTTCTCCGTGGATGCGAGGCGCTTCTCTTGATGCGGTGCAATGCGACAGCTACAGCGGCGACACCCTCCTTCGGAGTTGCGACGGCAGCGGCTGCGACGGCGACACGCTTCTTCCTCGATGCGAGACTCTTCTCTTGATGCGGTGCAATGCGACAGCTACAGCGGCGACACCCTCCTTCGGAGTTGCGACGGCAGCAGCAGCGACGGCGACACGCTTCCTCTTCGTTGCGGGACGCTTCTCTCGGTGCGGTGCAATACGACAGCTACAGCGGCGACACCCTCCTTCGGAGTTGCGACGGCAGCAGCAGCGACGGCGACACGCTTCTTCCTCTTGAGTCGCGCTTCCAGCTCCTTGCGACACGCAGTCCCTTCAGAAGGCCCAAAACAGCAGCAGGCACTTCCAAAGGATTCTTGGGGAGCTGGTGGTTGAAGTCTGTTGTCCCTGAGACTTCAGCAGGAGGCAAGCTCTTTTCTCAAGCCCTTGGAGATACTTTACAAGTTGAATAAAAGTGCACACAAAGTCCTTTCTCCTTCCTTTGGCAGTCAGGCAACCACTGCAGGCAGATCCCTCTAGCTTAGGGATAGTCCTCTCCTCAGTTTCTTCTTGGTTCCTCTCCTCAGCAAAGGTTTCTTCTTGTTTTCCCAAAGTGATCTAATTTCCTAGGGGTCTGGGTCCCCTTTTTATACACAGTTTTCCTTTGTTCTCTGAAGGCAGAGAGGCCTCTGCCTAGTCAAAACCAGTTCTGGTCAGTCCTGGAGCACTTTGTTTTTCTGACTCCTTCTTTCCTTTCAGAATGTGGGGCAGGGTGTTCAGCCGCCCGGCAGGAGGTGGAGCCAGCATTGTGGAAGGCAGGCACAGCCCTATTCAGACCCAGGTGCAACTCCTCCCTCCACTCTGGATGCAGATCTTTCTATTCAGCCCTGTGCTGACTCACCCTGTCTCCTGTAGCCACCCCCAGCCCCTGTCACTCAATCTCCAGACAAGGAATACACAACCTAGCAGAGGCAGGCTTGGAAGTTTAGGCAAGAAAATACCCACTTTCTAAAAGTGGTATTTTCAAACACAGAATGTTAAAACCAACTTTACTAAAAGATGTATTTTATCATTCTGAGTTCAGGCATACTAAATTCGTTTTTCTACCATGTTCCCTGGGTCAGTTCTGACTATAAGGTGTAATAGTCAGTCTGCCCATTCTGGCCTATGGGGAGCAGGTAGCCTTGCCATGGTGAAAAACGAAAATGGCTGTAATTCACTATTAGGACATGCCACACACACCAGGGCATGTCCTACCTTATACTTACAATGCACCCTGCCCTAGGGCCTACTTTAGGGGTGACCAACATGTAGTAAAGGGAAGGTTTAGGGACTGGTAAGTGGGTGTACTCACCAAGTCGACATGGCAGCCCTAGGCTGCACACAGGTTCTGCGATGGCAGGCCTGAGACACATTTTACAAGCCGCTTCTGTGGGTGGCACAACCAGTGCTGCAAGCCCACCAGCGGCATTGGATTTACAAGCCCTGGGCACACTCAGTGCACTGTACTAGGGACTGACAAGTAAACCAATCATCCAATCATGGAGCCACTAATACATAACACAATTTATCATAGGGAGCACTTGCACTGTGGCACTGGATAGCAGTGGCACAGTGCCCAAAGCATCTAACACCAGCAAAAATGGATCGGTAACATAGGAGGCATCATAAAAAAATGGAAGGGAGACCCACGCCAAGGATGCCAGGTCTAACAATTAGTGAGTGGCATTCGTATAGAGCGCTGGATAGTTTGAAAGCACACATTAGAGGGTCTTATTGGGCGCAAAAGAACCACAGGAGTGTTAGTTTAAGAGAGCATTAAGTTGTGAGAAAGCAGGACCGGCTGTATGGCGGTGCGACTGGTGCGGCCGCACTGGGCGTAGACCTGGAAGGGGGGGGCACCAACCTTAGAGGGGCGCTAGTTTAGAAATAAAGTGGAATTTAAAAGCACCTGGTGCAGAGTTCTTTGTGCATCCAGCTTTCAGGCAGCAATAAAAATGTCATGATAACTCTTGTAAGAGAAAGAGGAGTTTTATTCAGTGGCAGTTTTGACTCACCATAAATTAGCCCAAAGGGTTAACATGCCTGCTGCAAAGGACAGATCTGTATTTTATGTGGTTAGCTGAGTGGATTAGTAAAACCAGCCTTTACCAGCGCTATGAAACCAAGTGAAATGTATTTGAGAGAGAGCTATGGAGAGATGAGGGGTACTTTGCAGGGTGGCAGTGAGGAAATCCGAGGAGGAGGTCATATTGGGGAGGGGGGGGGCAAATAAGACTGTCGCACCAGGCGCCACCAGCGCGTAACGCCGGCCCTTGTCTCAGCACCTTTGGCAGTGTCTGCACGTACACCAGTATCAGGCTTGATCACTCATAGACAGAAGTACATGGGTGACGTGTAGACCATGTACGTACGCAATGCATCACACGGAATGGTGTAATCGCACACTGCCCTCGCTATACGTGAAGTCAAATTAACACAACATGCTGATGCAATGCACCACTCACATTGCTCGCACTGCAAGCACCCAATCAAATTATACGATGCCCCCTGCAGCCAATGCAGGCCCCATTCAGTATAAAGCCTATGGATTTCTGTGGCAGATATATAGGAGTCTCGAGGGCCCTCATCCTATTCTGGGGGGGCAGGGTGAGGCAACATTTCTTATTACCTAACCATGGTGATGTTTTAGCGATCTTTGTGACTTATATGGACCCGTGATAAATTAAGAATTAACTTTTTTTAAACCCGGCCTTCTGGTGATACAGTGCTACATTACACAACAGTATTATGCACACAACATTATACACACACAGCAGCATTCAGAGGTCTCGTGGCTGCACGTCTACTCTACAGCTGAGAATATGTGTGATGGTTAAAATGTTTCCTAAAATAGCACTCAAAATGTACGCATCACGTTTGTATGAATTTCGGGGCATTCCTAAAAGAACCGATACTAATGGACTGTGCCGTCTCACACGTGCGTATTTTTGGGGGTTTTCTGTTGAAGTTTTATATAGCGCGAACTCGACCGGAAGGTATTGGAGCGCTTTACATGAGCACCAGTTACATTACACAAGGACACATTCATTTTTGGTAGACACCGGGAAATTAAGTGATTTGCCCAGAATCACAGGATGTTGAGCCAACGCAAGACTCGAACCTTGTTCCCAAGCTCTGAAGTCGGCAGCTCTGGCCGTTAGGTGGCACCGGACCCAACATTCCCTTGGCGAACACAGATGCTAATGGCGCAGGGCACAGCGTTCCCATGGATAACATGGATGCCACTGTTCACGTAGACAACATGCGAACTGCGAGGAGGCAGCAAGCGTTACATTTTGCATGGGTTTCCGTTGACAGCAAGGGATCCGGTTCCATTTAGCATTCAGGAAGCACGTCAAAAACAAGCAACTCGTCACCAGCTTTTTTCTTGACTATGTGTGCCGTGAGGCCTTACACAGAAAGCGCTACACAAAAGCTGACGACATAACATATCCGCAAACTGGCATGCTGTATATTACAAGGCAGAAAATATATCAACAGAAAAAGATCCTCTTCCCAACGTGTCACACTGCTACGCCACCAGCCCTATAACTCCTAGCACGTAACAAAAACAACTCAAGCTCCTTATTTTCGACGCGAACGTAATCTTTTTTGGAACAAACACTTTCCCCCTTGGCGAAAGGAAGAAACGGTTCAAGCGGAGTTTGCCGCGTGTTTATAGGGCTAGCATAAAAGCGATAGCATCAGCGCGTGGCTTTTGTTTCCAAGTTTCAGGCACGACTTTACAAGCAAGGGATTGCCTGTGCCGCCTCCCCTGAGCACCCTGCCAATAAACAGTGTCACTTTTAAAAGAACGGAGAGAAAAAACACACCTTTTACAGGGAAACAGCCTGTTTTTATATACTTTACTTTCAGATTAGTTACGTACAAAAAGAACCCGTACAATTGCACACAAAAAAGCCCTTAAAGTAGAGGGTAGTGAAAGAAAGGCAAGACCATATGAATGAATTTGGTCACACTTCCCTCTGCGTATGATGTTCAGAGGTTTGACAGTCAAATGGCACTCCCCCCGACTCCGTCTCTAAGCAGTTACCAGTTCTGGCTGGCAAGTAAACCCCAAAAAACACGTTCTGCATGCTTCGAGATAATTCCCAAAATACCACGGAAAACCAGCAGCTGAGTTTGAGCTCTCGGGAGCTTAGGAACTAGAGGGCAGGCTGCACCCATGCCCTGACCTCTGACCCCGCGACCCCTCCTCCCCCGCAAACTAACACCAGAGAGACAGGACATTCATTCCGTCAGGGGAGGAACAATGCTGGCCCTTCACACCGAGAGGATCTTCCAAACTCCTTGTTTTGAGGGAGAGAGGGTCTCGGCTCATTTCCTCCACGGAAAGAGAGCACAGGAGGTAATAGTGCAAGAGAAGCTGCTGCGCAGGCACCCGATTTCACTCACGAGACCACCTCCCGGGCATTTGGCGTCATATTTCGTTACATCAGTTGCCACCTTCTGCACCAAGGTGACTGTACATGTAGAATTTTGCTAACCCACCCAGGTGATGAGCCGAATAAAAAAGATACTGTGAGAAAATACAATAGTGCAACGTAGACAAGCCCGGAGGTTATGTGGAAGAGAGTTCGGGGTATTAAAAATGTCCCCCAGTAAGGACAGTTGGCAGCAGTATATATAGCGTTTGAAACTGCACCCCCCCCCACCCCCCCCCCCCCCCAAGAGATGAACGGATACTACGGACTGAGCGGCGTCTTTCCTGAGGATGCAACTTTTTCTTCATCACTCTTTAAATGCACTTTTCTCCCGGATTTCCCCTAGCAAGAAGTATGTCATAACCATTTCAAGAGCAATAAACTATTAAAAGATACAAGTGTCCCGGGTTCTAAGCGCGCTCCCCTTGTATTTACGTAAGTGACCGCACGATGCAGAACTGCCCGGTGCCAGGCGAGTTTGGGCAGCTTTGCCCCGTGCATGCTGCTTCGGAGGCCCGGACAGACCTCCAGCACGCGAGGCCGGGCCGGTTCCTATGGTACCGATCAGTGCGCGCAGGGAGTGGGCAGGAAGCTGCTGGCACGTACCTCGGGGGGTGTGCGTTTCTGGCCCCGCTGATTGGAGCCGGGAGCCTGCAGCCCGGCGGTGCTTCGTTCTCCTGCTCGCTATGTCCACCACCAGACACGGAGCCCGGTGAGGCAGAGGCCGCTAGGTCCCCGCCCCTGGCCCGCCCCCAGCACCGCCCCTTGGCTACTTGTGAATGAACGAGGCAGACGCGCACGGTTTACAGCTCCATGCTAGGGAAGGAGAGAGGTGAACAGTGACGCGGAGCTGGGAGGCTGCTGGGCGGGGAATGTGACATCGAGGCCCGCTGGCACTCAGGGACCTGATGCCAACATGGGACCGGGGGCCCTCTTGCTCCTGCGGTTGGCGTGGGGGGTAACTCGTCTAGTGCTCGCCATTCAGCCCTAGGCGAGACACGGTAGACTCCCGGGCCACTCATTAGGTTCTGCACTGGGGTCCCATCATTTTGCGTGATGGCACCGGGGAGCCTCTTATGGCTTTGCAAGGGATCTGTGGGCCTAGGTACAAGCCAGGAAATGGTGCTCCCAAAGCCTAATTTGACGTAGGGAACAGTCACTGATTAGAGTAAAGTAGGCTCTTACCCTCATGGTCCCCGGTGGCACTGTACCTGCTGCACTATTGATAGCTACGTCCCTGTAGGCTCTTACCCTCATGGTCCCCGGTGGCACTGCACCTGCTGCACTATTGATAGCTACGTCCTGGTGCCTGCTACCCATCGGTGGAGGCTGGTGGGACCCCCCCACACGCACACACGCAGTCCTCTGCACGTGCCTCATCCATGCGTTCTACGTGACTATTGAATCACGTCACCTCACCTTGCAGATGCTGCACCACCCACGCCTTCTTCCCTGGAGGGTCGCCTCCCCCATTTTTTAATACGTGTGTGCGCTCTACCCAAAATGTATAATTGTTTATCGATATTCACATCGGTTTTAAGGAGACTGTGGGTTCTGTGGCCCTCATCTGCAGCCTCGTGTGGTATACAGCCCCTAGATGAGTTGACACCCGTGTATGGTTACAGCGCTATTGCGAATTGTAATAGCGTGCACATTTTTTACATAAAGGCGAGTTTACACTTATTTATTAACAATTTTACATTGCGCATCACCTACCAATAAGTGTTCAACTTGAACCCACCTTTACATCTTGTAATTATCTTGTATGATTATGTATTACATGGCTGACTATATGTGTGACTACATGAATCAAACTTCTACTTAAGGGGAAACGCAGATATCGCTGTGATGTTACATATGCCACGAAGCTGTAATAGTTCGGTTACATGCCTCATTTTAATAATGTATTTACAAAACCAGACAGTGCAGGCCACGAAGCCTTCTATTGGCCGTGCGCAGATGGCGCTTGAGAATAATCTGATAGGTCACTTCCGCTGACGAAAGTCGCTTTCATTTAGGGAACGCATGCTTAAATAAACCCAGAGTCCTCCTCAGACGGTTGTTTTCACCTGGCTTCCCGCAGTTTATGTTTTTTTATATAACTCGCACCGAAGCTATTGGAGCGTTTTACAGGACCACCAGTTACATTACACAAGGACACATTCATTTTTTTTGGGGTAGGCACGGGGAAATTAAGTGATTTTGCGCAGAATCACAGGATGTTGAGCCGACGCCGAGACTTCAGTAATTCTGAGAGTGCAGAAAGGAAGCTGATTTGCAAGTGAAGAGACAGCAAATGGTTTTTGGTCAAAGTTAGCATGACAAAGGGTAGTTTTCTGGGGTTCAAAGAGCGCGGCACAATGCTCCCGCCGCACTTCCTTCGCAGGGCCGTAAACGTTATTACATTCTGCAACACAAAGAAGCACCAAGATGTAGGATTTCTGTGGCTGCACGCACCGATGGCTGCTTTCGTCTCCAGCTTCCACTCGCTTCCTACATTGAAGTATTTTTTGTTGCAATGCTTTGCCCTTCTGCCATGCATTGCCTTTAGCCAGTTAGCTACATGTTTTGCATGTCACCACGCCCCAGTGGCATAAAGTTAACAGAGCTCTGGAATTATTGGAGTCCCATTGGAGACAATGGACTGGCAGCGGGCCAATAGGAACTGGTATAGACCTCTTGTTCGAACATTCCAATGCTGTTTAACTTACATTTTACTCTCGCGGGTCCTCACCTGTGGCTCAGGCGTACAACTCGGGGTAGAGGGCCTTTAACTACTGGTAAAGCCATGGGCAGTGGGCTATAATGGCGCAGTCGTAATTGTGCAAACGCTTCTGTAAGATGCCAACTGTCTCAATATTATGTACAATGTCACCAGCACAGCGGGTATAACAGCCTATAAGACACACACTACAAACTGAACTCTCACGTTTTTAAGTAGTTCATGTGCTTCTTTGTCCAACTCAGTCATACATACTAGCGGTAAAGTGCTTCAATACTTCATTGGGGGGTAGTAAGTGCTATTTAAATGCAATTTCAAAACAATTCAATTCAATGCACACATCTAAGCGGTGAGCCCTCTAACCACTGAGCCGTTTTATCTTCTCTTCTGAAATACGTTTGTTTAACCATTTTTGGTAACCTTTCACATATGTATATTACAGCATCAGTCAACAGGATGCATTGATAAAAATACTCTAATAATATCATTATACTTACAGGAAGCAAAAAAAATAATTACAAATCTAAGGATGAACGCCTAACATACTTGCAAAAGTCAATGACAATTTCTATGGTATAAAGTCAGTGGTCGAAGTGCATTAAAAAAAGTATGGGAACTTTGAGGCTGTACACAGTGGGGACGGGGTGAGTGCGTGTGTGGGCGTGGTCAAAGGCGAGGCTAAATACCAAAATATTCTGTACCCTTTCGGTCTTTCACCCAGTGGCGGTTGCTTCCATTATAAAGCGGGGGGGATAATAATAAAAAAGACTTACCTGACGCTGCCTGCTGCATCAGTGCTCCTCTGCCACACAGCACAGGCTTCCAGACTCCCCCACCTAATCCAGATGCTGCTTTCATGCTATTACCAATCATGAGAGAAGTGCAGGGATTGGCCTGAGCGGGTTGGTTAGACCCTCGCTCAGGCAGAGGGAGCCTGTGCCTTTTCTTCACCAGACTGTGCAACACAGCTGGGTTGAAGAAATTTAAGTGCGCATGACGGTTTGGCTGTCCTAAGATGGCCGGCCAAACCGACATGCGAACTTACAGTGCCCACCACTCCTCCTCCCTTTGAGAAGCTGGCTTAGTATATGGTGCTCACTTATGGAAGTGTAGCACCCTGCACTAATCCAGACAACCCTTATGGTGATTTTAGTGGTCTTAGACAACCATAGAAAGCTCTCTATGTGGTAGCTGTGGAGAGCAGCCTTCAGGGTTAGTCCAGAAGGAGTGTAAAGCAGCTTGTTTTACCAGAGAGTAATCTTATTGGTATAGATTAAGTGAAAAAGAACCACACAGTGTATTTATAAAAATATGTGTTTATTATAAGACATCGAAAAACAAAAAGAGGGAGTGTCCCCAGGACTCAGCGTCCTAGTTGTTTTGGAAAAATAGAGAGCGATAGAAAAGAAAGAATTCTTTCTTTATTTAAGAAACCCCTCACTCACCCACCTAGTTGGTGACATGCTTCATCATCGGGGTCCACCCAAGTAGCCGAATGCCACTTGGGTGTGCTTCAACGCCTGAACTACAGCGGAGCTGGGTTTTTGAGTAATGTGAAGAAAATGTGTAAGTGGATTAAAATTGTCTTTGTTGTATTCCCTAAGATTTTTATTTGGAGCAACAAGACAAAATTTAAAACCAAGTGAGATACTTAAAATGGCTCTATTGACCAAAAAGTATCGGTGTTTAAGTGAAAAGATTGTCGGTCAACATGTTTCAACCTTTTAGTGTTAGTACAAGGTTTTCGTCAGGACCAAATTTGGGAACCGGGAGGTCTGCGCACGCTAAGGCGCACCCGTCCCTGGTTCCGCAATTCGCCAGACCGTGTACTTACGGTTAGGCAACGTTACAGCCTTCAGTGAAGGAGGGAAAAAGAAAATATTAGGAAACTAATTGTAGTTTCGCCCCATGGACACCGTGGGGGGCTGGTTATTGATGCATTAACCTATAACTGTAGAGCCCGCCGGAGAACCTGCAGTGTGGCCTCACGGAATCCCGAGGACCAAATAAAAATCTTAGGGAATACAACAAAGACAATTTTAATCCACTTACACATTTTCTTCACATTACTCAAAAAACCAGCTCCGCTGTAGTTCAGGCGTTGAAGCACACCCAAGTGGCATTCGGCTACTTGGGTGGACCCCGATGATGAAGCATGTCACCAACTAGGTGGGTGAGTGAGGGGTTTCTTAAATAAAGAAAGAATTCTTTCTTTACTATCGCTCTCTATTTTTCCAAAACAACTAGGACGCTGAGTCCTGGGGACACTCCTCTTTTTGTTTTTCGATATATTGACCTTAGGGGACTGGGAGTTTGTTCCCAACGAATTACCCTTACTCTCTCTTTGTTTAGCTATTTATTATAAGACACTCACTAACACATACAAATATCTCCTATCTGGAGATATACGAAATGCACACAATACTTTGCAAAGAAAAAAGGTAAGAAGCACGTATTACACAGTGGTCACCAGGGAGGACCAAATTATATACTTAAATAGTGGGATGCGAACCACGACTCAAGTGAAGACTGTACCCAGAGTACGTAGAAATGCTGGGGTCCCAAGTTAAGTAACAAGGAACCCCACGGAGGCCGTGTGCAGAGTGGGAACATGACCGAGGGCTCAATTCAAGTCAATGGGTAAGTTGCGGTTGCAATTTTAAAGAAGGACCCTTCCCAGCGGACCCTGAAGAAACCCCATGAAAGACAGGAGGTGGAGGAGCCACCCCACCCATGGATACCCTAGGAACCAGGATACCTACACCAGGGAAGCCGGGTGCATAGGTGCGAAGTGGCGTCAGAAACCGCCGTCGAATTTAAAGGAGGACTTCAGGAAGATGCAGCTGGCGAAGAAGTGGAAAGTGTCCGGTGGAATCCGAAGGTGGATTCAAGGTGAGAAGTATCTGCAAGTAGAGGGGACAGAGTCTATGCCACTCGGGAGTGACCAGGGTGCACGAAGTCGAATGCCCACTAATGTCGTGTGCAGCAGGAGAGTTGACGGTGCCCTTGGAGCTGCAACTGTGCAGACAAGGTGACTCTGTGGAAGACCAGGAACCTTTCATGAGCTGTCCCATGTCGGATGTCGAGAGTTGAAGGTCAGTGTCCGTCGGAAGCATCAACAAACCTTGACAACTGCAACCAATGTGGAAAGCAACAAAGGTGCAGTGTCGGGACCAGCAAGGTCCAGGTGACTCGCCACAAGCAGGGGAGTCAGAGTAGGCCCTGAGCAATCAGGGGAGACCGCTGAAATCAAAGAAGACCCTCAAATGAACCCACAGGCTGGAGGCACTGGAGTTGCCAGAGGACCTCAAGCAGCTCACCAAAGATGCAGGCCCACGGTGCGAGGGATGTGATGAGGACAAAGATCTTGGTCACAGGAGATGCTTGAGGTGATGGCTACTTGGATCCCGAAGATCTCTGAGGAAGAGAGCCAACAAGCCTTTGCAACGGCAAGTCGACGCGGTGCACAGGGGTTTGGTTCCTGCGGCTTTGACGAGGGATACTGGCCTCACACTCAGTGAGAGGTCAGGGTATGCCTTGAGGGATGTGAAGAACCACCACCTGTGTTGCTGAGCCTTTCGGAGTCCGTGGGAGCCCAGGATCAGCAGACCGGTCAGCTTCGTAGTGGTGCCTGCAGATGCAGGGAAGTGACTCCTTCACTTCAAGGGAGATTCCTTCAAGTGTCTTGGATGCCCACATGCCTTGAAAGGTTCCTACATGGAGCACAGGCACAGATGTTGCAGCAGATGAGCAGGGTGACGAGACCAGGAGCAGCAGGAGTTTTCCCAATTGCAGTCTCGATACCCAGAGCGAAGTCCAGAGTGCCCAGACAGTTGAAGAAGTGGTGTCTTGATATGAATCTTGTCCCATGACGAATCTAGGGTCCCACCCACAGGTAAGCCCTTAAGTACCCTGAGGAAAGGGTTGGGACAATTCAGGGTCCCCTCCCAGGGGAGGGGTTTGGACAGTGGGGAGGATACTCCCATATCCTTTGTCCAGTTTCACGCCAGAGCGGGAGCCAACGGCTTCCTGAGCTGGTTTGAACTGAACTATGCAAGGAGGCACCAAATGTGCCCCTCAAGCAGACTGAGTGGCGCTGGCAATCACTCTCACTCTGTCCCAATACACTAAACCCTGTCTGGGAGGTGGTTACACCTCCCTGTGACAGGATACCTATTGTCCTGCCTTCCCCTGCTCAAGCTTGGCTCAGCAGCAGGAGGGCAGAATCGTGTCTCTGGTCGGCAGCAGCCATGTTGTGCTGTCCGGGTCTGGAAAACTGGTACCGGGAGCACTGAGGGCCTCCTGGAGGAGCTTTACAGTGCATGGAATCATACCTCGCACACCGTTTACGTTGTGTGGGTATGATTGGGGGTACGATTCCAACATGTTTGATACCAAACACGACAGGGTTCTTTACAGCCAGTTTAGAGATGGTCATCACGTAATGACGCATGGCCACTCTATGTATCTTAATGGCTGATGTACTTACGACCCGGGAGAATGGACTCCGAAGGTTGTAGGGGTGTCCTGCTCATGCAGAGGCACCCTCACACTTAGAACCGAGCACCCTACCTTCAGGACTGAAAGGCCTGCCTTAGGGGTGACTTATAGGTTTTAAGTGCAGTGACTTCAGATATAGGGAAACCTATATCTGTTGTAAGTGGTGCTAGCACCAGCTTACAGAGGCTGCAATGGCAGTCCCGTAGTCACAATTTGAGTGGTCTCTCATGGGTGGCATAATACATGCTGCAGCCCATGGGAGACCCCAGGTGTACCTATGTCCTGGGTACCTCAGTACCATATACTAGGGACTTATAATTTCACACCAGTAGCCAATGTGGGATGTACCTAAGTACTCACCATAGTAAATTTAAGGGAGAAAACACAGAGACTGGGGTCGTGGTTAGCAGGATCCCAGTCAGACTAGTCAGAAACAGCCTAGCACCAGGCAAAAAGTGGGGTTAACCATAAAAGCAGATCCTACTTTCCTACACTCCCTATCATGGTCCGGCCCGCCCTACCGTATACTGCCATCAGCTTAGTCAGTTAGGTGTGAGTTATGTTAATCAGTGGGAAATGTTTAGTGTTACAAGGTCTCAGTCTGTGACAGAAAGCACTGTTAACATGTAAGCATTATTTTTAACTTTCATTACACACAGTATAAGATAGGCTGCTACAACATGCGCAAAAGATTTAAAGTAAAAAAAGTACTTCCAAAATATAGACTTTAATAATACCCAGACTGTACATAGTACAACGTTTTTTATAACTGTAAAAACACACACTTTTCAGCTTAACTGGTAGCTCCTTTACGATGCCTCTCAAAGAAAATAAATGTGTCATCAGGAAGCAATTTATTATAACTGTCTTTTTAAAAGCACACACTTCACAGCTTAGCTGGTAGCTCCCTTACAATACCTCTCAAAAAGAATAAATGTGTGTCATGAGGACGCTTCAACTGATTCCATCAATTAAAGCCAATACTGGCTTCCAAGCACCCATTGCATTTGCAGATTGACCAAATGAGCACATTTACATTTCTTTTAAGAAGGCAGACACCTTGGCAATAAGGCTTGCTTAGCTATCTGCCCCTCACTCTTTTTCACAGCACAGGAGACTCCCTGCCTTACAATTCAGCTGAAGCATTTCAACTTTCGGAATTAAACGTCCCAGGACAGTTGTCTTTTCACAAAAAGTAGGGGAACAGCATGTATCAAACCCCATTTTGCGGTTCGGTAACCTATTACCGAATCGCAAAATGAGTTTGCAATTCGGTATTTGGAAGGGGTGTGTTTAAGGCGTCCCTTCCAAATACAGACTCACAGCGGTATGTCTGAATGTTTTGTGACCATTAATGCGGTCGCAAACCATTTGCAGTTACCACTAACTTCAAGTTTGTGGTAACCCATTCGCAAACGGGAAGGGGTCCCTTGGGACCCCTTTCCATTTGTGAATGTATGCAACAAAGAGCAGGCAGTGGGCCCACGGACCACTGCCTGCTCTTAAAAAATGAAAGGAAAACTTTTCAATTTCTCTTTGTAAAGCATCCTGTTTTCCTTTAAGGAAAATGGGCTGCTTTACAAAAAAAAAAGATTGCTTTATTTAAAAGCAATCACAGACATGGTGGTCTGCTGACCTCAGCAGGCCACCATCCCTGTGATTTTTGCGATTCCTAATGGGTCACAAATTGCGACCTACCTCATTAATATTCATGAGGTAGGTCATTTGCGACCCACTGGGGATCGCAGAAAGTGTTCAACACACTTTCATACATGCCATTTTGAGATTTCCTAATTGCGAATCGCAAGGATTCACAATTCCGGAATCGCAAAACAGTTTTTTAATACATCTGGCCCCAGAGGTGTTAAGATTCTGATAGAATTCTTGGAAAAGTTCTGCTTTCTCTTCCTCTGAGTGATACACAGTCCCTCTCTCGTCCTGTATCGGACCTATATAGCCCTTTTCCTGTTTAATTCTTAACTGGCGCCCCAAGTCGACCCTGGGGAGTCCCCTCTGGTAGTATCATTCCTCGTCGACTCTGCTTCAGTTATGTCCAGCAGCGAAGTAGCCCCGCCATACTCTGTGAAGTGGTGGTGTTTGTTGTTGAGCTTGAAGGCAATACCAAAAGTGTAGGTCCATCTGCATTTAATGTGGTGACCTTCAAGCGATGCAGTGACTGGTATGAATGGTAATCTACAGGCAAGGGTAGCCGGGGCAATGTCCTGATATAGGGAACAGGTCGCTCCTTGAAAGGTTATAGTGTCACATTTCTGGGCTGACTGAAGAATCAACTCTTTGATTTTAAACAAGCCCAACTTGGCTAAGACATCTCGGGGTCGTCCCCCTTCACCTGCAGTTTGCGGCCCCACTCTATGCACCAGCTCGTTCTGCACTTCCGGGTGGTCATCGCCCAAGATGTTAGAAAAGAGGCCAACCATAAAAGCTGCGAGATCGGGGCCCTCACTTTCCTCCGCCAGGCCCCGCACTCTTATATTGTCTCGCCGGGAGCGATTCTCTAAATCTTCACACTTGAGGAACGCGGCCTGTAGCTGAGAGTGGAGGAGTTCCGTCCTCCCCTCCAGCAGCGTCACCCATTGCACCATTTCTTGTAGTTTCACCTCGATGTCCAGAGACCGGGTCCCAACTGAATCTACATCGGCCTGGAGGGAGAACAAATGAGAATTAACCTCAGATTTGGAGGAGTCGAACAAGGCTTTAATATCTGCTATGAGTTCCTCTCGTAGCTCTTTTTTAAATTCTTGTAAAGAAGAGAGATGGTCGTCCTTCGTTAGTGCCATATTGTTTCCTGGGGGGGCTGTGGAGCCCTGAGCCGACCTCCGCTGGGGCAAAATAACTCAACACTCTGTTAGCCTGGACCTTCCTATTTGACATAGAGACTCGCAGGGGGCACAGAGCCAAGCAGACCCAGAGAAAACAATGGCCCCAGGCAGGCTCAGGTCTGAGGCGGATGTCTGGAAGAGGTCTTAACTTTCGGCTCCTCTGGCTCTCTCAGCAGAGTCCTCCATCCATTCACGCCGGGGGCCACAACCGGCTAAGTTCATCCACCCCTGCAACTCGCTCTCCAAGAGGTGACCCAGGAGGTACAAGGAGCACTCCCAACCTCTACCCCGAAGTGCTCCTCACCAAGGCTTACTTAGCGTGCAGCATGGGGCAATAGCTCTCACTGAGGGACCATCAACAATCTACCCCATGCACTTGTGAGGGGGGAGATGAGGGTGTGCCACCCTGTTTTTTGTGCAGGGCTCAATAGCACCTGCAGTTCCCATAGGCTTCCCTCAAGTGCGGTCGCCATATTAAGGCCAGGCACACGGTATTACAGGATGTTTTCACCCTTGCCGGTTACAGAGACCCCACTCTAAGGGAGATCCTAGTCCTTTATGTAAGCGCTGTGATTGGGTGGCCCATCGGATGCCTCGCTGCCCGCTCAGGGCCTCCTCACAATCGCACCGCCTCCATCTTACCACGTCTCGTCGTAGCCGACCATACAAATGCAGCGTCATCCACCGCAGCGGCCCCAAATGGAGGAGATCCTTCCTCTGTGCACACGGATCACAGCACGGGGGTATTCAGATTGTGGACGCTGCAAGGTAAGGCCATTACCCAGACGGCAGCAGCAGTCAGGTCTGAGCCTCCGCCCCCACCATATTGCCTCGGCCTTCCTGGTCTCCACTCGCTGAGCACACAGGTTTCTCCCTCCCAAGCCTCGGGAACTGCACCTTTAGGCTGCCATTGGTATCCGCTGCCTCAGCCCGGTTTGATGGTGGCTGTTTAAATAATGGATGCCATTAGATTAGGGGCGCCCTGCGGGGTAAACGCGGAGCCCTCGTAGATTACATCCACCCGCCCATAATGGTTGTCCACGCCCCCTGGAGGGCGAACGATTTATAATGGTAACTTTGTGCAGGGCATGATAGTCAATACAAGTATGATGACCCCATCCTTTTTTAGGCACAAAAACCAGAGGTGAAGACACAGGAAACTGTCTAATGAATGTCTAATTAAATCATTGCCCGATATTTCTCTATGTATTGATTCAAATGTTCCGTCTCTTTTTCTATTAATGCGAATATTCTGCTGCAAGGCAACTTTTCCCCAAGCTCAAGATCATTTATACAATCACACTCTCTGTGAGGAGGCAATTGTTCTGCTTGCTCTTTACTAAAAAAAAAAACTAAAAAGGATTATATCCTTTAGGAATCTTTTTAAGTAAATGAGTCCCTTCTTCTGCGTTTTCTACAGACACGACGGCTGCCATTTGTAAATGAGTACTAATGTTTTCTGATGCCAAATCTAGAGCTTGATAACATATATTTTTACAATTTGATGATTGAATTTGTATTGTGCCTTGCTCCCAGTTAATCCTTGGGTTATGGTTAACTAACCATGGAATCCTGAAGATAATCTGGAATTGCGTAGAATCAATTATGTCAAAGGCCAAACACTCTTAATTGATTAATCCTGATGTAAACTCTGTTGCATGTACTGCTCTCACTTGTTTTGGACTGTTCTTCTTGACAATCAGTATTTTCAGTTTCTCAATCAATTCCCAATCAATAAAATTCCCAGTAGCTTCTGACTCAATGACTGCAGTAAGATGTGAAAAAGTATCCTTTTCCTTCAAAAAACAAACATGTGCAGTAACTGACTGTAATGCGTTCAATATGTTTTGAGAGGACCCTATTAGCATTGCTCAGCTGATCTCTTCTCACTCCTGTTGAGTACTCTAGTTTTCCTGATACCTTTTCACAAGTTTCTTATTACATTATTTAAGATAACGTTGATCAGACCCATAATATGAACGCAACCCTTGCACCCTTCTTTTCACCTTTTCTTCCTTGGTTAAGGGTGGATGTCCTGTGCCTATCTGCATGGGCTCAGGAGAGGGAAGGGCGGTTCCTACGTCTCATACCTTCTCTAGAACATTCTTATTCTAAATTCAGATCCTTTCTTTTCAAAATGTCAATCTGTTAATCTTTTATCAATTCTTATACTTAAGTCAATTACATCCTATGCACTTTTTGGAAGATCTGGATTCTGAGATAAGACGTCGTTTGATTCATCATTCAGACCCCTATAGAAAATGGTTGTTGTTTTTATTTAAGGCAACTTGGTTTCAACAATCAATTTCTGGAATTGTGTCACATACTGTAATGCATATTTTTTACCTTCCCAAGGTCTAGTAATTCATGATTAGCCTTTTGAGTCAATGCCCTTCTATCAAAAATCCTTCTTAATTCTTTCTTAAATGTTTCAAGGTTGTATAATATTGGACTGTTCCTTTCTATTGGTATCATTGACCAGACTGATAATAGTATAAAATGAATTCAACCTTTTACACAAAAATGTACCCCACATTGATTTAAGAAAATTCCTAGCTTTTGTGAGTCACCACTATACCTTTCTGGTGAAGTTAACGGTGTGGGTATCATAACTACTATGTGGTTTATTGTTTTTAAAAAATTTTTTTAACTTTTCTTTTTATTAAAGACAAGGTCACACAGGTAAAACAGTGTACAAACATAGTTGCCTGAGATTCGTCCGCTGGTACAGCTCCCACTGAAGACATAGGTAAATATCCAGTTACAAACGCTTTACATTCGATCAAAGTGAGACTAATCTACCCCGACTCCTGCCGTCGTCTGGACAGCGGAGGTTCACAGATCCTTCACCTGTACCCATTCCATTTGTTCCAAATTTGTGTCCATTTGTTGGGGCATCCTCTGGATTCATACTCTGTCCTCTCAGTTAACATGCAATGGTCCATGTCATTTTCCCATACTCTCAATGAAGGTGGTTCCTGCGCCCTCCACAATCTTGCAATATTCCTTTTGGCAATCATCATTCCCAGTGTCACCCATATTCTCTCTTTGGTATTTTAGTCTGTAGGACCCCAAATATTCAAGAGACACAACTTTATGTTGCAATCAATCTTATTGCCCATTACTTCCTCCATGCTTTTCGTTAAATCAGCCCAATACCCTTGGATAACCTGACATTCCCAGAGCATATGTACAAAAGTGCCCTCTTGCCCACATCTCCTCGTGCATCCTGCGTCAGTCCTATAACCCATCTTCACCAGCGTCGGCCCTGCAAGATATATTCTGTGGAGTATCTTTAGCTGTACGAGCCTGAGCCTGGAGGAAATGGCTGTTTCTTTGGGAGAGGCGAGTGCCTCGAGCCATTCCTCATCTTCCAGTCCCACTACGTCATAATCCCATTTAGCTCTGAGTCGGAGTAGGGGATCAGGTATATTGTTGATAAGCTTTTTATATATCAACGAAATTGACTTCTCCGGGAGATTCCCGTCTAATATCCTATCCTCTGGTGGCATCTCTCCCTTTGGTATGGCCGCTTGCAGTGCGTGTCTAATCTGTAGATACCTGAATTGTTCTGTCGGCCAGGTCATATTCCTCCTGCAGTTGGGCGAAAGGAACTACCCCTCCCACCCTCCATAGATCACCGACCGTGGAGATGCCTATTAAATCCCACCGGTCGAAACCTTTAGTGTATCGTAGATTGCCTAGCAGTTCAGCGTCCCAAAGTGGTGTAGCCAGTGTAATCCTACCCTCCCAGCCCAAACTCGTCGTGGCAGTCCGCCACACTTGGACCGCGTGTCCAGTTGGTCCAGACAATTTCAATTTAGTGGGGTTAGCATAAAGCGCACCCGTAAATCCTCCCCCTGGGAGCAGCCATCTGTCCATATAAAATCCAGGATCTCCCTGCGGCCTATACGTACATTGATTTATGGCAGTGAGTTGTGCCACCCAGTACTATCTTTTAATATCTGGGAGGGCTATTCCCCCATCATACCATCCTCTCGTCAGCTTTTGAATCGATATTCGTGGTGGTTTCCCCTCCCGCAAAAGTTCTCTTAGAGCACTCTCTATAGATTTAAAATATTCTGCTCCCACTGGGAGTGGTGTGTTCTGCAAGGCATATAAGGAACGCGGAAGGGACATAATTTTGAATAGGGCTGCACGCCCCAGCAGGGACAGTGGAAGTGACTTCCAGTGCAAGACATCACTCCGGAGTCTTTGCAACGGGGGGAGGAGGATACGCTCTTAGAAGAGAGTCGGATTCTTAGAAACCTGGATCCCCAGGTATTTGAATCCTGTTTTAGCTTCCGTAATAGTGAATCCCTTAGGTAAGGATGGCGATTTACCACTGAGAACATAAATGACAGACTTGGACCAGTTAATCTTATATCCTGAAAACCTTCCGAAGACTATAAAGATATGTAGCACTCTATTCAGGGAGGCTGCCAGCGATGCCATGTAAAGTAAAATATCATCGGCATACAATGAAATGCGGTCCTCCCAGTCTTCAGCCCATCTGAGCCCTCTAATAACAGGATCTTTCCGTATCCACATTGCCAAGGGCTCTAATACGAGGGCGAAGAGCAATGGGAGAGGGGGCAGCCCTGTTGGGTACCTCGTCCAAGTGTGAATATTGAGGATGTTCGGTTATTGACCACTATTTGGGCCAGAGGTTCCGCATATAGGAGATGTACCCATCTCAAAAAGCCCGGTCCAAATCCCAGCCTCCTCAATACTGCGAACATATAGGGCCATTCGATCGTGTTGAACGCCATGGCTGCGTCAAGAGATACCACCACTGCGTCTTCCTGTATCTTGTTAGCCCGGTCCAGCACCCCATGTAATCTCCGCAAATTAAGAGAGGTATTTCTGGCTGGCATAAAGCCAGACTGGTCAGGGTGTACCAGCGTAGTGATGACGAGTAGCGAGTATTTTAGCCAGGATCTTGGCTTCTGCGTTAAGCAATGATATTGGCCTATAAGAGGAACACAAATGCTTGGGTTTCCCAGTCTTGTGGATGAGCACTATGGTTGCTAAACGCTGGTCGGCTGGGAGCGATCCTACTTCGCAACTCTCCTGAAACATTTTAGTCAGGTATGGTGCGATTTTACTCGGGGCTAGTTTATATAGTTCAATGGGCAAGCCATTGGGACCCGATGCCTTGCCCACTCGTAGGTCTTGTATGGCTTTCTCTACCTCCGTGCTTTCTAGGTCTTTTCCTAGGTCCAGCTGTTCGTCATCCAAGAGCTTAGGTAAGGGAATATCTCGCAATAAAGAGAGCGCGTCTGCTTCTGTGTAAGATGTCTGGGACGTGTACACACTACGGTAATAATCCCCAAACGCATTCGCAATCTCTTGTGGGTCAGTGGTTGTGTTACCGGACTCATTTACAAGTTCTACTACCACTCTATTGGCCTGTTCTCTACGATCTAGCCATGCCAGCAGCTTCCCGGCCTTGTCACCCACCTCATAGACTTTACTAAGTGTCAAGTATCGGGATCGCTATCGGTACTGAAGGCAACCGCAAACAAACGAGGAGGGGGGCAATAGGATTCAAAGGGTTTATTTCCAATAGGCAAGCGTTACACAGTTCACACATCAGGGGTCCTGCTTGGGTTGCTCCCGTCTTCACCAGGACCGTTCTTCGGCTTAAGAGTCTCTTCTGGTTCCACCCTCTTCCGTCAAGTTGCTGTCGGTTGTGGACACTCCGCATGTATAGGAGGAAAACAATACCGGGGTCAGTAGATAGGAAGGAGATGCTTCTTATCTCAGGGAAACAGGAGTGAGGGAAGTCGTCACCGCTAGTCCTAACACCAAGTGGAGCCCGTCGTGACCTCCCTCTATAGCGTCGCCCGCCCCCTCCCGTGCCCCGTGAACCCCTGGAGTCGCGCCCGTACCTTGGCAAGCCACCACCCTCCTGGAGGGTGGCTGGGCGGAGTGTGGTCCGGTTGGCCTCCTGGCTTGATGTCCTCGTCTGCTGCAACGCCTCCCGCCTTAGCGTCTTCCTCTATGGCCGCTCCTCCGGTCTCATCAGGGATCCCGCTTCCTTCCTCGCTCTCTGTCCACGCCACAAACTCTCCTCCTCCGGGGACTCCAACTTCCGTCCTTGGCCAGCGGTCTGGCCCTCTTGTCTCGTCCACCCGGTTCTCCGATAGGCCGGTTGCTGGCAGCATCACGTGCCACGCCCCCAAGGACACTTCCTGGTGTTTTCTCTTAAAGGGCTCCAGACCTGCCTGCATAGAGGGCGATATAACGCCAGTAAATGTCTTGTCCGTGTCGAAGGGCAACAAGGTCCGCAGCTCAGCAATGGAATCGTGACACATGCCCCCCTCTGGATTTCCCCGATCGGGGGAAAGAGGAAACCGGGACAGGTAGTCCGCGTTCCCCTGTTCCGTGCCCTTACGGTGATGCACCTCAAAGCGGAAGGGCTGAAGAGCCAAAAACCATCGAAGGACTCTGTCATTAGTACTCTTATTTCTCTGGAGCCACGTGAGGGGAGCATGATCAGTATACAGTAAAAAGGTTCTCCCTTCTAGATAGTACCTGAGTTTTTCTATGCTCCATTTCAGGGCCAGGCATTCCTTCTCTATCGTGGGATACGCTTGTTCCCTAGGGAAGAGTTTCCTGCTGATATATAGAACAGGTCGTTCTAACCCCTCGCTGTCTAGCTGGGAGAGAACGGCACCTATGCCCACCCCTGAGGCGTCTGTCTGAAGAATGAATGGTTTCTGGAAATCTGGAGTCAGCAATACAGGTGATGTGGTCAAAGCAGTTTTCAGAGCCATGAAGGCCTGGACTTCTTGTTCAGAGGGGTTCCTGATGCGGTGAGCTGTCGTAGACTTTTTGAGCAGATCGGTAAGGGGGGCAGCTGTTTGGGAAAACAGGGGAATGAACCGCCTATAATAGCCGACCAACCAGAGAAAAGCCCTCATCTCTTTATTTGTGTTGGGAAAGGGGGTGTCTTGGATGGCCCTCACCTTCTCTGACTGGGGTTCAATCAGCCCTTTTCCCAGCAAGTATCCCAGGTATTTAACCTTTTGGAAGGCGAACTTCGACTTTTTGGAGTTAATGTGTAGGTTGGCCTCCCTTAATTCCGAAAAAAGTGGCCGACAGGTGGGACTGATGGTCATTACCACGTTCTACTGAAGACAACAATATCGTCCAAATAGGCTGACGAATATCCCAAATGGTTTTTCAAGAGGGTGTCCATGAGCCTCTGAAAGCTAGCGGGGGCACCATGAAGGCCGAAGGGTAACACTGTGAAATGAAACAGACCATCAGGAGTAGAGAATGCTGTCTTTTCTTGGTCTCCCGGGTGGAGAGGGATCTGCCAGTAACCTTTGGTGAGGTCGATGGTGGATATATAGCGAGCCTCACCCAGGCGCTCTATCAGCTCATCCACCCGGGGAAGGGGGTACCCGTCTTGTTTGGAGATGCGATTCACCGCTTTGAAGTCAATACAAAAACGGGTACTCCCGTCAGGTTTTGGGACAAGAACGATTGGCGAACACCAGTTGCTCTTTGAGGGCACCACCACTCCCATTGCTAACATATCTTCCACCTCTTTTCGTAAAGCCATGCGAAGGGCCTCGGGGACCCGATAGGGTTTCTGTTTCACCACAACCCCGTCAAGGGTAGGTATCGAATGGGTGGTTAAAGAGGTCTTTCCAGGCTGTTTGGAAAATATGTCGGAAAACGAGAGGAGAAGAGCCTGTAACTCTGCTTTCTCCGTCGTAGGAAGCTCAGGACTATGTATGGTCTCGTGGACTGTGGTTTGCCCTCGGGTAGCAAAAGAAACACTACAGGGACTCCTGGGGGTCGGACCAAATCATTTCTTTAATAAGTTAACGTGATACAGCTGGGTTTTCTTAGGGGAAAGACGTAGCAGGTAGGTGGTTTTCCCGATTTTCCTCACAACCTCAAAAGGGCCTTGCCACTCTTTCCTTAGTTTGTGTGAGGAAGAAGGGAGAAGTATTAGAACCCAGTCACCATCCCGGAAGACCCTCAACCTTGTCCCCTTATCATATTGCCTTTTGTACTGTTTTTGTGTTCTTTCTAGGTTGTCGTGGGCTAAAGTTCTTAGTTTGTGAAGCCTCACCTTTACCTGGTTGGCGTAATCCAGTAAGGCATGTGCTTCAGAAACACCCTGTTCTTCCCAGCTTTCTTTCGTAATCTCTAGAAGGGTGTGAGGCCGCCTTCCGAATAAGAGCTCGAAGGGAGAGACACCCAAGTTGGACTGGACTGTGCTGCGTATAACGAACAGCGCCAAAGGAAGGAGCTGATCCCAACTCCTCCCATCCCCTGACAGGAGTTTTTTTAACGTAAGCTTCAGATTCCCGTTGTACCTTTCTACAAGACCGTCTGTTTGGAGGTGGTACACAGATGTTTTGATGTGTTTAATATCTAATTGCCTACACACCCCCTTCATGAGACGGGAGACGAAAGGCGTGCCTTGATCTGTAAGTATCTCTCTCGGGAACCCCATTCCGGAAAACACCTCGATCAGTTTTTGGGTAATGGTTGTGGTAGTGGCTATCCGCAAGGGAAGGGCTTCAGGGTAGCGAGTGGCGTAATCCACGATCATAAGGACATACTGGTGTCCTTTACTGGACTTGGGAAGGGGCCCTATCAAATCCATCCCTATACGTTCGAATGGGCGTCCAATAATGGGTAGAGGCTGTAGGGGCGCCTTCGGTGGGATGTATGGGTTTCTTTTCTGGCATATATCACACTCTTGGCAATATTTTTTTATTTGAAGATAAATGCCAGGCCAGTAAAAGTTATCTAGGATTGCCTGACTGGTTTTCTCAGCCCCCACATGACCCGCTAACAGATGGGAATGGCCGAAATATAGGATTTGGTCCCTGAAACACATGGGTACTAACAGCTGAGGTGTGGCCCCTTCCTTGGCGACCCTGTATAGGAGCCCGTGTCGTTCCTCAAAGGAAGGATAGGTTCTCTTTTGGGTGTCCTTCGTTTCCTGTGCTCTCTGCCATGCATGCCTGAGGGATGCATCATTTAATTGGGCCCCCCTGAAGTTCCTATCCATAGCCCAGGGTTCTGAGGTTAGCAGGGTATCATGAGGGTCCTCTGATGGGGGCCCCGGTTTAAGGGCACTGGCGATGAGGAGGGGAAAACAGGCATTGTCTACCCCCAAGATCAGTGGCTCCGGAAGAGACGGGAGAACCCCTACAGTGATGGTGGTCTGTGTACCTATCTTGGTGCGTACTGGTAACTGGGCTACAGGATAAACCCGGACATCCCCATGCACACAGCGTATGCTAACAGTCCTCCCCGGGCTAATCTGAGAAATAGGGACCACATCCTCCCGGGCTACTGAGTGTTTGCACCCTGAATCAAGGAGGGCCCTTACTTCCTTGTTGTTTACAAAAAGACTCACATAATACATATGCCCCATCTCCTGTGTATAAAGGACCGAACGTGGGGCGTAGCTGACGACCATAGGTTCGTCCTCAGGTCTCTCTCTCTTTCTCCTACAGAAGCGGGCTATGTGACCCCACTCGCCGCACTCGAAGCATTGGGGGCTAGATGTATCGGGGACGTCGGGCCTCCCAGGTCGAAGCTTTAGGGGTTCTGGGTGGCTCTTGACGGGTTTCCTCTCAAACTTCGTGGGCATGGGACCCTTATGGGGTTTTTCTGGTTCTTTGGATGTACAGCGGCCCTGGGCACGGGTGAAAGAAGTGGCCATTTCGACAGCTTGTTCGATAGTCAGGTTGGCGTGCTGTCGAAGCCACCTTTGAGTGCTGTACGGTAGGATGTCGATATATTGCTCGAGCTAGATCTTGGTCATAACGCCCTCGATGGTAGATTCCTGTGGCTTTAACCACCGGTCGGCGGCATCCTTCATTTTATAGAAGAGCGTTTTGGGTGTATCACCTGCTGCTCCCCTTTCTTGCCTGAATCTGAGCCATAGTGCCTCCTCATCGATTCGAGGAGGTCCAGGATGTGTTGTTTTATGAGCCCATACACAGCTGTGCCGTCGCTATTGATGGACTGGTATGCCGCCTGGGCCTCTGCTGTGAGCAACGGTGCTAAGTAGAAGGGCCAGCGATCACTGGGCCATCCACTGGCTCTGGCTGCCCTTTCGAAGTTCAGAAAAAATGCTATAGGGTTCTCCCCAGGCGCATACTTTTGAAGCGGTACGACAGTGCCAGGCGGAACAGGGCCTCTCCCTTTTTCCAGAGGCATAAGAAGTTGGTTCTGCCCTTCTACCAGCTTGGTCATGTTATCCGCTTGGGTCTGTATGGCTGCTGAAAAGACCGCCCTGTCCATCTCGGCCTGGTTGGTACCCCTTTCGACGGCCCATTCCAACTTGGTTTGGCCTTCCTTCATCTGGTACACGATATTCTCCATCTTGTATCGTTGGAGGCAATGCCCGCTTTCTCCACCACTTGTCAAGTATCGGGATCGCTATCGGTACTGAAGGCAACCACAAACAAACGAGGAGGGGGGCAATAGGATTCAAAGGGTTTATTTCCAATAGGCAAGCGTTACACAGTTCATACGTCAGGGGTCCTGGTTGGGTTGCTTCCGTCTTCACCAGGACCGTTCTTCGGCTTAAGAGTCTCTTCTGGTTCCACCCTCTTCCGTCAAGTCGCTGTCGGTTGTGGACACTCCGCATGTATAGGAGGAAAACAATACCGGGGTCAGTGGATAGGAAGGAGATGCTTCTTATCTCAGAGAAACAGGAGTGAGGGAAGTCGTCACCGCTAGTCCTAACACCAAGTGGAGCCCGTCGTGGCCCCCCTCTATAGCGTCGCCCGCCCCCTCCCGTGCCCCGTGAACCCCTGGAGTCGCACTTGTACCTTGGCAAGCCACCCCCCTCCTGGAGGGTGGCTGGGCGGAGTGTGGTCCGGTTGGCCTCCTGGCTTGATGTCCTCATCTGCTGCAACGCCTCCTGCCTTAGCGTCTTCCTCTATGGCCGCTCCTCCGGTCTCGTCAGGGATCCGCTTCCTTCCTCGCTCTCTATCCACGCCACGAACTCTCCTCCTCCGGGGACTCCAACTTCCGTCCTTGGCCAGCGGTCTGGCCCTCTTGTCTCGTCCACCCGGTTCTCTGATAGGCCGGTTGCTGGCAGCGTCACGGGTCACGCCCCCAAGGACACTTCCTGGTGTTTTCTCTTAAAGGGCTCCAGACCTGCCTCCATAGAGGGCGATATAACGCCAGTAAATGTCTTGTCCGTGTCGAAGGGCAACAAGGTCCGAAGCTCAGCAATGGAATCGTGACACTAAGTGTCGCTCTATGTTGTGCCTTGGCCGTGTCAGTGGCCAATGCTAAGTATTCTTTTGTTTTAAGTCGCAGAGCATGTCGTACCTCGTCTGAGTTTGCATCCCGGAGTTTCCCTTCCATTGCCAGAATATCAGTTTCTAGTCGCACTAGCGCTGCCTGTTTTTCTCTCTTAGTGCCGGAGATCTGAGATAGCCGTCCCACGTATTACGACCTTGTAGGCCTCCGACAATACCTGCGCCGAGTCTACCGAGTGCTCATTTTCAAGAAAGTAATGCTCTGTGTCATGCACAATTGTGTCATTTACCTGGGGGATCTTAAGATACCAGGGATTAATTGGGGCCGGCCTTCCTCTTTGTGCATTTCAAAAAAGGGGAGTGATTCTGTTAAGGACCAAAGAGGATGGAATCCGGTAAACAATACAATAAACAATTACCTCTTGGACCATCGATATTCTATTCTTTTAACTAAGCAGGTCTTCTATTATTACCTGCAAGTGTGTTTATATTAATAAACTTTGTATACTTCTTTTTCATTTTGTGTGAAAGGATAAGAGCCATCATGCAAACATTATTCTCTGAAAACAAAACACATGATTCATCTTATCAAAAAATGTATTTTTTGCTTTTTCTTTTTGTTTGTTTTCTTTCTCTTGTGACAAAATCAATGATACAAGCACAATTCAAGCTTTCTTCAGCTGATTTTGTACATAAAACTCTATATACAGTGACACATCAAAACATGACATACATTACATAGATTACATAGATCTTCATCTTATTGTTTTTAAATAGTCCTACTATATTTGTAATGTATCGGGCCATATTGATTTATACGTCCTCGATACTGTAATCATTCATGGGTCCAGAGTGGTGAGGTCAGGGAAAGCCTGTCAAAGTCCGTGACTAAGGCTGTCTAAGTCCGGCTTAGGCTTGATGTCTTTCAAGAGCTGGGTAGTTCAAAACAGGGGAACCCTTGGCCTCAGTGTGGGGGGTGCCGACGCGTTTCGACCTTCGTGTGGGGACCGTGAGGATTTTCAGAAGGTCTTCCTCAGGGCTGGGAGGTTCTGTGTAGGACACTGTGATGGAGTAGGAAAGGGGCAAGTTAGTCTGGTGTAAGTAAAAGAATTAGTTTAAAATGCAGTGCGCTTGTATGTTTATGAGAAATTACCCATACCTCAAGAGTGCCATCGTGTGTCTTGTTCTGGTGTACTGATCCAGGAGGCGTGGCACTTCGTATAGTTCTTACTTCTTCTTTACGTTTTTTTAAAAAAACTCTAAAAAATTGAAAAACATATAGGAGAAGGGGAGGAGTATTGTTTTAGCGGAGTGTCAATCCATTAACACAGTAACTTGGCTTTACTCTTTAGGTGCTGGACTGTGGCAGTGCGATGTCTTGGGGAGGTGCCTGAGTCTCTATTACTGCTGTTGTTGTTCATCTTACATTGACCGTGCTCGTGTGGGGGGCGAACTCTTGGATTACGGGTGTGCCTTTTCTTGTTTTTATTAGCGCTCGTCGTGTGAGTGGTACTGCACGTGACGTGGTAGGCAGAAGTTAGTTCGTGGTGGATTGGCTTGGGCGAGAACCTGATTATTACAGTTTTGTGGTGTGGCTGTTTTTGCTATTGTTGGGGTTTGCCGTGTGAATGGTAGTGCGCACAAGTCTGTTAGCAGGAGTTAGTTCGGGATGAGTTAGCTTAGACGTGAACCTGATTCTTCTAGCTGGTACGGGGGAGATAACTCGATGGCAGATTACCTTCACTGTAGTCTTCGTCGGTTTTGGTGCCTTCGGTCGTCGGTCTTCGGTTCTCTGCTTTTCCTGATTTACCGGTGGCGTTTGGAATAGGGAGCAACGTCCGTGTTCCTGCCTTCGTTGTATTCGTAACTTGGATTGACGTGATGACGTTTTTCGCATGGGCGGTCCTAATAGTATGTGTTGATGGTAGTCCCATGTCTACGCGGTGTACTAATCTGTTCTATCAGGGGAGTCCCCACAGGTGTCCCACTTTCTTGGCTAGCTGCCTTCGTACGGTCAGTCTTGTCCAGCGCAGGCTTAATTACGTCAAGTGCAAGCATTGCAGTGGCACTGTAGCAACACCTCTTATCGACCTTGTCCGAAGTTTGAACAAACCTAACAAAAGAAACCCTCCCCCCCATTTCTCCGTGTGGGACAGACTGTGTCCCAGTGCAATAGAACGTGAGTGTGTCGTAAATTCTCAGTGACCGGAGTCTCACTCCCCCATCAAACAATAACTGTTCCCCCCTCCCTGCCTCCCTGCATGGCGGTATCGGAACCTCCCACCACCCCAACATTGCAGAGCACCTATCGCCCACCCCTAAAACTTGTGGTACGTGTGCCAACCCCACACCCGTTCTGCCATGATTCCAGTGAGATATTGAAACAATGGTACGATTTTCCGGACAACCCAGTTCATTTATCCATTGTGCAGTGTCAAATTTCTAGTGAGGGATAGTCTGTAGCATCTTGCATTACAAGAAGTTTGTGGCCTTCGTGGGAGATAAGACCATCAGTGGCCCAAAGAAAGAGTCATGGTAGACTTTGTATTGTCACAATAAAGGATACAGACCAGTTATTTTCTTTCGCCGTCAGTCATCAGACTTTCGCCAGGTGTGGACCCCGTGCTCTGGTCTGCCCGAGTCTGCCCCTGTCTATCTCATGAGTTCTGGTGGTTCTTCTTCCCTGCTACCCGCCATCCGTCGAGCCAGTCCCATGCCTCATCAGGGGTGTTGAAGAACCATGCCTTACCCTCTCGCAGATTGGCAGGGAAGAGCATGGTGTATTTGATGTCCTTCTCACGCAGGGCTCTTTTGATTTCGAGGAAGCCACGTCTCTGGCGTTGGACCCTGAGCGTAAAGTCAGGGAAAAAGGTCACCCTGCTATTTTTTAATTCAATTGGTGGTGCCTTTCGAGCCGTTTTTTAAAATGATATCTCTGTCTCTGTAATTGAAGGCTCTTGCTACTATGGGCCGTGGGGGGTGCTCCAGGTTTGGGTCTGCCTCCAGGCACCCTGTGTGCCCGCTCAATTGTGAAGAATTTCGACAATCTCGTGGGTTGTAGGTGTTTCGTGACCAGATCCTCTCCAAACAGATCCGCTGTTTGTCCCTCGGCGCGCTCCGTAACTCCCAGAATTCCCACATTGTTGCGCCTCGAACGCCCTTCCTCCTCAAGCAGGACCTCCATCCTGTCACTGCGGGTCTGTAATTCAGTCACCCTTTTTTGAAGGGTGGATGTGTCTTTGACTAAGGAACTGGTGGTTGTTTCGACTTCTTTAATTCTAGAGTTCATATTACGCATATCTGCTCGTATTAGGGAAACCTCGGTAGATACAGAGCCAATCCTGGTCTCGAGTGACGTCCTTACCATCGTGATGGCTGTCATTATGTCTTGGAGGGTCAGTTCTGATGACCCGTCACCCTCTTGTTGCTTCTCTGGCGGGTCATCCGCTTCTTTGTCCCTCGGGCCCACTCCCTTATTCCAGGCGTATTTATCCAATTTGGCCTGCATAGAGGACTTGGTAGTCCGACCCCCGGCCATTGTGTGTCTCTATGGACCCAAGAGATAATCGTTAAAAGTATCCGAGCGTTAATTATCCGTCGCAAGCTCAGGGTAAAAAGCCTCCGTCTGCGTGCCGGGGTGGCTCGGATAGCTCGCTGTCCTGTTTGTACCCTCTACGTCAGGCCCTCCACCACATGGTTGGTCTCTCCTCGATAGGTGAGGTGTCTTTTCCGCAGTCCCCAGGTCGTCGGAGCGCCTCAGGGCCCATCCGCTCCCTTCAGTGTTCGAGTGAGCTATAGGGTATTGTGTGGACCCACTAGGGCTGGTAGTCCTTTTAGTTTGTAGGAGCCTGTGGCATCAGTGCGTCCCACACAAGTTATTAGCAGGATGGGAGATGTACGACCGCACCAGGCCAGAGCAATAGCCCACGCAGCAGGATGCGGCCACTTCAAAGCGCTCACGCTGGATCCCCTAAGCTTTGTTGCGGGTGGTGCGGTAAGTGTGCGCTGCAGGGATTTACTGTCGAGTGAGCTCTGGCCTAGATCCCACACTCGCCATAGCTCCAGGAGGACTGCAGAGATGGTCCGTGTGGTCGTGTCTTGTGTGGTGCACTTCGAAATTGCAGCAGTAGGGAACGGGACATTCAACCAGGAGCCCCGTCCCTGGGCGCCAAACTAAGCCTCGTCTGGGCTCCTCTCAGCAGTCACTGGGCACTTTACTAGCCCCTCAAGTCTTCCGCTGGCCCCGCAAACTTAGGATGTGGTGCTTGAAATAAAGTAAATCCGCATCTGAATGGCGCCCTCCGGAACGGGACGCAGTCGGGCACTGCGAGGCAAGCGGATCGCCAAGTGCGCCGCGCCTCCAATTGTCGCTGCCGTTCGCTATTACTGAAAAGAGGGCACTCCCCGGCCCGGAGCACACTCCAGCTCTTCAGAGGCTGCACACCCCTCCGAGTATTGCGCAGGGCCCTTTTCTTCCACACCTTTTTTCCCGGCGGTTGCCGAAGCTCGGCTGCCCCTCCTCCACCACACGAGCTGCGCAGTCGGATCCCTTGTCAGGGTTATCAAGTCGTTCTCTGCCTCCGCTTGGCCGATTGCACCCGTTTCTTCGCTCAGGATATTCAGGGTGGATTCCGGTGCCATAAAAAGCTACTCAACGTGCAATATCTCCGGATCACTGAGCGGATTTTATTGAGGAACGGGTGTGTACGGTCGGAGCCGCTCTAGGTTGCGGCCATCTTGCTCGGCGGTTGACCACGCCCCTACTATGTGGTTTTTAAAATCAAAAGTACTCCCAATACTAATTTTATTTTCAGAATTTTGACCTGATGCTGAGGGCCTACCTCTACATATTTGGTCAATCTGAATTGACATACTACTTGTTGTTTGAACAACTGATTCTCACTACTGGCTTCTATCTCTTTATGTAAACCTAGGATGGCCTTTCCAATATCATCTGTGGAGAGATTCATGGCACCCCCGGGCAGATACGGCAACTTGGGCTTCCCAAACTGTTGTGAGTCATAGATTTTTGTTACCAGTCTGCAGGAGTGCCATGAAGCTAATCTTATTCACCTCCACCGAGAGGCCATGATTTCTAATGGTAACAGAAATCACAGTAACCCATGTAGAAGGGAAAAAGGGAAATGGGAAGAGGAAGAAATTAGCAGGCCTGGTTTCTTGGAAGCGATGCTTTCAAGATGCTCTCCTTCTGGCAGCACCGACTTTTTAATATTTCACAAGAGAATCTATATTGCCAAGCGGGGGGAGGGAAATTAGGGTGGGTCCTGCAGGGAAGGAGACCTGGAAAGGTAAAGGCTAGTCAACAATTCTTAGTTCTACTTTCATGAAGAATTGTTTTTACGATTCACACCAGAAACTACTGGTTGTTTCCACTAAGAGAACAAAGTCCAGAATTATAGTTCCTTAGTTTAAATAACACAAAGTTCTTGATATTTCTGAATCGAAAGCTGTAACAGTTCTTTTCAATGTTCATTGTGAGTTCCCAAAACAAGTCTGCATATTCAAAAACAAATCTCTCCTGAGAGAAAGTAAGAGTTAGTTCCCAATGTGTCTCTTGTGCTACGGTTGGTTGATTTCCCTTCACCAACTCCTAGCGCAGGCCTAGACGTGCCCCCCCCCAACTTTGCAACGTAACGGAGTGCTGTTTTTTCCTTAGTGCCCCAAAGTATTCCTGCTCTAGTGCCAGAAGGTGATACCTCATCCGAGCATCTGAAGAAATTGAGCGGGGATTGAGAACACGCAGAGCCAGAGAGCATGGTGTCAGGAAACACGTGCAGCCTTGATCTGAGTAAAGACCGGAACAGCTCTCTGGAATTGAGAAAACCTCTTAGGTGTTTGGCTCCTCGATGTGGCAGCTCCTTTCAAACCCAAACACGAATAGTGAGGACAGCTGAAAGGACACACTCTCTTTAAATAGAGGTGCAGTCCCAGAAGGCGGCACCCTCAAGCATGTTCCAGAACTTACACGTGCTGGAAAAGGGAAACAACAAATGAGTCATCAGAGTCAGCACAAACAAATGAGTCTTCAGGGTCAACAGGTCACTTCAGCATGGTCCAGAACTGAAACATGCTGCCAAACAGAAACAACAAATGAGTCATCAGAGTAAGCAAAAACAAATGAGTCACATTGTGAAGCCCATTACTGGCATGAGTGTTAAAGCACACAAAACAAAGACATCCGTAACACAAAATATTTTGGGGTCGATTCCGATTCGGGCCGGAAAAAGCACCGACCGACTCGGATCCGGAAAAAATACCGACCGACACGTACCCGTGGCGCCCGACACGCCAAGTACGATGCAAGGCGCGAAAACTCCGACCGACACGTAACGAAACCAAGTCGACCGACCGAGCCGCACGGAAAACAGCAATCCGGCCGGAAAAACACGCGAATCCAACCGACCGACACGCACCCGGAACAAATCCGACCGAAACGTACACGCTAACTCCAAACCGCTAAGTACGATGCAAGGCGCGAAACTCACGAGCGAAGTCGGACGGAGGACAAGCCGGACGACCGACACGCATACAAAACCGAGCCGAAGCAACACAATACACCGCGACCGACGCGTACGCAGCATAGAAAACTGCACAAACACAGCGTGAACGAAACGGAGAACACCGTACGAGACCAATGCAGGGTCCGACTCGGTCACAAGAACGTTTCCAACACACACAAACAGCACAAAGGAAAAATAACCCAAAAAAAGGCCAAACAAGCAATTACCAAGCCAATAAATACTGGGGGGTGGGGACAGAGAACAAAGACACACCCACAACTCCACCTATATAAAGGACACAAATCACTACCATGAGCCTTTGCAAATGCCATTCCACTGCCAGCACCCAAGAGAAAGCAACCACACACCCACAGCTCATCCCTCACACAAGCCACACACCATCAGCACACCAACAAATACCTACCTCACATACACCCAGCAAAACACACACTCACACACCCTCACCTGCACACCAACACACACATCACTCACCATCACCACCCATCACCATGCCCCCCAAGAAGAATCACAAGTTCCTAGATTGTGAATTGGAAGTCCTGGTAGACGAGATCCTCAGGGTAGAGCCACAGCTGTTTGGCACATTGGTCCAACAGACCCCCATGTCGCAGAAAACCAAGATGTGGGAGAGGATCATCAACAGGGTGAACGCACAATCACCATGTCTGCGCACAAAGACCGACATCCAGAACAGGTGGTATGACGTGCGCAGGAGGGTCCGGGAGCTGCTCAAGAAAGACTACCTCATCAGCCAATACACCGGCAGTGGCCCTCCTGCCAAGCCAGTATACCTCAGGCCCTGGGAGGAGAAGGTGCGGGCCATCCTTCCGCCAGTGAGCGCATATGGACTAGAGAACATCCCAGAGCCTGGTGAGTACAGAACAAATGTACACAATTTTCTGACACAAAACACACACACATCACTGTCAAGGGGAGAGTCAAACCATGCACTCATAGCAATTACACAGCAACCAGAACAGAATCATCCCAAAATGTGTATGTCAGTCAGATAAACACAACACATGCCATCAAAAAGTTACATCCAACCGTGCCATCACATGTACAAACACAACTACAACTACAGCTAGGCAGTGGCACAAATAGAACTAACAAACACATCCAGACATGTAGCCACCACAACAACACCAACACACAGTGAAGACCACTCAAAGGAAGGAATTCTGTGTATGCTGGCCAAGTCTGTGTAGCCAATAGCATCATGGGAGTCGCAGTCACACATATTGCCCCCCACAACTGTCCCATCAACACCACCATGAACCATGCGCACATCACAGGGAGTGGAGAAGGACTCACAAGATGGCTGACACTGGCTACTGCTGTGGGGGAGCACAAGGCCCTGCTGGCAAATGTGCACCAACAAACAGCAGGACACCACTGACTGACATCCTGAGAGACAACTTCCACTCCCTGCAATGCAAGCACGTTCCATGGTGGGATATCTGGCTGGCTGGGTGGGAAGGGGGACTTGCAGCACTGACTATACTCACCAGCACCTCCCCTCACACCCCCCCAACACAAACTCCACAGTACCCACCTGGTAGAATGCAATGCCCTCCATCCTAACACAAGATCCCACAAAGCACCACCACCCTGGGTTATGTTGTGTGAAGAACAGGGACACTCTTGGGACTCTTAGCCAAACAACTGCCAGGACAACACTCCCAGCCATCCTGTCAGCACAGCCAGCCCACCCCACAGGGAAGCAGAGTCAAAAGGAAGGAAGCATGGGCATGCTGGTAAGGGGGGTGGAGGCAATAGCATGATTGGAGTCGTAGTCACAGACATTGCTCAGCCTCACAACTGGCCCATCAACACCACCCTGAACCATGCTCACATCACAGGCAGTGGAGAAGGACTCACAAGATGGCTGACACTGGCTACTGCTGTGGGGAGCACAAGGCCCTGCTGCCAACTGTGCACCAACAAACAGCAGGACACCACTGACTGACATCCTGAGAGACAACTTCCACTCCCTGCAATGCAAGCACGTTCCATGGTGGGATATCTGGCTGGCTGGGTGGGAAGGGGGACTTGCAGCACTGACTATACTCACCAGCACCTCCCCTCACACCCCCCAACACAAACTCCACAGTACCCACCTGGTAGAATGCAATGCCCTCCATCCTAACACAAGATCCCACAAAGCACCACCACCCTGGGTTATGTTGTGTGAAGAACAGGGACACTCTTGGGACTCTTAGCCAAACAACTGCCAGGACAACACTCCCAGCCATCCTGTCAGCACAGCCAGCCCACCCCACAGGGAAGCAGAGTCAAAAGGAAGGAAGCATGGGCATGCTGGGAAGGGGGGTGGAGGCAATAGCATGATGGGAGTCGTAGTCACAGACATTGCTCAGCCTCACAACTGGCCCATCAACACCACCCTGAACCATGCTCACATCACAGGCAGTGGAGAAGGACTCACAAGATGGCTGACACTGGCTACTGCTGTGGGGAGCACAAGGCCCTGCTGGCAACTGTGCACCAACAAACAGCAGGACACCACTGACTGACATCCTGAGAGACAACTTCCACTCCCTGCAATGCAAGCACGTTCCATGGTGGGATATCTGGCTGGCTGGGTGGGAAGGGGGACTTGCAGCACTGACTATACTCACCAGCACCTCCCCTCACACACCCCCCAACACAAACTCCACAGTACCCACCTGGTAGAATGCAATGCCCTCCATCCTAACACAAGATCCCACAAAGCACCACCACCCTGGGTTATGTTGTGTGAAAAACAGGGACACTCTTGGGACTCTTAGCCAAACAACTGCCAGGACAACACTCCCAGCCATCCTGTCAGCACAGCCAGCCCACCCCACAGGGAAGCAGAGTCAAAGGAAGGAAGCATGGGCATGCTGGGAAGGGGGTGGAGGCAATAGCATGATGGGAGTCGTAGTCACAGACATTGCTCAGCCTCACAACTGGCCCATCAACACCACCCTGAACCATGCTCACATCACAGGCAGTGGAGAAGGACTCACAAGATGGCTGACACTGGCTACTGCTGTGGGGAGCACAAGGCCCTGCTGGCAACTGTGCACCAACAAACAGCAGGACACCACTGACTGACATCCTGAGAGACAACTTCCACTCCCTGCAATGCAAGCACGTTCCATGGTGGGATAACTGACTGGCTGTGTGGGTGGGAAGGAGGTCCGGCTGTCAACCAAACACAAGCAATGCAGACCATGTTCACACCCCAGAAAATACATAGAAATGCCCAAATAATGCAGGACAATGTGCCACACCAATATCAACCCCTGACAGTGACGACTTAGGACAATGCGATGTACAGGCCCGCACCCAGAGGCACAGTCACAACTGTCATGTGTGTCAACCATTGATGCCTGCAGAAACATGACATACATTGTTTGTGTCTCCCAAAAACAGGTGATGATGGGGACACAGCAGCAGACGCTGAGGAGTCCCAGTCCCAGGCTCAAGAGGATGCCGAGCTCACTGGCGTCGTACAGCCTCTGTCCTCCTCGGACGATGAAGAACAACCTGGCACATCCGGTGCAAGTCAACATGCAGCACCAGCAGGACCACCAGCTGCAGCACCAGCAGGACCACCAGCTGCACCCCTGCACCCACCCCTACAACGACTGTCACCACAAATACCATCCCTGCCGACATGGACAGAATAAGGAGCAACACCAGCACAGTGACCCTGGACCAACCTGGGGCCATGGACACCACCACCACCACCAACCGCCAAGGTGGACCAGGGTTATCTGTGCGTGCCACTGCACACACTGCACATGTCAGCAGGGGTGGTGGGAGGGGTGGGAGACAGAGGTCGCTGCTTGCAGACGTTGCTGGTGTGCATGACGACCCACAACTGGTACGCATAGCTGATGCGTACCAGTCCAGCACCGGAGAGCTCAGCCAGGTAGTGGGGCTCCTCAGAGACATTAAACAGCAGCAGGCTGCCCATCATGCCCGCTTGGACTCCCACATGTCCCACGTGGAGTCACACATGTCCCGTGTGGAGTCCAAGTGGGATGCACTGCATGAGATGACGGCGGTGCACAGGGACATTTTACAATGCCTCCGCCAGATGAACAGCAACCAGTCCACACCTCCCTGTGTGCCAACAACATCTGGTGCCGAACAAACTGCAACTGCCACAGGGAGGGAGGAGGACTCTGGCGGAGAGTCCCCTGCACCGCAGCAGCCTGCACTTGAGGGCCCCCCAAGAAGAGGGGTCGTCCGAGGAGGGAAAAGTGAGAGGCCGATGGCCAAGCGCAACTCCCAGGAAGCCTGAACCTGTTCTGGATGTTCGCCTTTGTGCACAGACTGTTCACCCTGTTGACGGCAACACTACTCCCACACATTGCATGGGGAGTACAAGTTGGACCAATGTGTCAGACAACTGTGGCCCCGATACTGGGGATCCTGTCTACCCGGACTTTCAATTCACCTAGGAACTTGGGATTGCAAGATTCATCCTATGCACTATTAACACAAATGTATCACAATAAACACACAAATACACCATACTTGCCTCTGTCGTGATTCCAACGTGGGTGCTGTTATGGGGATGAGGAACTGCAAAATTACACTGTGTATGCGAACTGCAACAGCAAGGACAACACAGGCATGTGAGTACAGGCAACGTGACACACATGAGGGAGACACACCACCAGGGCTACACGACACATACACACCTAGGCCATCTGACTCATTGCCTACACTGATGTTGCCAGGGAAGACGGTGCAATGCACAGACGCCACACCCATTCCCAGTTGTAGTCAAGTAGCCCACTGGTGCAGTAAGCAAATGGCAGTCAAATGTGTGACCACAGACAACGCACATCACAAAGTGAAGCACAGGTTTATTACACAGTTGCAACATGCCGTAACCACTACAGATGCAAGGTAACCCCACCTGGTAGCGGGCACACAGTCAACAACTGTAGACGGAAGGAAGTCCATGGGTGTGGCGCACATCACCTGTAGGGACACAACAGCTACCAGCCTGGATGTGCAATCACGTCGTCGGTGGACACAGTTGACCAAACGAATCTGAAAGTACCCTGTGAAGGACAGAAATGACACACAGTCAAAAGCAATGGAGTACAGGACAGAACAGCAAAACTCATGCACAATACATGTTACAAGATACCCACCCAGAACCAAGTTAGCATGTCAACACTGTTGGGGAGTACAGCCCACCTGTCACCACACATCGCAACACACATCCAGTCAAGTAGCCCATGGACACACTCCAACAGCACCAGAGCACCACCCACACATCATGCCAAC